>JAJOZX010002392.1:102500-445000 GCA_023014485.1 Bathynomus jamesi
AACGAAAAAAATAACTCCACTAAGTTCAACGGCAGTGTTCCCAGATTTGGCGGTTTCCCGTTAAATTTGGCTCTTTTTATTCTTGTTTAGCGGGAAAATTTCGGAGTTAGCTGGTTTGCGGTTTTTTAGCTGGTTTTGAGCGATAAATAGAAATTACCAAAAATATGCACAAATCACTTTATACGTGACTGTTTTCAGATATTTTGCCGAATTTTTAATCGCATAACAAAATATCACTAGTTAGTAAATTAACAACATTGAGTTGTTTACAGATGGCGCCACAAATGGAGCCAAGAAAATGTGAACAATGAGAGAATTCCAGCGACGTGTTCAGAAGTCCTGGCACTTGAAAGCTTACGTTTGTTTTATCCCAACATCTTCAACTAGTTAAAATTTTATGCACTCTCCCAGTCACATGAACATCAGCTGAACGTAGTTTCAGCTGCGTGAGAAGACTAAAAAACTACCTTAGGTTAACAATGGGCGAAGAAAGATTATCGGGTCTGGCACTCATGACTATCCACAGGAATAAGGTGCCCAGTGAGGAAGCACTCATTGCTGAACTAGCTTCAAAACCACGGGTCAGAAAGATGCGAATCAACATCTAAATAGGCAGCACCAGTCAAATTGAAAAAAAAAAAACGAAAAAAAAAACTGCTTTCCTGCATCACAACCTTCGTAGTTCGTAGTGTCCTGGTTTTAGTTATGGTTTATTGCACGTAGCCACATATGACTATGAATTCTCTGCATTTTTTGTTGCACTTTAATTTTTTCATTGTTATACAGGGTGCACCAAAAAATGTTAACCAATAAGATATTAGCCCAATATATCCAAAAAATAGAAATTAGAAACTGTGTGCAAGAATGCATGAGTTTTCTTTTCGTGTTTGCTGCCTTATTTCGTTTGTGTATTGGTATACATTTTCTTTATTTTTAGTTTATTAGTTTATCGCTAATTTGTGTGTTTTTTTTTTGTTTTGTTCAAATATATATGAAATGAAATGAAATGAATGAAAATGAAAAATGAAAATGAAATGAAAAGGTTTATTGGCAGACTATAGTCCATATGACAAATATTATTAATACAATGACAGTTCATACACTAAGGATAAAAATATATACAATTGATTAGAAATAATACTGCACTGTCGAAGTTAAGTGGAGCTACAGACAGACGTTTTCGTACCAAAAAGTCCATAGCTTAGAGGATAAATGGCAGGACTCATGGATAGCTTGGATGATCGGGTTGGTTGATTTTTTAATTCTTTGCATTAGACTGTGTTGAGCACGTCTTGTTACCTCCGGGAAGCTCGGAACATTGCGGGTTGCAAACATTTGCGAAGCTGAGCATCTCGGGGGTAATTTATGTAAGAGTCTAAACGACCTGTTGTACAGCAAATTTAGGGTTCTGCCAGAACCTTTTTATAATTCACCCAGAGTTGCTGACCGTATATATTACTGCAGAAAGTACGAAAGAGTGTGTCTTTAGCTTCACTTGTACAGAAACGAAAGTTCCTTATGGTCATATTCGCTTTAGCACACAGGCTTCGAGATTGTTTTCTTATATCCGAGTCATCACTCAAGGAGCTGGTAATAGTTTGACCCAAATACTTAAACTCTTGTACTTCCTCAATTACTTCACCATTCATTTTAAACCTTATATCAGCTGGCTGATTACAGCTTTTAGTATGAAATTGCATAACCTTAGTTTTTGTCACATTAAAAAGAATATCATGTTTCTGCGAATACACTTCGCAGATTTAGTAGCCGATCCAGACCTTTAACAGAGGGACTTATTAACACCATATCATCGGCATAAACTAAGTTATTTATCCTTGTGTTATCTATACAACATCCTACTGTTGCCTCATTAAGTGAAGCAATTAATCCGTCAATATACACATTAAACAGCATAGGGGAGAGCAAGGAGCCTTGTCTCCCCACAAGAGGAGCCAAAACACTCGGATAGTACATTGCCCCACCTAACAGTGAAAGATTGGTGGGAATACCAAAATTTCAATAAATTTAATATGTACATGGGAACCTTCCTGTCTTCTAGTTTTGCAAATAAAATATTGTGGTTCACCCTATCATATGCCTTACTTATATCAAGGAAACAGCTATAAATGGTTGAATTACTGTCAATGTATTTAGATATTGTTTCTTTAAGTACATAGATACACAGGTCAGTTGAGTGGGACCTTTTAAAGCCAAACTGATTAGGAGATGTCCATAGGAAATCATTTAATCGGAGTAACAAGAGTTTTTCTAGTAGTTTCGAGAAGCAGGAAGCGACAGCAATAGGCCTGTAATTATTGCTGGACAGAATGTCTCCATACTTATTTTTGACCAGGGGCAAGATATGTACCCTCATGAACTCTGCAGGGATATAGCTATGAGCAAGCATGGCTGATAGGAGCAATGATATATGCAGACATACTACGTCATTTGCATATTTTAAGTGCTCATTCGATAAGTCATCTACCCCTGACGCAGAACCAGTCTTTAACTCTTTAATTAACCTCTTTACTTCAGAAAATGATATAAAAATATTTTCCCTTGTCCCTCCCACAATCGTTTCGCTGCAATCTATCTTAAGATTATCCCTACTCACACTATTAAGAATGTTAGAGTAGTGGTTTTTCCACAGCTTTGCAATTTCATCCTCCCCCGACACCCATCGATTGTCGGAGGGAGGACATTTTTGACACCCGTTTGATTCTTAACAAATTTCCAAAATTTGTTATTATCGTTATTTATGCGAGCTTCACAGGCTTTTGATGCTCGAATAGACTCTTCTTCCTGTTTACATCGCCTTATTGCCGCCTTATACTGACCCCGACTTCTACACATATTTATGTATACTGGTCCTAATCTGGGTCTACCATGAAAGCACCACAAATCGTAGGCGTCTTTCGATTCCCTCTTCAGGGGGGCAATAAAATCATTCTATCCAGGAATAACCTTAATATGATAGTTGTAAGATTTAATCAAGGGGCTTCCTGCTTCTCTTAACAGGGATATTATCTTACTATAATACCTATCTATGAGTTTACAGTGAGAATCATTTGAGCAAGGATTATTACAGCCAAGGTGCAAAATTTCTAAATTATTAAAGAGGTGACATGTTCTGTCTTTGTATTCTATTCTCTGCTGCATATTAACATTGGACCAATCGACGCGATTATTGTTACCTATTGAGTTCTTGTTAAGTCGTGTTGCGCATAAATTGGTAACGTTAATTAATATTTGTAATGGTCTATGATCAGAAAGAAGGAAATCATGCAAAATATGAACTCTAACAATTCGATCCTTTAGATTATTACTAGTGAGACAACGATCAATCCACCTGGTGGTACCACTCATATCGCTAACGTATGTAAAATTACCACTGGCTACCCCTAATACATCTACATATATATATATATATATATAAAGTTAAATATGTCATCATTTTGTTTCCACTCTATTAGAGTGGGTTTTTATTTTCATACTTTAACCACAACGTACAAAAACAAAGTGCTTTGTATTTATTCACGACTTTGCCTCTAATGAGACTCCAAAATATGTACATTATATGTCAAAAGATATTTAAATATCGCAAATGAGCTCATAAAAGTTCCTTTAATTTTTTAAATTTCAAAATTTAAATAATTATGATAATTTTACGAAATTTCACAGAGTGATAAATTATTTTATAAAAATAAAAATAGGAATATAAAAATAAAATAATCTTCATAAATTGAGGGGAGACCTTTTCTTTTTAATTTCTTGTAAAAAATACCAAGATCTTTACAAAGGTTCTTACTATTTTGGGTGTATATATATATATATATATATATATATATCTATGATGGAAACTCACAAGGAAAAAGAAAATTATTTCAAGGTCTTTCGTGTATTCAGAAGTACACCTCGTCAGGGAATGAAGGGTAGAGGCACGATAACCAAAAATAGAAACAACGGGACAGAAAAACAAAAAGATTAACACAAGATAAACAAGAGGTGATTAGAGGCAAAAGGTATTTTACCAAGATATTGTAAATGTGGATAATTGCCTATTGTTGACATTAGGAAAGATATTCCCTAACGTGCACATTAGAACTTTGCCTCAGGTCAGGTTAAGTTAGGTTAGGTGTTTTTCTCAGTCAAACACAACCAAACGCTTAGAAAAACATCTAACCTAACCTAATCTAACATAAAGCAAAGTTCTAATGTGCACATTATGCAATTATCCATATTACGCGTGACATATATATACAGTATGTTACTGAAATTCAAAAGATAAAGTTTCCCTCAATATTTTAAAGATTTTATCATATAGTTTTCCGTTTTTGACTTTCATATAAAAAAATAATTTAGTTTTCCTTGAAATTTCGAGAAAGTTTGATAAATATTTAAACCTTGAAATTGAGAAAGAAAATTACATTTTAATCACGCTCAGAAAACGACTCGAAATTGTCCTCCATTTTCAGTTGGTAGAATCTATATAGTGAAGTGGTATAATTGGAAGCCATTTAAAATAGGCGAGCGGCCAACCCTGATAACAGACCATATTTTTTGAGTTTAATACCCCCATCGTACAGAAATGTACATATCCTAAAATGATCTGCACCATCTGGATATATAAGTTTGGCATGTTGTCCTCCATTCTGAGTGTGCTAAGATAGTAAAATCAGCCATTAACTTCAGCTATGTACAGGTACTCGTGTATTCATGTCTTCAATTCATGCATTACAACCGAAATCTTTGAAGACACAATGAACAGTGAAGACAAGGTTTATTTCCCAAAAAGTTATACATTTTCTGAAGGCTCTAGTGCTACACTATATCAATTTATCTATAAAAACATTCTTTTACATGATATGTTTTATTTTTTGCCTAAAAACGTTATTGTTAGACCCCAAAAATATCACCTAAAATACAGGTGTTTCACAAAACTGATTAATATGAGTTACACAAAACTAATTCCGAGTACAATAATTTAGGTATTTTGATATTCCAAGCATTAATACACTATGTTGACCAAAATTAATGCTATATTAAAATGTTGAATCACCATACAAAGTACTGTGCCTACATCGCTACATGGGTTAATAATGGAGACCTCTGTTCGCATGCCAGCAGAAAGGTTTATCGTTCAGTTATGAAAAACAGGCAAATGTTGGCATGATTACAATACATATATAATAATGTTGCATTTGAAAATAAAGTTTGAATTGTTAACTGTGTGAAAGGACCGATATTCAGATTTGAAGAATGTCAATTTTGTAAAACAAAAATTAAGTTCCTATAGGTATATGGATATACACGGGGGCGCACCCAGAGGGGTGCGAAGGGGACCATGGCCCACCGAAAAGGCAAGGGTGGACTTTAATTTCTAACTAAATAATTTATTTTTTAAACGAAAAAAATAACTCCAATAAGTTCAACGGCAGTGTTTCCAGATTTGGCGGTTTCCCACTAAATTTGGTTCTTTTTATTCTTGTTTAGCGGGAAAATTTCGGAGTTAGCGGGTTTTTGGGTGGTTTTGAGCGATAAATAGAAATTACCAAAAATATGCACAAATCAGTTTATACGTGACTGTTTTCAGATATTTCGCCGAATTTTTAATCGTATAACAAAATATCACTAGTTAGTAAATTAACAACATTGAGTTGTTTACAGATGGCGCCACAAATGGAGCCAAGAAAATGTGAACAAAGAGAATTCCAACGACGTGTTCAGAAGTCCTGGCACTTGAAAGCTTACGTTTGTTTTATCCCAACATCTTCAACTAGTTAAAATTTTATGCACTCTCCCAGTCACATGAACATCAGCTGAACGTAGTTTCAGCTGCGTGAGAAGACTAAAAAACTACCTTAGGTTAACAATAGGCGAAGAAAGATTATCGGGTCTGGCACTCATGACTATCCACAGGAATAAGGTGCCCAGTGAGGAAGCACTCATTGCTGAACTAGCTTCAAAACCACGGGTCAGAAAGATGCGAATCAACATCTAAATAGGCAGCACCGGTCAAACGTGAAAAAAAAAAAACGAAAAAAAAAACTGCTTTCCTGCATCATAACCTTCGTAGCTCGTAGTGTCCTCTGTTTTAGTTATGGTTATTGCACGTAGCCACATATTACTTTATGAATTCTCTGCATTTTTTTGTTGCACTTTCATTTTTTCATTGTTATACAGGGTGCACCAAAAAATGTTAACCAATAAGATATTAGCCCAATATATCCAAAAAATAGAAATTAGAAACTGTGTGCAAGAATGCATGAGGTTTTTTTTCGTGTTTGCTGCGTTATTTTGTTTGTGTATTGGTATACATTTTCTTTATTTTTAGTTTATTAGTTTATCGCTAATTTGTGTGTTTTTGTTTTGTTTTGTTCAAATATATATATGTATATATATGAAGTTAAATATGTCATCATTTTGTTTCCAGCTAAAATGAGTGAGTTGAGTTGCATTTTTGTCATCGATGCATTGTATCCAGTCCAGAAGGGAACTTTTTCAGTTGTACTGTAGTCAATACGTGGAGGAACAGAAAGGTTATCACGCGGAATCGCTCTCAGAAACATCCAAGCAAGATCCGACCTGCATGTCTGATCCAGCAATATGTAGTGATTTCACCTTCATCTTAGCATTATCACGGCGAGGTGGCTCTGGTCGTTTCCTGGGCTTTTCATAATTCAGTACATTCTTCAATGCCTTGGCATCATTACAGTCGAGAGACAATGACTTTTCTTGGCCAATCTTCACTTTGTCGACCAGGTCAGTCCCAACTGTATCAATAGCCTGGTCCTGAAACACAACACAGGCCATGGAATGAAATGTTCCCTTTCCATCAACGGTTGCACAGTTGAAATCAATATTGTCGTCACCTTCTTGAATCAGCTTTCCTCCATGTTGTCGTGAGACATATTAATAAAGTTTAATAATGGAAGAGTAACAAAATAATAATTCTTCTTAGTAACGTTACTTCTTTAACTTCAAACAAAGCATTTCATATCAACAAATGACTTGTGAATTTCTCACTAAAAAATTAATAAAGACCTCATTGGTGAAATCGAAAGGTTGCTTAAAATTATATCTAACTTAATAAATTTTCCATTTTCTTTCTAAAATTCAAGGTTTTGAGATTTATTGAACTTTTGCAAAACTTTATGAAAATACTTGAGTTTCTTCATGAAACTTAACGAGATAAGTAATGTGAGCAATAAAGTTTTAAGGGGTCTCTTTTTCTTATTAATATTTTATATAAGATCTTAGACGTTCCAAATGAGGTTAAATAAACCCACCAAACAACATTACTTTAACTTTTATTACTTTCTAATACAATAATTTAAGTGAATATTCAAGATTTTGATAATAAAAACCCACTCTGATAGACAGAGATTATTTCTACAAGTTTCGATGCCCACTGGCATCATCTTCGGGTGGATACAAGAAAATGTTTTTCTGTAACCACCCGAAGAGAATGCCAGTGGGTATCGAAACTGCTGTGGAAATAAACTCTATCTACCACGAACTAAAATTAAGTTTTTTGTATTTATTTAGAACTTTGTCTCGAAGGAGACTACAAAATAATTATTGACAATTTGTTATGTTATTACTTAAACATCGCCAAAGAAGCTTATAAAACTTCCTTTAATTTTCTAAATTTCAAAATTTAAATAATTATGAAAATTTTACGAAATTTTACAGAGTGATAAATTATTTTATAAATATAGAAATAAAAATATAAAAATAAAATAATCTTCATAAATTGAGGGGAGACCTTTTCTTTTTAATTTCTTGTAAAAAAAAATACCAAGATCTTTGCAAAGGTTCTTACTATTTTTGGTATATATATATATGATGAATAAAACCACGAAGGAAAGGAAACACAAAATGGTGCTCAAGCGCTTTCGTCTAATGACATCCTCAGGAACACTGAAGTAATAAAAAAGGTTAAGCCTATATATAGGTTACAGAAAGAAAAAAAGAAAAATAAATAACATACATACACACAAACATATATATATATATATATATATACATACATATCTATATATACAAATACATACATACATACATACATACATATATATACAATAAACAGAGAAGTAAAAATAATAAAAAATTAAAAATTAAAACCTTAAAGGATTACCAATGAGGCGTACAGATTGTAAGGAAATCTGTACGCCTCATTGGTAATCCTTTAAGGTTTTAATTTTTAATTTTTTATTATTTTTACTTCTCTGTTTATTGTATAATATGTATGTATGTATGTATGTATGTATTTGTATATATAGATATGTATGTATATATATAATATATATATATATATATATATATGTGTGTGTGTGTGTATGTATGTTATTTATTTTTCTTTTTTTCTTTCTGTAACCTATATATAGGCTTAACCTTTTTATATACTTCAGTGTTCCTGAGGATGTCATTAGACGAAAGCGCTTGAGCACCATTTTGAGTTTCCTTTCCTTCGTGGTTTTATTCATCATAAATATTTTTCACGTGTTACCTTCGTGAAATAATTTTCATATATATATATATATATATGTGGTGTGTGTGTGTGTGTGTGATGCAAACTCACAAGGAACAAGAAAAAATTATTCCAAGGCCTTTTCGTGTATTCAGAAGTACACCTCGTCAGGGAATGAAGGATGGAGGCACGATAACCAAAAATAGAAACAACCGGACAGAAGAACAAAAAGATTAACACAAGATTAACAAAAGGTGATTAGAGGCAAAAGGTATTTTAACAAGATATTGTCAATTTTATACATTTCCTACGGTTATTGAAATTATTTTTAAAATGGATAAATGCACATTCTAGAATATTCCTTTCGATTATATCTGTGTTAAACAATGCATTAGAATTATTGCTGTTCTACACGCATATTTATGCTGTTTTACCCTAATATCTAACGTTTTACCCGTTTGGCCTGTATATACTAAGTTACATTGTGTACATCCGATCGAATACACACAACCAACCAGATTATCCGGGCTATTCTTTATTAAGCGTGATTTTACAGTATTATTATACTTAAAGACTACATTGATACCAATTGCGTTTAGTAAAGTCGGAAGGTATTGAAAATTTACATGGTAAGGTAGGCTATGGGGGTCTTTTCCATTTGGCGGCAGGCGGTTTTTTTTAACCAAATTTTCACCAGTAATACTTTTTTGTGTGCTAAATACGAATCTAACATTCTTTTTTGAGAGAAATGAAACGAAAATATCGAAAAAAAGATTTTAAATACGAACTACTTTATACCGCGCACGAACTATTTACACTGCGAAATTCTATATATTTTTGCAATAATATATAATATTGTATTATAATATAATAATTTATTAATTTATATTATATTAATTATTTTATGAATATTAATTATTTGTTTATATAAATTTAATTATTCCAAAATCTGTAGAATAATTATGGCAACTCGATATGTTTAAGCATTCCGCGCGATTCATTATTGTTTCTGGAAATACGAGTAAATCATGGACGTGAATTATAATTTACAGTGGATTTTTGTGAATATTATATCAGAAGAAGATGCAGTGAAATTTTTTTGGTAATTATGTGTTTTAAGTAACTCAGTCATTTTACACACCAAAATACATTTTTCTAGTAGTATTTGATGTGATTTGTTCAAATATGACCTCCATTTCCGTCGGAAATGAGATCCAACAAAGCTATAGTACTTTGAAGTTTGGCCCATTTTCAAGGGAAATGGAGGTCAAAATCTAAGCAAAACACCTCAAATATTACTAGGAAAATGTATTTTGGTATTAATTAACCTAACCTAACCTAACATGAATATGTTATTACATTATCATTTGTATAATTTAGGTCTCGGGGGTACGGGGGCGGAGCCCCCGTAAAGATCACGCATCACAAATTGATCGATTGAACGACATTTTAGCGTCGGAAATTAAAAAATAAAAAATATAACCCGATACCGATCAATTTGTGATGCGTGATCTTTACGGGGGCTCTGCCCCCGTACCCCCGACCAGACCTAAATTATACAAATGATGTGAATTTATTTGGCGGAAGCGTAATGAAAACGAAGATATATTTAGAAAAATATTAAAGGATATAGCTGATTTCAAATAAATATTTCCCTTTCGTACGCCGTATAAAGTAGTTCGTATTTAAAAAAAAAATTTCGATATTTTCCTTTCATTTCTCTCAAAAAATAATGTTAGATTCGTATTTAGCACACAAAAAAGTATTACTGGTGAAAATTTGGTTAAAAAAAGCCGCCTGCCGCCAAATGGAAAAGATCCGGCTCTGGATATTTTTACGCTCAAATTCCTTTACAGTTACACTATTATAATACCTATTCTTGGCTTTCCTTAGGCTGGTATCTAAAAATGAAATAGGGTAACATAATTTAGTATCAATATTCATGATATTGCATAACTCGGAATCTAAAAATTCAGGACTGACAACTCTCAATGCTCTAAGAAACATTCCGAATTTTTAGATCCAGAAAAGATAAGCTTCCTCATTTTCTTTTTCAACCGTGAACTTAATAGATGGGACTAAACTATTGAGCCTACCAAGAAATAAGTCAACATCCAAATTATTAGGCCAAAGGCATAAAATATCATCCATATATCATACCTGTACCAAACAAGGTTAAAATTAACAATAGTAGGCAAAATTCTGCTTTCAAAAAAGTCCATATATAAGTTAGCCAATACCAGTGAAAGGGGATTTCCCATCGCTAATCCAAACGACATAACATAAAACTTATTTTCAAACTGAAATTTACAATCTTTGAACCAAAGCTTAATTAACTCAATAAGAGTGTTGTGTTGCACAGGGATCTCTGAATATTCTTTCCCTGTGCAGCACAACAAGATGTTGAACGAATACGCGGCGCCTTTTGTAGTAGCCCGAGAAAGTCCATCCGTTGTGCCAGTGTCGAACTGCAGATTCCTCGTTCAACTGTGCATAGAGTCGTGCACAAGCGGCTGCAGCTCTGTCCATATATAAGCTTCGAATTGTTGAGCATATAACGTGAAGATCTTAACAAAAGGAAAAATTATGCTTTGCACATTATAGGGTGGAGCGAAAAATACTTTGTTTCTAGTATGAAGTTCTAATAGTGATTAGAAGTTGCATTTAATGGACGGAATATGCCTGCCAAAATATGAGTTCATTTGTTTAAAATTTTCAGCTGCCACCAGGGGGCTAAAGTTAACACAATTTTGTGTAAAAAGGAAAAAAATGCTTCTATTTTAGGTTTGTCAAACTATTATAAAATTTTATCTTAGAATTATCTAATAGTTTGATTAAGATTCTTAAATGATAGAAATTCATTTTGTAAAAATGCCTTTTCATATGCTTAATATCTTCAGCTGCCACAAGAGAGCTGAAGTTAACACAATTTAGAGTAACTGAGTCATGTTGAGACTACACTGAATGTTGTGGGGGAGGGTTTGGGGAGGGTTGTGGGGGAGGGTTTTGGTGTGAAGGAATTTCTTTCTGTGAGTCATTAAAACAGTGTGTTAACACTTGTCTTCTTAGGTAGTAGGCCTAGTCGCTCAGTTGATCGGAGAGTTTTTTAATATGATCGGAATATTATAAAACTTTATTTTAAAGTGATTTATATAGAGATAATATTGATTTTATTATAAAATGCTTGTTATAATGTATTATATAATTTTAGTTTATTTATATAATATATTATATATTTATATAATATATTATATATACTTATAAAATATATTATATATATTAATTATATAATGTTTTGATGTTACAGGATATTTTGTGATTGTGAATTTTTCTTAAAAATATTATGGCATCAAATACTAAATATAAACATTTCACTAGAGAACATATGAAGTGTGCCATATTTGAAGTACCTTGTGAGATGAGTGATATGCAACTACCAACTTATAACTGCATTATGAAAGATTACCTGTTCACAAAACATTTAGTGAAGGAGCAGATGAATAACAAGGAGCCTTCATTTTCTGAAATAGCAGAGGCAGTTCCAAAAAGGTAGAAAATATTTGGAAGAAGGCCTCTTTGCCAATAGTTTCACATACACGCGTTTTACAGATGATGCGAGTGTACCATGATAAATACAGGTCCTTATTAAAGCCATACAAGTCACGCAAGGATCAGCCTAAGTACAAAAATCAGCTTGAAGAATTTGAAAACTCTTCAAAATGCACTTTGTTTGACATCTGCACCTGCAAATGTAAGGAGTTTAGGAGATGCTCATGTGAAAAGAGTAAGAAAGTCCCTCCAAAAGAGCAGGATTTTTTAAATGACCAACGAACACGCAGAATAATGGTGATAGGAAGCATTGACATAGCACACACAAGACGATTACAAGCAAGAGAACATCGAAAGGAAATGGAAAAAGCACGTCTGGAATCCTCACAAACAACTAGTGCTGCTATAACCAATACGTCCAACTTACAAATCGAAACAGAGACAAGTGAACTTCAACAACTAGAAGAGATATCTGAAGATAATGAGGAAGATACAACCTCGACTCAATATGTAATATCAGAACAACAGATGCGTGAGCCACTGCCTTCATTAGCAATTACTTGTGATAGATTTAAAATGTCGGACAGAGCTGGGGCTGCTATTGCTTCTGCAGTATTGGCAGATCTTAAAATTGTTACTCCCGAAGACAAAGGGAATATTATAGACAGAAGTAAGCTAAGACGTGAAAGACAAAAACAGAGAAAGGAACTACAACAGATAGGAGAGCGAAAAACCATGCGGGGATTATACTTTGATGGCAGAAAGGATAAAACAATGATTCAAGTCCAGGAGAGTGATGGCTCTAACCACCAAAGAACCAAACGCGAAGAGCATATCAGCATAATATCTGAACCACACTCTCTGTACTTTGCACATGTGACACCTTCCAGTGGCAAAGCTAAATACATTTGCACAGCGCTAGTGAATTGCTTGAAAGAAAGGAATGTTGATATAGGGAACATCGTTGCAGTTGGCTGTGATTCGACAGTGGTTAACACTGGTAGTATTGGAGGCACAATAAGATTACTGGAAGAAGCCTTTAATAAGCCATTGCAGTGGCTGATATGCCTTTTACACCTTAATGAACTTCCATTGCGCCATCTGTTTCATCACTTGGATGGTACCACTACTGGACCAAGAGCATTTTCAGGAGAAATTGGCCGAGCACTTTCAGACTGTGAAAAGCTTCAAACCCATTGAAATTCAAGAGGACATGTGTGAAGTTGATGTAGATGACATAAGTACTGACCAGAAATACCTTCTTGAAATTCACAAGGCTATATCAAGTGGAACATTCTCAAAGAGTCTTAGTCATAAGAGTCCAGGCAATATATCACATTCAAGGTGGCTCACCACAGCAAACAGGACTCTGCGGTTATATGCAAGCACATAGAATCCTTCAGGCAATTTACAAGAATTAGCTACTTTCATTGTTAGGGTATACGCACCAATGTGGTTTCAGATAAAGCGTAAACCATTATGCCAATATGGTACTAAACATATGTGGCATATGATTGCAAGAAGCCGGTATCTCCGTGAAGAGCTTAGGAGAGTACATGACTCAGTCATTCAGCGAAATGCATTTTACGCAAATCAAGAAAACATTCTCATTGCAATGATAGCTGATGAAAAGGAGCATGTGCGTCAGTTGGGATTTAGGCGTATCATAAAAGCAAGGGCATGCATTCAAGAAACAGATGTTATCCGGTATTTTAAGGTGCCAGAAATAAATTTTTATGCCAAAGACTATACAGATCTCATTATGTGGCAAGATTTTCAGATAGCAGAACCACCGATAACCAAAGGAGTTTCTCTTGATGATATTGAATCATGCATCAAACATGGTACTACTCTTCATTCAGAATTATTTCAGTTTCCATGTCATACACAAGCCGTAGAGAGATGCGTCAAGCTCGTTACAGACGCTGCTGGATCAGTCTGCGGACCTACAAACAGAGACGGTTGGATTCGTGCTACATTAGAATCAAGGAAAAAACAGCCAAAATTTGACACAAAAGCAAATTACTAAATAGTCTTCAGCCAGAACCCTTTCTAGAGGGAGGTTGGTTGGGGAAAGGGTGGCAACTCCGCTAAGGCACGAAATAACGTTTCTTAACTGTCTCAAGCCAGTAAGGAGGAGAGACATCCTAATTTATTACTGTTCCCTTTTTCAAGTAAATACAGAATCATACTTAATTGTCATTTTCAAGTTAACTTCAGCCCTCTTGTGGCAGCTGAAGATATTAAGCATATGAAAAGGCATTTTTACAAAACGAATTCTTATCATTTAAGAATCTTAATCAAACTATTAGATAATTCTAAGATAAAATTTTATAATAGTTTGATAAACCTAAAATAGAAGCATTTTTTTCCTTTTTACCCAAAATTGTGTTAAATTTAGCCCCCTGGTGGCAGCTGAAAGTATTAAACAAATGAACGCATATTTTGGCAGGTATATATAGTCCACTAAATGCAACGTTTAATCACTATTAGAACTTCATACTAGAAAAAAAGTATTTTTCGCTCCACCCTAAATTGCACAATGTATCTAATGTATCTAAATGTTATAATTTACATATATCATATGAAACTTTATGACATTGACTATTTACTATGTTAATATTACATTGTTTGCATCATTCAATAAAAAATTATAAGGTTTCAAAGTTGTTTCATTTCGAATGGGACACCCGGTATATATATGTATACCTTATAACCTTACAAAGGTTCCGCGCGATGATTTCTCATTTCGCGAAGGTCAAGCTTGTCGCCCCTCCCTATATATATATATATATATATATATATATATATATATATATTAAGGCGGAGTGAAACACAACTTTTTGTTTCAAATTTATTTCCCTCACTTGTTTTTTGGTGTATTACGTAGAACATAAAAATGATGTATTCAGTCATTTAACGTTTGTAACTCAAACCATCTCTCGCATTTTTACATAAAAGCAAAATGGCCATCAGCCGGTTATCCATAAATAAAAACATGCTCATAACATAAAAACTAAGTGTTCTGTCAAAAAAAATAATTGAAGAAAAACGCTTTATAATGCAAAACTATGCTTAAAAAACACTATTGTGCATACAGTGTATTGAAATAAAATTGTATCTGGTCTCGCTTGGTTGGATGCCGTAAATCAATTACATTTGAATGCGATATAAAACCCCCTCATCTCAAATATTATTATTTTTTCAGGAGAGGCATCAGATCCTTTTTGGTTTCAAGTGAGGGAAGCAGAGAGCGACTTTTTATTCTTGACCTAATAAATCCGTCTCTTGATTCCTGTGATATTACTGATGCTGATGCATCTGTAACCAACTTCACGGCTCTTTCGACGTTAGTAGTATAGCTGTAAAAGGTAGAGTGCAAGAATGTTGCAAGTGATTACGTAATGTTGCAAAGGGGGGTGGGGGTGTTGCAAAAAAGGGGGGAAAAAGGAAAAAAAATAAAAAATAAAAAATAAAAAATACCCCAAAGGGCCCTTTGTTGCCAACCGGGGTTGCAAGGGGCATGCAACTTGGAGGCGGAGTTCTCCCCCAAGCTATTCCCCCCAAAGGGCCAGAAAGGAGAGAAAGGAGGAGAGGTGTTCACCTGGCAGGAGCCAAGTGCATATTAAGACTTCAGCCGAGTAGGCGTTGTTTTATAGGCTCCTAATCAGCCAGTTGGCTTAGAAGGCGTAAATGGCTTGAGTTGCCAGATACCACTTTTTAGCGATACCATTGTATACATTACTATATTTCTTAAAAGTTGGTTTAGAATACCGGTAGTAGGTTTAGAAGGCGTAACATGATATAATTAAGTAAAACAACATTGCATCATTCTGTTTATTATAAATATATAGAAAATAAATATACATTTCAATAATAATTGAGGAATATGCATATAATCATAACAGTACAGGAAATATATACACACAATTATGGAATATATATAAAATAAATATACATTTCAATAATAATAGAAATATGCATATAATCATAACAGTACAGGGAAATATCACGCAAAAATATAAATACATTTCAATAATAATAGAAATATGCATATAATCATAACAGTACAGGAGAAATATCAGCAAAATATATAAATACATTTCACTTTTTTTTCAAAATACTAAACTCGGTCTTAATCGAGTTTACAATTACATCATTATTGCTCTGCATTACGCAGTATATGCGGCTTAATAATATTTCACCGCTTAAAGTATAGGGAAACCTGTATTCGATATGAAGGGCTTTCATATCGTTCAGTACTATTTTTGTTCCCACTTTACAACCGGTTGGTAAGTCATCTTTAAATACGTCTAGAATACAATCAAAAGCACGCACAAAGAGTTCATCGTTAGCTACATTATTAAACACAAGTTTATAAACACGCTTTTCCAATCGAGGGTTTATTTCTACCGACTCGAGCTTTTCAATCGTGAACTCACTCAACATAGCGGCAATTGAAATAATCTTCTAAATCGTTACGACAACTGCGCGTTATATAAAGAAATAGTTCTTCAGGGTGAACGGTGTAGGTGAGCTCAGCCTTGTACCGATCAATTGCTTTGTACCAAAGTTCATGGTATTTCAAAGAGTCTAAACTTTTTAAATAAACGTCCAGCACTAGACCATTCTCACCAGCCCTACACTCGGTAAACCCATCGAGCAGAGCGGTGTAGGCGTATTCAAGTACTGTATCAAAATAAAGCATGTCCGTAACACGCGCGTCTAATATAGGTTTCAGCTTGCGGAATCCGACGATTTCAAACATTCTGTCGAGGATGAAACGGTTTCGCGTAGGAACAAGAGCGTTATTATCAGAAGCATTCTTCCACATCAGCCGTATATCAATGCACGGCCGATCGTTATTTATACACAACGTACATACAACGGCGTATGAGGGTGCGTCACTAATCTGCTCTCTTCTTGTACCTACGTTAGCAGGTATTTTATAACGATCTTCACTCCACTTCTCAACTATCACGAAGATTCTATTCATCTCCTCGACACTTAAATAAACCCGTTTGTTTGTTTGTCTACATTCCGTTTCCAGTACATAGCTAATGGTACCGGAATTACGCCTGAACACGCGCAACGATTTCGTCACGGACACATCGTACGAGGCGTTGAGAATGCTGCTCAAAGGAAGTTCCATCGTATTCGAGGAGCGCACGTCCACTCGGTTCAAGCTCTGAGATAACTATGAGCCGTGTGAGGCACGCAGGTAGGCAGGAACGGTTCGACGGGCGGCTGACTCGATGATACGTGAATGGGCTTGTTCGTATGATCCGCGAGTCGTACCGAATTGTTGTACATATTTGTTTTTCCGGTACAAGAATTAATTTCATCACTACCAGCCTACGCACCAGACATTTTACCTCAGGATAAGAACTAGGAACATTTTATGTTTTACTAAACATCTTCACACTCCGGCGCACTATTTGAGAGGAACATATGCTCATATTTTTCCTTTCTGCCCATCAAACGATACTCGTCTCTAAAGTCTGTTAAAAACTCACGCAGGGCACTAGCCACAACCTCACTACGAACCTCATCATGATATACGTTAATATAGTGATAAAAATACTTAAGATTGTCCATGATCACGAGATTCACATTTTCAGTCGTAGGGTATGAGTAATCGACATGGTGTAGCATGACGTAATACCGCTTGTCACACCACCCATCCGCAAGACTCATTATCCATACCTGCTGCTTCTCTTCTGCACGCGTTGTTTCTTTTACTTCACGGTGTATGTGAGACTTTATAAAGTTTAGCTCTGCAGTATACTTCAGCACATCGTCTGTGCAACGAAAGCCTTCAACGGTCTCACCAGAACATCCGTAGAGTATTTGTACATCTTGGAACTTCGCACAATCCAATGTGTTTTTAAAAGAGGTATAGGAGGGAGGAATAGGAAGTTTTTCGGTATCCACCACATCCTGACACTTTGCTGAATACCATTTCATAAACGTTGTACAAGCAATATTAAAGGTAGCCATTTGAATACACGTCTGATCTGAATACACGTCTGATCTCTCGGGCTTACTGCAGTCGACTGACCACGCAGGGACTCCCAGATAGTAGCATGACTCACGGTCTTACAGTGGGCGGAGCTTAGAACTTTCACCTGTGCACACACACACACACACACACACACACACACAAAGGAGAAAGTGAAACGCTAATTGAAACATGATTTATTTAATAAACGAGATATTCAAGTTATATATATTTACAAATACGATTTAATAAACGAGATATTCAAGTTATATATATATATTTACAAATACGTGTAATAAATCAATAGATACTTTACAAATACGATTTAATAAACGAGATATTCAAGTTATATATATATTTACAAATACGTGTAATAAATCAATAGATACGATTATATACAAGACAAATACGTGTGAGTTAACAATAGAAGCATCATACGTTATGGTATCCAAAGGGTACGGTATCATAGGTACCAGGTAACTGGTAACGTTTCCTATAGGTGTTACGGCACACCTTCGTACCCCTAAGTTCCTTCACGCCCCCCAGCTTCTGCGCCCGAAAATTGTGGGTGCCTACAATTAGTTGGGGAGGTTGTTCGCCCTCATCATCGTCCAAACATACTAGATCCTTCAACGATTCAAAGTTAACAACCCGCCGATTCGCATGGTTGAGCGTAATACCCTTTGCCTTCACGATATATTTCATTTCCTCCCCCACCCTGACCCGTACCCCATAAGTCTTAGGTCCTGTTGAGACAAAAGAGTCGGCGTATGCGTTGTCCCCATACTCATCCTTGATCTCATCAGTGAGCTCGCCGAGGAACTCCCCAATAGCGGGCATGTATTCACCCTCCCTCTCTGTGAATATCACGCTATCTGTATCGGCATACAATACTCTCCGCCCAAGAGAATGCAATAGACCCCAAAGTTTTATACGGGCGTAGGCTGTTGTGAAGCTGGCCACAGGTATGTTTGTAACCCTTGAGGTATCTGTGGCAAATTCAGTGTTGTTGTACTTTATTATGTAAGTATTACCTACATTCACGATCTCCATGACCTCTTTATCGGGAGCATTGGCATAATCCCAGACATCGCTATAACTTTGTGCCAAATGAATGCTCCCTCTGCCGGTATTCTGCGCAAATTTTCCCCATAGACTGTTTAGACACAACTTTGCACTAAAGCGCTTGCCAGGATTCTTTACAATTTGGACACGATCAAGTTGTATACCTTCGCGGTCGCGGTAACGTTGAATATAGGCAGACTTTTCATCTTCGGTATCAACTCCTCGCGGATACCCTGATGCCTCAACCTTATCCTTCAAAAAGGCGTTTATATATGGTGTGAAAAGGTTGGGTAGCTTCTGAAACCTCCACACCTCATGTATCTTCAGTATTCTATAACCATGGCGTACGGCTAGGGCCAGCTCAGGACTTGTATATACGCCTCTGATCTTACGCTGGTGGGGTATATGGTTACAATCGCCGTTATCCTCTTCCGCGCACTTCACGCACAGGGGAAACATGAGCTTGTCGTCGATAACGACAGGTAAGATCGGCATCCATAAATTGCGTGGGGGGAGTACGTCTACGAAAGAGAGCCCAAAGTAACGATCATTCAAATTTTTTGAAAATTCATTGATGGAGGGTAGGCTAGGTCCCACCAGTTTCTCAGGAGCGCCCACGGGGTACGGATTGCTCTTCATCACGTATGGGTATAAAGAACAGAAATCGTAGTAATGGAGCTTCACGCCCTCCGTAGGTGGAAAGTATAGTCTGAAAGGATTTGTACGTCCTCCAAACAAGCTATCACCACATTTGAGAGGATCCAGCACCATTGAACGCTTGATCGTGTTTATTTCCTCACGGTACACCTCGTCTGTCTCCATCCGTGCATCATATTCATGCTCCCACAAGACTTTGTGAGTGAACTGTGATCCTATAAGTTGATCGCGGGTGCCGGGTCGTGCAAGACAGTCGGCAGATCTACCGTGGATATCTTCGGCGATTCCGCACTCAGGACGGGGGCATCCATGCCACCAGCAACCGTTAAAGGAGTACACAGTCTTCACACCAGTGACACGGTTTTCACTTAACCCATCAACCCAAAAAACACGTCCATTAATCTTAATGGGTACTTCACCCGTGTTGCGGGCGTGCTTTATGTATACACCTGTCTGTTGCTGTAGGTGTATGAGCCAGTAAATAGCCTTGTGTCCGTAACTGCGGGGGTTGTTTCGGTGAATAATGGCTAAGGTGACTTTAGGCATGAAGTTATTCTTGAACACCGTAAAACATAATGATGCGATGGTGGTTGCGACTTGTAGCGGATCGCATTTGAAACGGGCTATGTACATCCTTCTAAAGGCCTGGAAACATACTTTAAGCACGCGCACATCATTCACGCAATAACGCTCACATTCATCAGCTATATTATAAGGGTTACTTTCATTAAAACTGTTGTAGTATCGATCAAAGTCTTCACGTTCATCCATACAGTCAAAATAATGTTTGGGTGGTGGTGGGCCTACGTAGTTTAAAGTCTCGCTGGTGAGGAAAGTGTAAGGGAAGTATCCTTTGGAAACTTCAGCTGCTACTCCCATCACCTTGGGTAGCTTTGCTAATTTACAAGGTGTGAATAATAAAGTGTCTTTAAATTGTACATTGCCTCTTATTTGCATCTGTATTAATTTGTTGCCTCTTTTCAATGGATCACCTGTAAATATCTCAGAGGATTCGTGTTCAAGCAACTCCTTATAAAGGAACTGCGTGTCAAACTTTGCCCCGTTATGGGCGAGAATATACACAGTCATTTTTTTGAACTTGGCTAACTTGACAATGTAGGATACAAATAGTTTCACAGGACTATCGCGGACATTCGTTTTAAAAACGTTTGTCCGTTTACCGCATTTGGGGCACCCGTCACATTCGATCCCCATACACTCATCACAGATGGTCTGGCTCACAAGTAAATGTGGAATTACCTCTTTGGTTTCAGCGTTCGTATATGTTTCTATATCGTAGTATACAGTTATACAAGGGTTATTTTTAGGCTTAGCATCTTTCATATAACATACATGCTTTACTCCATCCGCTTTATATTCCTCCTGGCATGTAGGACAGTGAATTACGTCACACTTGTGCTTAAATTTTCCCCAATTATCCATTGTGTGAAACATACCACATTCACAGATTCTCATTTTCCTGCACGTGCCAATTGATTTATGGAAATCAAAGCAGTTATTATTGAAAAATGTGCGTCTACACACATCACAGTCTCTCTTCTCAGCGTCAACTACACGGCTTTCACATTTGGTGCTTTTACACTGCTCACATACCATGTGACATTCTTTACAATGTCCCACAATATCATCTGCAAACTCGAGGCACCCCTTACACAAATCATGATGTCTCCCATATTTTCGACTTTTGTCATAACTCGCGTAAAGCCACCTTATATTACGGATGGGGAGATACGTTGTCCCTGACAATCCTAAAATAAGTAGGGGTCTTGTACGATCTCTCACACAGCTTTTAAAAACATACACAGTCCTACGACGATCATCCAGCCCAAGTACAACTATACGAACATTCATTTCCTGTTCTACCCTTCTCAACTCTTCAGGACCCATATTACAGTCAAATTCAAGTTCACAGTCTACAGCTAGTTTACGGGCACGCTCCACGACCGTAGGCAACCAAATTTTTGTGGCCTGTGTATTTTGTACAGTAAACATACGTGCTAAGAGTACTGCTATAAAGCCGCAACCACGATCGACGTTTATATGCTTTCGTTAAATAATCGGAGAATTGAAGTTAAGAGTATACGGTATGGCACTATGACCCGCAACACGGAATACACGATCAATATTTACCGTGAAGTTGTCCATATTAAAGGCTATACTACTTTGGGCGGCTTGCATTATACGTCCTAATATATATTACATCTTCAGCTGCCAAACGTCTAAATGGCACTATCACCCAATAATCGTCTACATCACCGTCATCTGACCCGAATCCAACGGACAGACTCGTCCTGACTTCACGCTCGTCGCGATTCTGAAGAGCAATCTCTACAATACGCTGTACAACCCGGCGTAGCCCGCGCTCAATTCCATTGCTATACATGGCTCTAGGGTCGACCCTGACTCTATAACCGATTTCTAGTCAAGGCTGGGGTGGGGGCTGCGGAGCGCACCAACTCGAACGTTATAACATCCTCAACAGAACGGGGGGCATCTGTGGCGGATGAATTAGGGGATATATTAGCGGAAGGTGCTGCTGGGGGCCTGTTGCGTAGGAGGTTGAGGGTTGGGGATCTATTATTGTAGACTTAACAGAACGGGGGCAACTGTGGCGGATGAATAAGGGGATATATTAGCGGGAGGTGCTGCTGGGGGGTTGTTGCGTAAGAGGTTGAGGTTGGGGATCTATTACCGTTGCAACAGGCTCGTATTTCGGTCGCTTTATACCTGACGTGGGGTTCTCATACCTCCGCTTTGGACGTGCTACCGGTATCGCTGGTGAGGGTTCGTTGGCAGGGGAGGAGATCACAACTACACTGTCGTCGAGGTCATCCGTAATGTCAATGATGGGGTGCTCTACCTCATCGTCATTCACGGTTCTGTGGGAGAAGAAAACAAAATATAAGGAACAGCACTCAAAATTTGTAATATTTTGTAAATGACCCACTTAGGAGTGTGACATGTTAGAAATGGACTCTGAAGAAAAATTCAGATTCACGAGCCCATCCACATGTATTATATCTGGACCTACAGGATGTGGTAAAACTGTGTTTATGCTTAAAATCATTAAAGAAAAGGGAGAGATGTTCTCGAAATTTGTGCATAAAGTTATATGGTGCTATTCGACGTATCAATCAGTGTTCAACGAGTACCAAGATGATATTTTGTTCCACAAAGGCGTATATGACGTTAATTCGTTAAAGGAAATGAACATACAATCATTGTAATTGACGATCTCATGTTGGAGATGGATAAAACGTTTGCCGAGACATTTACAGTATTCTCCCCCATCTTAACATAAGCGTGTTCTTCATCAATCAGAATCTATTTTTCAAAAATAGATACATGCGCGATGTGTCGTTAAATACGCAATATCTAGTCTTATTCGCGCAACGTAGAGATGTATCACAAATTGGGGTATTAGCCAATCAAATGTTCGCGAATCAGCGTAAGGAGTTTTTGGAAGTTTATAAAGAAGCTACAAGCACGCGTTACGGATATTTGCTTTGCGACCTTCATCCGCGAAACACGTTTAGAGTGCTTCTGCGAACGAATATATTTCCAAACGAGCCTGAAACGGTGTATATTCCAGAATGACAAAGAGACTAAAGAAATACCGTGAATTAATAAAAATCTATCATCGACTGCCCCGGGCATTGCAGCAGATGTTTATTAAAAATATCGACGCCGACTTTTGAAAATGCATCTGTGAAATCTGTCTTAACGTTAAAATTGCAATGTATCAATGAAAACCTCTCAGAAGGCTCGCCTACGCCGCTACAAGAACATAATACGTGCACTCGCTCGTAAAAGTCAAACTGTAGCGAAGAAAAAACGAGTTATTGTACAAACAGGAGGGTCATTTCTCCCCATCTTATTTTCAGTTTTGGGTCCTTTACTGACTAGATTAATATAATGAAGAAAGTGGTAGTGATTCCCCACGAGGTGTACGCTTCACTGCAAAGGAATCCAGACACGGATCTAGATCCCCGTAAAAGCAGACTTAAAAGAATGGAAAGCGAATTGCTAGCCCTATTAAACAGTGAAAAAACACCTGATGAGAAAAGAATCTTATACCAAGAAGCTCTGCAGAAATTTCTTCACGAGTACGAAAATTATAAGAGCCCTACAGAGATTCCTGTGGTTATTAGGCACAGCATGGGGAACGATGGATATGGCGACATAGGATCTGTGCCCGACGATACAGCTGACCAACCAAAAAGATTAGCCACACAACATATCGAACATGTATTAAAAGCACCCTCCCACATTTATTGAATGAGGATCCAGCCATACAATGGACCGATACAGGCGAGATCATTGTGGAAGGATCAAAGGTACAGGGATCGAATATCGTAGACATTGTCCATGATCTGGTGAGAAAGTGAGATAGGCCATCACCATCAGGATGGAAGCATATTAAAGCAAGACTACAACAAATAAATGTCCCTAAAACGTTGATAGGAAATCTGAACAGGTTAAAAGACTTGGAACATGCAACGCATGTGACACAATTGAAGGCGCCGTCACCCCCGGCGGTAACACCTTTGAAGAGGAGCAACAAGAGGTTAAACCAACCCTACCCACGTGCCTCTAAAATACGCAAATGGCTAACGTATTGACTAAACGCTATTATGACATTTCTACCCCATCCTCTTACGGCGGCGTAGATAGACTGTACAGAAGTGTTTACGGAGTAGGAAAAAAAGATGTTGAAAGATTTTTAAGGGAGCAGGACGCTTATACGCTTCATAAGCCTGTGAGAAAAAGGTTTAAAACAGCCAAGACAAAGGCTTCCTCGATTGATTCTATTTGGCAAGCAGATTTAACAGACATGCAAAGATATTCTGTTTATAACGATGGTTACCGCTACATTCTATTCATAATAGATGTATTCTCTAGATATCTGTGGCTAGTTCCTCTGAAAAATAAATCACCTGAAACAGTTGCTAAAGCCACCAAAACGCTAATGTTAAAAGAAAACAGGGTTCCTGGCTATTTTTGTACGGATATGGGGAATGAATTTATAGGCCGTGCTTTTCAGAACATGTTGACAGAGTTTAATATCAGCTATTACACAACCAATTCTATACATAGGCTTCTTTAGCTGAAAGAGTTCAGCGCACCATAAAGGAACGCATGCACCGTTTTTTACACATAAAAAACACATACAGATTTCTAGACATTCTGGAATCATTGGCATCATCTACAACCGCTCACACCATCGCACGATTGGGGACAACACCTAACGAAGTTTTAGAAAGAGGTACGCTCCCGAGGAGAGATGGATCACCACCACCACCACACTCTGCGCGCTTCAAAATCAATGATTATGTAAGGCTGTCGCGTTCGGGTAAATTCGCAAAGGGTTTTGAGCAAGGATGGACACGCGAGATTTTTAAAGTTAGGGCTATGAGACCTAAAGGTGAGATAATGATGTATTACATTGAAGATTTGAATGGGGAAGAATCTCAGGAGGCTTTTACCGCGAGGAATTGCAGAAAGTTGCGTTTAATTTAGGAAAAAATGTGTTTAAAATTGAGAAAATTTTAGGAAGCAAAGGTTCAGGAAAGATAAAAATGTACCTGGTGAAATGGCTAGGGTACCCAGAAAGCTTCAACACCTATATAAAAGCTGATGCAATAATGAAGCTTAAATAGTATGCAACATGGCTCCTAACCATTTCTACGTCACACTCCCGTCCTCCTCGTCCCTGTCTGGTACACCCTAACAACAACTAGCGAACTTTGTAACAGAACTCCACAAGCACATTGAATTGGGTCGTGATTCGTATGAGGTGGGGATATGCGAAATTCAGCTGGACACCATCTTTTTAATACTGAACATAAGAAACCGTTTTTACGATTCTTAGAGACATTGACGAGTGTGTAAAAGCTGGGGTAGCTATGGATGAAACTATGCGTATCGCTCGGACTAAGATTGCACGGTATTACAGTAAAGAAGTAAGACTAGGACCGGGTCAATATGTTCGGCCGAGGATGTTGTGAGAGGCTTAAACGTAAGTTTTAAGAAACTCAAACCTTTACGAATGATTTAGTATACGAAATCGTAAACAAACCCTGCACACACTAATCCTAAAATCAAAGACTAACAGACGTATTAAAGACCATAGAAGTTCCAAATTCTAGCCAATGGCCGATATAGCGCAGCCTTCCAAAGAGACATTTCACGAGACACAGCATGACTTGTCCAGATTAATGTATCAATTGAAGATGGAGAAATTGGCTGAAAGGTCCCCAGACATGTGCTATATTTACAGTAATAAGTGGAGCACCAGTTTGTTGGGGATACCCAGGCACCGCCGCTGCGCATTGCTCACATCCCCAACCATAGAGGAAGGAGTTTGTGTATTACATATGACAGACCCCATTATGTAAATGTCGCAACTAATTTAATAACCATATCTCAATATATATAAGAACGATGAGGGTGAAAACTTCCCATTCGGTAACGGGAGCTTAACAGTGAAGCTACACTTTCGACGCAGAGTTATAATGGATAGAAAGCCTTTCACCGTCTATCGAGGGGTGAGATACCAGCGCGGTAGTGGACTTGGATCCATTTTTTCATCCATACTACTACGTACGGCTGTTCCTTTGCTGAAGAGGGGGCCAGATACCTTGGAAGGAAAGCGCTACAATCAGGCCTTAACTGCAGAAGACATATTGGCCGGGGCTAAACCTAAAGAAGCTCTAAAAAAAAACATTTAAGCGTACACAGGGCGAAATCATCAAAGATGCAAAGAGAAAAATGCGTGGTGGCGGGAAGAAGAAGAGGGCTCCCCGGAAGAAGAAGGGTCACGTGGTATTAAACGTAAATGGCTATCAAAAAAGAAGTGCTGTAAGCGAATGAAACCTATGGTTGACCACTTTTTTGACTGATATAAGCTAAGGACATTGATCTCATGATTATAGTTTGTTTACCACTTGTTGAGAGAGGAGTCACTATTTTCGCCATGGCACGCTTCATCCACCCATGTAGTTCACAATGCTGTCATCGGAGCTTGTCCTTTTTGAGCTACCTCCAACCCAAGTTTCATTGAGCCAGTGACTTTATTACAATTAACCCTTTAAACACAATTAGTTCCCCGAGTGCACCTATAGAATTCGTGATACCAGCTCAGCCCTTACTTTTTTGATCCAAGCCGTGTGCACATGTACGCTAAGCTACGTATAGCCCATTCTGATGGAACGGTCTGCGATGACAAATATGATGTATACCCTGAAACAAACTTTTCTGCACTCCATATTCAACCAGTGTGACGTATATTAATCAGACCAACATATCGGCGGGCACGGGTACTATCACTACGAGCTATCTGGAAAATGTCCTCAACGTTTCCAAAGAAGCGAAGGCTACCTTTTTAAGTGCCGAGGATATTTCAAAGTAAAGATGAAAATAATGAAGGACAAATTTAAAAAATTCTAAAAGAAAATATACGAGTGTTTTTGGACGGTTGCACACAGATTTCACTTTCCAGGAGAAGTTGCTTGTCAACGGGGTGGATATGAAAATAAAGCTCACCCGCACGAGTCCTGAGATCTGCTTAAATCTGGATGCTGATCAAGAAGAGGGCAAACCCGTTGTGGTTCACATTATGGACACATACCTCCGCGTACGGCGAGTGAAATTAAGTTCACCAAAACAACTAGAAACTGAGAAAAATTTACTAAACGCTACAGTGAAATATCCTTAACAGAGTACAAATCAAACTATATACGGTTCCTGCAGGGTTGGCATCGAAGCAGATAGAAAACATTGCCCTGGGAAATCTTCCTAAAAGGATATTAATCGGCATGCAGGACCATGCTTCGGTGAATGGAAAATATAAAAAGAGTGCCTTTAAATTCGAGAATTTCGGACTTAAAAATATAACTCTATATGTTAATGGCACTGCTTTGGGTGGAACAATGGGTACGGACTATTCATCAGACGTTGTGTTACCTCTTTGTGCCAGAGCCTATAGTAATCTGACCCATATTGCAGGTGACTGTGATGAGCTTGGTAATGGGGTAACGCAGGAAGAATTCATTGATCAATTTAACCTTTATCTGTTTGACATTACACCTGACTTATCTGCTAGCGTAAATACCCATTTAACCCCACAGCAGACCGGAAACATCTCAGTGCGGCTGGAATTCGCCAAGCCTATAGACGCTCCTATTAGTGTACTAGTATATCTCGAATCGCAAGCCCTAATAGAAGTAGATAGATTTAGAAGCGTTATCACTGACTTTTAAAATGGATGCTAATACACTTCAGAAAGTAATGGAACGAGTCACACGTTCCAAATTTATCGGCGTGTTTGCGAAGAATGAAACATTGAGTTTGCCAAGTACGCGAGAATGCGGTAGTCTTATTGTGAACACAGATGTCATCGGTAATGAAGGGATTCACTGGATCGCTGTTGTTTTAAAAATAGACAGCGCCTGTACTATTTTGATTCACTCGGTACTCAACCCTGGAGTGACCCTATTATTGTAAAATTTCTCGCTCAGTTACATATTCCCGAAGTTGTATGGAACCCATTTCGTATACAAGGATATTTTACTAATGTTTGCGGAATGTACTGCGTCTCATTTCTCACGCATATGTCATGTGATAAAGAATTTATAAATTTTTTAAATTTATTTGACCCGTGTCACACTCGCCGAAACGATGAAATTGTATGCAGACAGATAAAAATCCGTTTTCCAATTGTACGTACTCGTTGTAAGTATGTAAATGCTTTTGTTCGTATATTTGTAACGGTATATTCTGTAGTTGGTTATTGTACTGATTTCTTTCATTTAATAAATTTATGAAAAGATATTGTCTTCTTACCCCAAAAAGCTCGAAAAACACTTACATTATTTCGGTGTGACATTGCTGACTGATCAGTATATCCTCCGTATTCATGACACGAGATTCTCAAAAGATTGTATAACACGTGTCAAATCCTCATCGGACCTTAAAGGAATAATGTTCATTCTTTTAAAACATATACAGAGTATACAGGCAGATCCCCATTATGTGAAGATATCTTGGTTCATTTAAGAGGAATAACATTGATTACCTAAAAAATTTCGATTTTAGCATAATGGGGATAAGAGGTAAAACCAAATAACATTGATTGCCATAAAAAAAAATTTCGATTTTTGGCGAGTATCTAAATGAAGTATTTGACGAGATACTACAGCCCTCCATATATATATAAATCGAATTATAGTCACTTACAATTCTATGGTAGTCCCTTGCGTCGGATTGTAAGGAGCGTCACTGCAAATATCTTCAACGGTTTGCGTTGGAAATAATTCATCACGGTCAATCGCGTTAAGAAGATTAATTGCCGTTAATGCTGCAGTGTCACTTTCTTCATACAAATCCGGGGAGACGTACAGGTCCATGGTGGAGGATGTGTGACATTGCTGACTGATCAGTATATCCTCCGTGTTCATGACACGAGATTCTTCAAAAGATTGTATAACACGTGTGAAATCCTCATCGGACCTTAAAGGAATAATTTTCATTCTTTTAAAACATATACAGAGTATTCAGACAGATCCCCATTATGTGAAGATATCTTTGGTTCATTTAAGAGGAATAACATTGATTACCGTAAAAAATTTCGATTTTAGCATAATGGGGATAAGAGGTAAAACCAAATAACATTGATTGCCATAAAAAAATTCGATTTTTGGCGAGTATCTAAATGAAGTATTTGACGAGATACTACAACCCCCATATATATATATATATATATAAATCGAATTATAGTCACTACATTTCTATGGTAGTCCCTTGCGTCGGATTGTATGGAGCGTCACTGCAAATATCTTCAACGGTTTGCGTTGGAAATAATATCATCACGGTCAATCGCGTTAAAAAGATTAATTGCCGTTAATGCTGCAGTGTCACTTTCTTCATACAAATCCGGGAGACGTACAGGTCCATGGTGGAGGGAATGATTATTCACTGACGCGAAAATAGCTACTGTTACTCCCACTGAAAAATATCCCCTTTTATATGCACAATCGCCAAGCTCCGCCCCAAAAGACCACATGTTCGTAGTGATTGGCTGCCGATGTAGCTGGGTAGGCTATGACGTGTACCATCCGCTATAACGGGGCCGGACGACTAATGACATCTTTATATTTTCTCAAAGAAATATATCCTAATTATATTTTTAAAAAGCATTCGGTTTCCACATTAAACTGTGGGTCTGAGGTGGAGTGAAAACTTTACCCGTTGTTAGAATTCGAGCTAGTTGTTATTATTAGTAAAGAGAAAATCATGCAAGCTTTTCGGTCATACTACTGTCTCAGATCAAATGATCCTGTTATTTTAAATCCGGTTCAATAATCCTGTTATGTTGAAATGTGGAAGAGTAAGCAACGACTCCCTGACGAGATGTATTTCGGGCCACAGAACAGCTGTTCACTGAAGACTGCATGTTCCACATTTTATTAAAGAAATTTAAATATCCTAATTATATTTTTAAAAGAGCGTTCGGTTTCCACGTTAAACTGTGGGTCTAAGGTGGAGTGAAAACCTGAACCGCTGTCACTCTTCGAGCTAGTTGTTATTATTATTGTTAAAGAGAAAATCATGCATGCTTTTCGGTCATACTACTGACTCGGAACAAATGATGCATTAACATGCTTTTCGGTCATACTACTGACTCGAATCAAATGATGCATTAACATGCTTTTTGGTCATACTACTGCCTCGGATCAAATGATCCTGTTATTTTAAATCCGGTTCAATAATCCTGTTATGTTGAAATGTGGAAGAGTAAGCAACGACTCCCTGACGAGATGTATTTCGATCCACAGAACAGCTGTTCACTGAAGGCTGCATGTTCCACATTTTATAATAAAGAAATTATAAATATATCCTAATTATATTTTTAAAAGAGCGTTCGGTTTCCGCTCGGTCATACTACTGCCTCGGATCAAATGATCCTGTTATTTTAAATCAGGTTCATTCAATAATCCTGTTATGTTGAAATGTGGAAGAGTAAGCAACGACTCCCTGACGAGATGTATTTCGATCCACGGAACAGCTGTTCACTGAAGGCTGCATGTTCCACATTTTATAATAAAGAAATATATCCTAATTATATTTTTAAAAGAGCATTCGGTTTCCGCTCGGTCATACTACTGCCTCGGATCAAATGATCCTGTTATTTTAAATCCGGTTCAATAATCCTGTTATGTTGAAATGTGGAAGAGTAAGCAACGACTCCCTGACGAGATGTATTTCGATCCACAGAACAGCTGTTCACTGAAGGCTGTATGTTCCACATTTTATAATAAAGAAATTGTAAATATATCCTAATTATATTTTTAAAAGAGCATTCGGTTTCCACGTTAAACTGTGGGTCTAAGGTGGAGTGAAAACCTGAACCGTTGTCACTCTTCGAGCTAGTTGTTATTATTATTATTAAAGAGAAAATCACGCATGCTTTTCGGTCATACTACTGTCTCGGATCAAATGAACCTGTTATTTTAAATCCGGTTCAATAATCCTGTTATGTTGAAATGTGGAAGAGTAAGCAACGACCCTCCATAATATTATATATATATATATATATATATATATATATATATATATATATATGAATAGAAACGATGTAAATAAGGAGCGTCTCTGCACACGGGGAAGAGAAATAACGAATAAATGAAAAATGAGGCGAACCGCCCGGGAATCGAACCCAGGGCCTTCCAATTGCCGGTTGGATGCGCTACCATTACACCACGGACCTCGATCAATCATAAATCAATTGGAAGGCCCTGGGTTCGATTCCCGGGCGGTTCGCCTCATTTTTCATTTATTCGTTATTTCTCTTCCCCGTGTGCAGAGACGCTCCTTATTTACGTCGTTTCTATTCATTTATATACTGCGTGGTCATTGCAGTTAAATGCATATATATATATATATATTATATATATTTATATATATATATATATATATATATATAATCGAATTATAGACACTTGCAGAAATCCTTTCCTCGTGAAAGGAAAAACAATGCTTAATGCTTAACTTATATTGAATAAATAACCACTCACTCGTGAAAGTTCCTCTAATTATATTTTTAAAAGAGCGCTCGGTTTCCACATTAAACTGTGGGTCTAAGTTACGCTTAAATATAAAATATTTTAATTGTAGAAATAATAATAATGATGATAATAAGAAACGGAGTGAGCGGTGTTTTTCGCTCGAATAGTTTGAAGAAGGATTAAGCCTCGTCCAAAAAGGTCTCTAGGGAGACGATTCGAATTGACCTAGTTTCTGCCTTTCCTCGTGTGTGTGTGTGTGTGTGTGTGTGTGTGTGTGTGCACGAGTTGTTCATTCGTTTATTATATATATATATATAGCCGGGTTTGGGGAATGACAATCGTGTGTTTTGATTTTTTTCGTAAATTTTCTTTTCATTTGGAGTGAAGGGAGACTTATCAAGAGCGGACTGGAAGGAAGGTCTCTCAACCAGCAGGTGTTCTTCGAAAATATAAAGATGTCATTAGTCGTCCGACCCCGTTATAGCGGATTGTGTTTTGGCTAATTTCAACTTTAAATGAATCTTCCAATTGATTAACTATATAAATATATTGTGGTATTTTATATGGTTGAATCTTCCAATTGATTAACTATATAAATATATTGTGGTATTTTATATGGTTGAATCTTCCAATTGATTAACTATATAAATATATTGTGGTATTTTATATGGTTTGTGAGCACGAGTGATTCATTAGTTTATTATATATACAAGTACAGATGGGTGGGGGGATTTGGGGGAATGAGGAGCGTGTGTTTCGAATTGTTTCGTAAATTTTCGTTTCGTTTCGTTATTCGTGACTTAAATATTTATAATAAAAAGTAAGTGTGTAAAAATTATTTATTTAATAAACAGAATTTAATTGGATTCATCGATTAACTACCGTCATATAAATATATATTGTGGTACACTATTTAAATGGATGATTAATATATGGTTTTGCTATCTGGAATACATGGCGCTATCTGGCAACTGAATACATGGCGCTATCTGGCAACTCAGCAGCAGAATAGAGGTTTATAAAAGACCGAGAGACGACTGACGGAGTCATTACAAGCTCGGCTCCCAGCCGAGCAAGGACCTCTGGTCCTTCTCTTTCTGACCCTTTGGGAAAACCCCTTAGAGGCCTCTTAGGTTAGGTAAACGAAAATAGCTTGGGGGAGAACCAGTGGCGACTGGCGTATAGGAGCGATGGAGCGGTCGCTCCCCCTTGCTTGAAACGATAAATATTAATTTAACAGATAAAAAATATATTAATTTTAAGATATTAAAATAAATATTCTTCAAATATATTTTAAAAATTCATGTGGCATATCATGATTCATGAGGCATTTTGAGTAAGCCTTCATACAGTACATAATATTCTAAACTTATAGCATAGCTTCGTTTAAACAGCAAACCGCTGTTTGAATACCAAATAATATTGCAGCCGAATGGAGCGATAGATTTTTCGCTCAAGTAAATATAAATTATATTTTACTGTTGTAATGAAAATATAAGTACAATCGCGAATTTTTTTTATAATAACAACTTTATTTTTACTAATAGTTACTTCAGTAATAATGATATAAGCCATTTATATGTATTTTATTGAAATTATTACTTATTTGTAATTAACTAGAATTGTACGTCTGGCATAGCCGTATATGTTAATACAAGTACTCTTGTGAGCGGCAGTTGGATTCGCGCTAACCTATTGTGAGTCCGTGTTGTCGTACAATTTTATGAAATCGCACCCCCATACATTTATACCACGAGTCGCCACTGGGGAGAACTCCGCCTCCAAGTTGCATGCCTTGCAATCAAAGGCACCTACTCTCTCTCTCTCTCCTGCAGGTGTACCCTTCCCCACCTTGGCTCAGCCAACTGGCTGATTAGGAGCCTATAAAACAACGCCTACTAGGCTGAAGCCTTAATATGCACTTGGCTCCTGCCAGGTGAACACCTCTCCTCCTTTCTCTCCTTTCTGGCCCTTTGGGGGGAATAGCTTGGGGGAGAACTCCGCCTCCAAGTTGCATGCCCCTTGCAACCCCGGTTGGCAACAAAGGGCCCTTTGGGGGGAATTTTTTTATTTTTTTTTTTTATTTTTTTTTTTCAACACCCCCACCCCCCTTTGCAACAACCCCCACCCCCTTTGCAACAGTACGTAATCACTTGCAACATTCTTGCACTCTAACCTTTTTCGGCTATACTACTGACGTTCTATGTGTGAATGGGGTATTGCTCAACTTTGAAACATTTTGTTTCGTACTCAAGCAATTCTTCATCACACAATTTAGAAGTGAGAGGTGGTTCACTGATATCAATCCTATCCCAGAAGATGATCTGTCCAATGTGATGCTTTGAAGTTCAATTCTGGTACTCTAAATTCTCTGATTTTCCTTGTATTGGCTTCCTTACACTTTCTTGTCTATTATTCGATCGATTGCAACTTTGCGCAGCTTTTGCTCACTATCTGACAGCATTCATAGAAGAATATTTTCTGAGTGAGCAAAATAGGCATTCCGTGATATATAAGGTTGGACAACTTTTTGTATATCTTGGGATAACAGGTTACAGGTTGAACCTTTTTATCGCATCAAAGATATGTTTGGTCCATCAGGCAGATACGGTTTAAATTTTATATTGAACCAATTAGGACCATAGTTTGTTACTATGAACAGAACAAGGCTACGTAACTCTGGAGGGATTCTTTTGGGAGACATAATAACGACTATGTCGTTATTATGTCTCCCAAATCTAGAGTTGTTAAGAGGACCAGGCTTGAGTTTCTCTAGACTTCCGTCAACATACCCTTCTCTTATGGCCCCAGTTATTCTGAACATGTATTGTTGATCATTACTTAAATCTTCTATGAGCTCATCTGTGAGAACTGGGATGCTACCGGCCCCATCCGTAATTGGGGAGAACTTTACCACAGTTGTTTTCCAGTCGTATCGCTCAAACAGATGCCTTAAGGGAAGTTCATTTGTATGTAACATACAAATGCTCCAATTACAATGGTCGGTTCAGCTTCTGCTCGATGAAATGGATTATGCCACCTTTAGACCCAGTGTTGACATTCGTACTGTCGCACCCTATCACCTGGAGGTTCTGGTATAGTGTCACTTCATTCAAGTAAGCGAACAACGATTCAGATACATCACTTGCTTTTCCAGATTTAGGGCTCAAATGGTTAAGGTATTCTCCACCAGGCTCACTCAATAGTACATAATGTTCTTCAACAATTATATCCTGGTACCATTTACCATCTTTATTTGTCTTTACCAACGTCTTGTCTTTCCTCCCATCAAAATATAAAGCTTTAACATCAACATAACTTTGTGCAGCTTCAACTTGTAATGTTTTTCTCAATTTCTGTCTCTCTCTTCTCACCTTATTTCGATAAAAAAAAAGGCAGTGTCGTTTTCAGTAATGATACCCAACTCCACCAAAGTAGCTGAAACAATGGCCGATGCAGCCCTATCTGAAACACCAAATCTGTCGGCTTCTACGGGGAGATTGGGTAAAGGGGCTCTCATTTGAATGTTGGAGTATTCATATTCAGACTCAGTTGTTGAACTTTCTTCGGTACAAGAGAGATCAGTATTAGTATCAGGTGAAAGCACATCATCAATGACTACCTTTTCGAATTCTTCATGCATGATTATTTTTCTTCGCTTACTTCCTTGTTGCTCCTTCAACTTTCTTGCATTTCTTTTTGCTCTCGATCTTGAAAGGGTAACATCCACACCTCCAATCACCATATTTCGCATAGTCCTCTGATTCTCAAGGAATTCCAGTTCTTCTTTGGATATTCTTGATTCGTTTGGACAAACACAAATAATATGTTTTTCTTTACATCCGCTTTTCGGCAGCCAAAATCTTGGTGCGAAACGAAGTTGCATTTACGGGCACAAATGTCAAAAAGTTCTACCAATGAGTTTTTGAACAATTCAATGAGCTTCGCACTGCTTTTGGATCGACTGAGTTGCGTAACCTTGTCGGTAAAGTGTTTCAGCTTGATAATTATGGATTTTTAACTCATTGAGGGTACTGATGAACGTTTCCACACTTCGACCAATGCTTCTGCTATCGTTTCGAGAATATCATTATTTGGCACTTTTGCAGATAAGCCTTCCTTCAGTAGAAGAAAATATCTCTCAACCTGCATATTAGAGGGTAAAACATTATGTGGCAATTCACTTGGAATTCCGAACAGAAAATGTTGCTTCACCGACTGTCTAGTTAGTAGGGATTTTGCTGTATTTAGATCTGAGGTTAAATTTCACATTATGAAAATCTGAAAAAATACAAAACACAAAATTAGTTAAAACAAATTATATATAAGCTCTAAAACTAAAATGTAAACATATTTTACTCAGTAGTCTTTGTTATAATGTTATATAATGTTTCAGACCAATAAAGACCCTAGGATCCACTCATGGCTGGTCTACCTGTGTTCGTAATTGTGTATTGTGCATGTCCTCCGTGGTGGCGGAGAGGACCTACAATTTTACGTGTGTTCCGAACCACAAAGCCTTAGTTTTACTACCTTAAACTATACCCAGTCTATCAACATATGCATCTAATCGATTTTTAAACATGTTTATAGACGTGCTACTAATTACTTCTACCGGCAAACTATTCCAGCTATATATATATATATATATATTATATAAGTTATATTGTATTATATGGTGTCAGGCAGGGAGGAATACTATCCCCTTACTTAAACAATGTTTATATGGATAATTAATCTATCTGTTGTGCTGAACACCTGTAAAATAGGCTGCTATATTTGTACAATGATTGTTAATCATCTGATGTATGCAGATGATCTAGTTCTAATTTCTCCATCTGTAAAAGGGCTCAGCACACTTTTGAAGGTGTGGGAAAGGTATGGGAAGGATAACGACATAAAATATAATCCTAATAAAAGTCATGTTATGATTATGTGGAACAAGGCATACAAGTATATAAAATTTGCTGAATTTCATTTGAATGGTATGGTGCTGTCAGAAGTAACCCAGACTAAGTATGTTGGCCACATACTAACGGATAGTCTTTCAGATGACTGTGATATATATCTAGAGCAATGTAGACAATTACATGCTCAGGGAAATACTTTGGTTAGAAAATTTCATATGTGTACATTAGATGTTAAGTTGATTTTGTTCAAGATTTTTTGTACTCCACTGTATACAGCTCATTTGTGGTGTAACTACAGGATGTATAATTTGAAGAAATTATATGTTGCATATAATAATATTTTTAGGAGTTTATTAAGGATTCCAAGATTTGTAAATGGTGCTCCTTCTAGTGTCAGTATGCTGTTTGTAGTCAATAAAGTGCCTAACTGTGCCAGTGTCATTCGAAATTTTGTATCACTAGGCTTGGTGAATCAGTCAATAAGATTAAAAGGACCCATGGTTAGTGGACTGGTCTCCGATATATTTTATAAATCTCAAATCTGGAAGGATTGGCGTAGGCCAGTGGTACTCATTGCGCCCCTCGCGAGCCAAATGCGCCATATATATTTGGCTCGCGAGCCGCCCAATGAGCATCTCTGGCGGAGGCAATTGTATGTTCATTATACACAGTGATTCACTGACCTACTCAGTCAGTGCTCCAGACAACTATCTCTTAATTTTTTATTGACCTCTTGTACAGTGTTTATACCTGTTGAGTCTGAAATACAGTGTTTAGAGAGTTACTGCTTAAATGCATCATTTTCTTTTTCATGAATGATAATTTTCGAGGCCTAACTATTCATTTCGAAGCGAAGCACATAAATTATATATTTACAACTGAAGTTATAAAATTATGCAAAATATAATTGAAAATTTGAAATTATGAGTGCTATAAAACAGAGGCTCTTAAAATTATAAAATATTTATTAAAAAATAGTAGTAATGAAAACAAAACCTAAAATTATCTAATTTAACTTTCGAAATTTGATTTGATGTAACCTGGCTTAATTTAATTACATATATGGAATCTACAATGACAGAGACAATAATAATAATAATATCATTTTTTACTATCACTCCGGTCTCTTCAATTCCCATAATTTATAGATCAATGGATTCGTTATTACACCAGGAATGCGATTTGGATAGTATCAAGTGAGGGAACTGGCCCAAAACTAAGTTAGGACACGAAGTTTGTTTTGGTGTATAAGTGTGAAAAAATACCCTAAAATGCGGTAATTCCTTAAGTAGAGACTATCTAGGGCGCATTCGCGATGTAAAAACGAATCCATTGATATATAAATTATGGAAATTGTAGAAACAGCCAACATGAGTGACCTAAAAGGTGTATATATATACACATTTATATATATGTAGTAAAACGAACACTGTATATAGTCACTATATATTATATATACCGTAAAACTATACTAACCTAACCTAACCTAATTTTAAAGCTGCACCTCTCTAGCCACATATTTTTATAAACTGACTGAAAAAAATCACAATATATGCGTGTTCCCCTTCTCGTTTCTTATCATGCACCGACCTATGGACAACGAAATGCTTTTCTGTTTTTATCGAACACACACTTATTACCACAAACAATATCTTCCTTGTTTTTCTTAGGGCAAATAAATTATTTTAGCAATACACCGTGTTCTACATAAAAATTAAATGCAGCCTCTTCATCATGAAAAAATTTTAAACAGTGAATAATTACAACCATCGCAAACCGACGCCGCCATCGTGACACTAAAATCTTATGAGTTCAGGTCAACCCCCCCCCCCCCCAATTTTGGTACCTTCCTAACCTTTGTGGGATCAGCCATTTTATCACTCCCAAAAACATGATCCGCGATTTTATCGCTCAAAAAAATAATTTCTTAACATTAATTTTATAGCTTTAATCGGCATTTGCCTTCATATTGTACTTAATAAAAGTTGTTTAAAAAAATGTATAGAGTCTTATGGTAAACTTTATTTTCAGTTTCCAGAGGCTGGACTGATAGTAAAAAATTACCATAATTAATAATAAACAGTTAAACGACGTTAGTTGGTCGTTTTAGAGTGGTTAGTTATGTTCCACGTGATCAATTTTGATCAATCGGGATCTTCCCAACAAGTTTCACAAAACTGATCTCCCAAAAAGTTAACATATATACAAGTATTATTTACTATTACCATTTACCATTACTTATTCGGACTATAGTGGATTTAATTTTTCTCATAAGAGTTCCTTATTTCCTTATTTCATATAAGATTATATTTTTCTCAATAAAATGCACCCTCACGTTTTTGTTTTTATTAAGGATAAGTAATTTTAATTAACATTTTTAAAGTGGACGGCATTTCTTGCGCCTGGCGGCGTTGTGTGCAAATTAGATAAGTGTTGACCTTAAGGATAATCTTGGTTTGAAAAGTCATTTGCGAGTTAGCTATGGATTGTGAACGTTGTGACTACACTATTTTAAAGCTGTTTTCCAAATTTAATTCCGATTTCAAAAAATTGATAGCCTTTCTGGTTCAGCATAAACTACTTTTAAGAGAAAGAAAGTGCCCAAAGTGTAACAAGACCTGTAAAATAATTTCAATAGAAAAGCCTTTAGGTGTCGCTCTGAAAAAAAAGTTCGCGTAACAAAAAAGTTTATCGCTGCGATTTTCAGGAATCTTTATTTAAAAACACATTTTTTTTCAAAGCTAAATTAGACCCCTTACGAGTGTTATACTTCGTGAAATACTTCTGCTATAATAACTTTAACTTGCAAACCGTTACCAAGGAATTGGATATTTCACAACCTACATTTGTAGATTGGGCAAATTTTTGCAGAGAGGTCTGTATAAGCTACGCTTTTGATTCCAGGCGGCGAAATTGTATAATCCAGGATATTAATAGGTAGGTAACATTTATATACACGTTGCGTTAGGTTGGTTAGGTTAGGTTATATTTGTTGAGGGGGTGGGGGAAAGTCATAAACGAGTGATTTGCGACTGAAACGAATGTCAAATTCGAATAAATCACATAGAAATACATCGGGAAAACATGTTTTATATCCAAAAACTTCCCGGGATAATTGCCTATTGTTGACATTAGGAAAGATAACCTCTAATGTGCACATTTGAACGTTGCCTCGGGTCAGGTTAAGTTAGGTGTTTTTCTAAGTCAAACACTCAGAAAAACACCTAATCTAACATAAGGCAGAGTTCTAATGTGTACATTATGCAATTATCCATATTACGCGTGACACATATACGGTATATTAGTGAAATTCAAAAGATAAAGTTTCCCTCAATATTTTAAAGATTTTTATCATATAGTTTCCCCCTTTTTTGACTTTCATATAAAAAATAATTTAGTTTTTCCTTGAAATTTTTAATCAGCTCAGAAAACGACTCGAAATCATATTTGGGTTGATGTGTTTAAAGACTTTAAACCCAATATTCATCATGAATTCCAAGTTTTTAGTACATACTGATCAACGAACAATTGGATATATTATTATTATTATTATTATTATTATTACCTGTTTATCATATGACGCATATTAATTTACGTTATTACAATCAGTTATTATATTGGTTATTCCTCCAAAATTTAAATTCTCTGATACTAAATAGGGGCGGATCCAGCCTTCTGGGCTGACCGTCTTCCAAAATTTGAAAAGTAAAAAATGCTTACGGAACTATTGTAAAGCGTGAAATTTTCGCTCTCACCTTTTTGGCAGAAGTACATTTTCAAGTTGCTATAACATATTTTTAAATGAAATGAAAGATATAAAAATAAAACAATGGAAAATTACATCATATTTATCAAAATATTATATAATTAAATATTATATATATATTATACATTATTAAAATATCATATAATAAAAAATTCACTGAAAATTCTGACCATTTTCCGGAAGACGGTGGAAGACGGTCTAAATCCGCTCCTGCTAAATATAATAATAATAAACGAGACCTTTTAATCCTAGAATAAATTTTCATAAAAAAAGAGAAACTGGTCTCAGCGAAACTTAATATTTACCACACACACACACACACACACACACATATATATAATATATATATAGTATGCAGTTAGGAGCGTCCAAGGGCGAGCGACCGTAAAAACGTGCCCTACATCGAAAGAGAAAGTAAAAATCAAGGTCTTCGAGGCTCAACGATGCCATTTTTTCTCTTTTTAATATAGAAACTTTGAAAAGATAGTGTAGTGTGTAAGATGCATGTATATGTAGTGAGGAACAAAAGGAGAAGTGTGTGTTTGAGAGCATATTGGACTGCTCACAGGGTAGATGAGACACGGGAAAAAGATCAACTAAGAAAGACGGCTACAGGAGAAACTTGAATTCCAGCACTCCTTATCTTCTGTCTAAACTTGTAAAGTTACCCTCCCCTACCGGAGTACTTCCCTAGTCGACTGGTGTTTACAATCTCCTCCATATACGTACATAATTATAAAATCCCATTCAATTAACTTTCTTTTTTACTAGAAATTGAAAAGAAGAAGTCACCCCTCAATATTTAAAAATTCTTTGTTTTACATTCACATTTTCTAGTTTTCTTAATTAAAAGAAATTATATTTCGTGAAATTTCACAAAATTTTGATAAATATTTAAACCTTGAAATTCAGAAAGAAAAATGACAATTCAAGAACAGATAAAAAAACTTAGAAAAATAATAAAATAAATACATTTTTTTAAGTTTTTTGAGGTTCCTTTAGGATACCTAAATTTTCTTTCAAATTTTGTTACTTGGTGTTTTTTCATTAAGTTTTTTTATTTGGCCAGGTGGTCTTGAGGTTGGTTAGTATCCTTTCGTTTATGAAAATAATTTGATTTTACTAACTGTTAGCACGTGCTTGAGCCCGGGCATCTCTTCTTTTGGTCTCGTTTCTCTTACAATTTTTCCCTTGTTTCTTTTCTTTACTGCTTCCTTTCTTGGTCACATCGCCTCTCCTCTGTGGTTTATTTATTAGAATATTTGTTTTAATTAATTGTTTAGTGAGAAACCACATTTGGCCAGTTGGATTTAAACTCAATAGTCATCAATTGCAAATTTCGAGTTGATATTGATCAACAAACAATTTGATTATTATTTTTTTTTTTTTTTATCATATGAAGCATATTAAATTATTACACTTTTTATACCTCCAAAATTAAAATTCAAAATAAATTTGTGAAAAATAATGAAAACAAAGTTTTAACGTAAATTAGAGACAAAATTAATTAAAGTAAAAAGTAGTTTTAGACAATCTTAAGAAACAAATAGACGCTTTGAAGAATGAAGGAGATAATGACTGTATGTGTACGCTTTTGTTTCAATGTTCTGTTCTTCACGATCTTCTGTCCTCTACCTTCGTTATATTTAAGACTTGTTACCCCAATACGTTGGGAAACGTGTGTATATATGTATATATATTATATATATATAAGGCGTGCACACTGGGTACGCAAGGTACTCAGTGCACATCCAATTTTTTTTATTAAATTTAAAAATTTTAACTTTTTTAAATATTGGTAAAATGCTATTATAAATACCAATAAATTTTATAATTTATTCAGTATACTTAAGGAATACAAAGTAAAATTAAGTGAAAGTTCCTTGTTTTTTGCATGTGCTTTCTTACAAGGTACGCTCTGAGCATAGAATGTACTTGCATAGGAATATGATTCTTAAGTGCTGCGCGTAGCTTAACAAATACTGCCTTACTATTGGCCGAAAAATGTCCTGGGATACGCTGGAGTGTTTCAGCGTAGTTTGAGAAAATGCGAAGTGGCTTTGATGATTGTGTGGCAAAGGCGAAATATCGCATGCCATTGACTGCTGATGCAGAATCAAAACGAATAAGGCTAGCACAGACTGATCAGCCAGATTTGGAAATGAAAAAACTTTATTTAGAAATCATAGATACGGTTTGCGTGCAACTTACTGCTCGGTTTCGAAATCTGTCACAGTCGAAATTTTTCGAACTTCTGAATCCCGAAAATTTTCTCAAATTTAGAAAAGCATTGAAATTCTTAAAACCTTTGCGGAGTTACACGGTGGCTCTTTTGATTTTATAAGACTGAAAAATGAACTAAATGTCCTATACTTATCTGAAGAATTCCAAGGAAAATATCCCTGCCATATTGCAAAATTCTTGAGCCTGAACAACTTGAGTGAGAGCATGCCTGAACCTCAAAAACTCGTAGAGCTAGTACTAACCATTCCCTCTACAACTTCATCAGTAGAAATATCATTTTCGGCTTTGAGGAGAATTAAAACGTATCTAAGAAGTACAATGGGCGAAGAAAGGCTCTCATACTTAGTCCTTATGAGCATCGAAAATGAGTTATTAGTCCAAATGAAATCTGACCCATCATTCTACGATTCAGTAATAGATGCATATTCCACTAAGAATCGTAGGGTCGATCTGAAATATCGATAAAAATCGCGCTGTCGTATATAAATAGTTAAATATATACCGTATTCAGTGTCCACCCTATCATCCAGATTTGGTAAGTACCGTTACTACCGTACCAAGGTCATAATTTATTATAGTTTATATCATCGTTATTTCTTGAAATTTCTTCCATACTAAAATTATATATATATATATATATTTTATTGGCAGCAGCGTACCCCATCGCTAGCTTCACCGCACGCGCCCGATATATATAATAATATATATATATATATATATATTATATATATATATATATATATATGCTGCAAACCCACAAGGATGAGTACTATAACCGCAAAATGTATGAGTACAATGCAATAGCATAATGTTGCAAGAGTGTCATCCCCACCCCATTTGGTGCAAGGCACCCCCATCCCCATTTGTTGCAAGGGGGGAAACCTCTTTGGGGGAGAAGGTGGGACGGCCTCACCCCCCCTAAGGGGCATACCTAACTTAAGGAAGAGGGGGGACCTCTTTGGGGGAAAAGTTGGGACGGCCTCATCTCCCAAAGGGGCATACCTAACCTAAGTGAGAGAGAGAGGAGGCGGGGACCCAGAGGAAGGGTCTTCACTTGGCGGGAGCCAAGCGCATATGAGATCTTCAGCCACCCCGCCGCTCTTTTATAGGGTCCCTAATCAGCCAGTTGGCTTAATCAGACAGTTGGCTGAGTTGACAGATAGCAATATCTGTTTAATTATTCCATATATTCATCCATCAGTTGTCTGAGTTGCCAGATTCGTTATTTATTAAATTATTCCATATATTATTCAGTCACTTGGCTTAGAAGGCTGAGTTGTCAGATTCGTTATTTATTAAATTACTCCATATATTATTCAGCCAGTTGACTTAGAAGGTTAAGTTGTCAGATTGCACTATGTATTTAATTAAACCATATATTCATCCGTCAGTCGGCTTAGAAAGTTGAGTTGTCAGCTTCGTTACTTATTTATTTAAAACATATATTCATCCATTAGCTGGCTTAGAAGACCGATTTGACAAATAGCAATTAATTAATTATTCTGAAATCCGCTTTAGAAACCAAACAAATTATATAAGTACAGGAAAAATATACACAGTTATATTAAATATATTGATAATATACGATACGTATAATCATATTAGTACAGGAAATATATATATTATATATATATATTATATTTCCTGTACTAATATGATTATACGTATCGTATATTTTCAATATATTTAATATAACTATATTTTTTCTGTACTTATATAATTTGTTTGGTTTCTAAAGCGGATTTCAGAATAATTTCCTGTGCCGTCACTCTTAGGGGTTGGATTAAACTCACTGAGTGGTGGCCAACCGCGGCGCATCAAGTACTTTGAAGTGGCGCATCGAGGTCTAGTATGAATTGTGCTAAATTTTCACTTCTAACACTAAATATTAAAAATCAAAGATTTAAGCAGTTAAGATGTAAACTAAAAATTAAGGTAAATATTTTTCACATTATATTTCTATTTAAGGTAAATATTATATTATATTTTTATTTTTACTTACAAGTTATTAGTAATTTTTTCAAAAAAAAATTTATTTGGCGCATCCGAATTAAACCTAACCTAAAAATGGCACGCATCAAAAAATGGTTGGCCACCACTGGATTAAAGGTACCCGTAAATCTATGCCATTTGCCATACCAATGATTTGGAGAGAGCCTAAGGATCACCTAACGGATTGCTATTTTTGTATGACTAACGTTTCAGGATTCTCTGCCAAAAATAAACATAAAATTCAATACCCAAATCTTGCATCTGCCATGAGACCAGTACTACATGACGATTATAACCCAATTCCAACTCCCCCAAAGTCATGGACACTGGATGAAGAGTCTGAAGTTGAACCAATGGAAATTGATGACACTAAAGATACAGACTTTCAGCAACCTGAATCAAATAAACAACGTATGATAACGCAGTTATGTCTGAATGATCTCGTGAGAGATTTGGACCTTCCGAAAAAGAAAGCGGAATTATTGGGCTCCAGGTTACGTGAATGGAATTTGCTGGCAAAAGATACAAGCATATTCCTTTATTTATTAATGAACAAAACTCTCTCTCTCTTTCTTTCTATATATATATATATATATATATTATATATTATGTGTAAAAAGTGAACAATGAACAATTCCTACACCATCATTATATGGATTCATTGTCTTCATGCAATACTTATGTTCGTATAGTTTTATGTTCGAATGTCCATTTTTACATAAGAAACCAAAAATCGCATAAGCGAGTTTTGGATAGAATTTCGATTTGTACGTCTTTATTCATTCCTGTATTTTTCTAATTCATCTTTCTAATAATGGCTTATACACTATGACGTCACAAAATAACTTTGTTCTAATAAGGTTGTGGTGTTGTGTAGTATAAGCATTATTATTCAACCATATTCATCCATACGTCACGTTTTCCCGTCATTGATTTCCCTTGATCATTGTCCTATATAAATTTTATTAAATATTCATTTTTTACTCGTGTCAATTTGTGAGGCGCGAAACTTTATGCCTTCGTTCGAGAACGCAAAAATACGTTCTCGTATTATTTGTTTTATTATTTTTTTTCAAGTGCGTTCACCCCTCGAGATATTCGAAAATGCTTAGTAAGATCGAATTCCACTCACTACGACAGAATCGAGCGCCTCAAAGATAAAATACCTCCGTTCGCTCTGATTTCAAATTCATAACATATTATAGCATATTATTTTGTAAATAAATTATCTCGTAAGTGCCATGTACGTTGTATTATATTTAACATCTTAATTGTCTATTAATAAGAAACACTGTAAAAACAAAACAAAGTTATAGTAACTGTTTAATTGTAATTAACTGTAATACTTTAATTTAATATAACGTAATGTACTTTAATGAAACTGTAATTAACAATAACTTGTAATGTACTTCATTGAAACTGTAATTAAATGTAATGATTTAATTTATCATGTAAGAATGTACTTCAAAATGGAAGTGTAATTAAACAACAGGTGAATATGAATTAATTGGTAATTGTAATCGTAATTGTAATGAACCAAAATTAATACGTACTCAGTCATGTACTTAATTTGTACTTGTGTACTATTACGAAATGATATCGCCTTCATAAATAGACTCGGCGAAAAATACAAATTAGTTTTTATTTTTTTTTTAAATTCTTATTTGCAATCATTCAAAAACATCTGATGTGTTTAAAAAAAGGGGGGAAACTTAACCTTCGACTGTCTCCCCCAAACATTTAGGCTATATTATACATGTACTTGTAAAATTAGGCAGCACTTCATTTAAGACTTCATTTAAGGCTCTTCTTCATTGCACTTCTTCATATTAGCACCTCATTAGGAGGGGGCAGAGGCCCCTTGCCTTCTTAATTTTTTTAGATTCCGGCCTGAGCCATGGTCGAAAGAGGTCGAACCTCTACCCCTGTAAATTCAGAGAAGTACCTGTAATTTTTAAGAAGTAAACCAAAGTAAAAGAAGTTTTTATTTTTCCCTTCGAGCCGTGCTCTCTTCAGAACTTAGTCAGAAAAGTCGATAATTTGAGTATCAGAGAAAGTATCAGAGTATTATAAAAAGAGAAGAATTAATAAGCGAGAGAAAGAGACAACCCAAGCACCATAGAAGATATTGGCATAACAGTCTGGCGAGTCTGTAGCCAAGAGTTTAACAGAGTGGCGACCGAAAAGAATTAGAAAAGTATCAAGAAGAAATATCCGTTGCTTGCCTCCTAACTAGAACCCCCGTCGATTCCGAACCGACTCAGGGCCATAAAAGGGGGTTAACATATATATATATATATATATATATATATATATAATATATATTATTATTATATTATTATACTTTCAGGTTTGCCTACCTTATTTCTTTCGCTGATTATTATTTATTATAATTGTGTGTACATCTAAGAATCGGAGTGAAGAGAGGTTTTGCTCGAGTTGACTGGAAGAAAGGTAAAATTATGGTCAAAAAGGCCTCTGGGCAATCAGGTGTGATTCGATTTGACCCAGATTCTCGGAAATCCTTTCCTCGTGTGTGTGTGTGTGTGTGTGTGTGGTGTGTGTGTGTGTATAGATTTGAGAATACGACCGTGTGTTTTTGGTTTATTTTCATCTATCTTCGTAAGTTTCCTTTCCCACTGTTATTCGATATTTATAATAAAAATAGTAATAAAGTTAGTTTTAATTCGGTGAAATTCAATTTATATATATATATATATATATATATATATATATATATATATAATAAGGATTGACAAATATATGTTTGGCATTTTTTTTTCTGATTTTCATTCACATGATATGTACAGAGGCGTGTGTGTGTGTGCGTGTGTGCACGAGTTGTTCATTCGTTTATATATACAAATACAGATGGGTGAGGAGATTGGGGGAATGGACGAGCGTGTGTTTTGGTTTATTTCAACTTTCTTCGCAAGGTTTCTTCTCCTTTCGTTTTTCCCACTGTTATTCGGTATTTATAATAAAATAGGAATTAAGTGATTTATTGTGTAAAGAGCGTGTGTTTAAATTATTTATTTAATAAACAGATGAATCTTCTTAATTCCAACAATTAAAAGAAATTCTGTATTGATTAACTACCATCATATAAATATATTGTGGTATTTTGATTAATATATGGTTTTAAATATTGCTATCTGGCAACTCAGCCTGAATGCATGGCGCTATCTGGCAACTCAGCCGGATTAGAGGTCTATAAAAGAGTGAGAAGCTGATGACGGAGTTATTCAAGCTCGGCTCCCAACCGAGCAAGGACCTCTGTTCCTTTCTCTTTCTGGCCCTTTGGGAAAACCCCTTAGAGGCCTCTTAGGTTAGGTAAACGAAAATAGCTTGGGGGAGAACTCCGCCTCCAAGTTGCATGCCCTTGCAATCAAAGGCCGCTACTCTCTCTCTCCCCTTCAGGTGTACCCCTTCCCCCTTGGCTCCTTCTAAGCCAACTGGCTGATTAGGAGCCTATAAGACAACGCCTACTCGGCTGAAGTCTTAATATGCACTTGAATTACAATGTATGCAGAATTACTTTATGCCTTTTACTTCTCCTACTTTTCTTTCACCATCTTTCTCTACTAAAAAAAAAAAAAAAATGGTGTCAATAATCCAGCAGGGTTGAAAGCACCTTAAACAGAAAAAAAAAAAAAAAAAATATGCACTTGGCTCCTGCCAGGTGAACACCTCTCCTCCTTTCTCTCCTTTCTCTTGGGGGATAACGCCGCCTCCAAGTTTCCTTGTTGCACCTGCAGCATCCCCCACCCCCCTTTGCAGGGATTTTTTTGCAACACCCCACCCCCCTTTGCAACATTCCTGCACTCTTACCTTTTACGGCTATACTACTGACATGGCGAGTGTCTATCATATCTCGTTTTCCATGATCATGATGGAGTTGCGCTGCAAGTCCTAGATGAAGGGGGGTTATAATATTGCTGTCACTGCTATGAATAACACTTTCTGCAAGAACTAAGACTCTACGTTGTAATTTTTCTGCTGGCTGGTAATTTGAATCACACGATTCAAATGCCTCTTTGCTCAGCTTCCAGAGAAACGCCTTCTGTAAAAGTGCTGCAACAAATTCTTCAGATGTTTTCAGACCGATTTCAGCAGCTGTATAATACTCGGGTGGCTTTTCAATTTGTGCTATTTCTTGTCTAAGCATATCAATGGCAGAATGAAGTAAGCTTTCTGAATTCATTGGAACAATCTTTTTTTATTCTTAGTTTTCATTATTATTTTTTTTATTAATTATTTCATTACGTGTATTATTTTTATTTTTTATTTTAGCTTTTTATTATTACTCGTATTAGGAAATTATTTTTTGTCTGTCAGTCAACTTTTCTATTCATATATATATATTATATATATATATATATATATATATATATATATATAATATATATATAATCTAAGGGTCTCGCGCATCCGCATTGGACTCTTGCCTATAAGGTCGAGCGTCCTCTGCAATTTAACGGATGAGGAGCGGTCATTCTATAATATGAGGCAACGCTTTAATTTTATGTGTTTAATAAGTCAAGTTAAAAACTTCACATTGCACTGCTGTTACCTCAAGAAGAAGTTTGGTTGCTATTCCGTTTAATGTCCTTCCTCAACGAGAGGGTGCTGAGATGGCTGGTAATGCCACCAGCCAGGAAAATTAGAGCCCTTTCAAAGGGAAATTAAATGTAAACGAAATGTACACGAAAGGCCTTGGAATCATTTTTCTTCGTCCTTGTGGGTTTGCATCATTCATTCATTTCACGTGTTTAATTGTGATATTCATCCCATATATATATATATATATATATATATATATATATATATATATATATATATATATATAGTTAATTAGTTAGTTTTTAATATTAGAAATTTAAAAGTTATCCCCACTTTATTTTTCAGATAAATCTTAAGGAAATGTCATCACCTGCAAAATTATACCAAAATGCATTTTTTTCTAGTATTTGATGTGATTTATTCAAATCCGATATTCATAAAGAATAAAAGAATAAGAATAAAAAAATAAAAATAAAAGAAATAAGAATAAAAAAGAGAAATTATAAGTAGTGAAAAATAGCACTAAAGATGTTGAGATACAGAGAAACATTTCATACCATGAATCCCACAGTCTAGAAAAAGTACATTAAACGTTTTAAACTAATTATAATGTCTTATTTTTATGTAGTATCTTATATAGATACAACATTCTTCCGTTGTGTTCCCGAATTTGGTTATTAGAATCTGTATGCCAAAATGAGGGACATTATTTGAACTGGTGACCAGCTCGCACAGATTGGCCCAGATTTTTGTAGTTCTTTACACTATTTTCCTTCCAATACTGCTCCTATTAAATAAACATATTAATAAAGTTTAATAATTCACTAGGGAACAACATTTTTGTTTCTTGAAAACTATTTGGTGTTTCTTATAGAACTTTTGATGCTGATTCCAAATATGGTTTCAAAATGTTTCTATCACCCATAGTTTTCGAGAAAATAATATTTCCATTTACTCAGAGTTTTCCCAAAATATTAGTTAAAATTAAGTGTACTAATTTAATTTTACTTTCTTTTTTTTCCAGGTTAACTATATTTAATAGTATTTTTTGCATTAAAAAATATAGCTATTTAAACAAACAGATTTTTAATAAAAAGATAAATTTTTTTCAAGTTTTGCTCAAATTTAAAATTTTTCATAGTAGAAAAAATTGGTTTTTCATTCCAAAAAGTTTTCCGTGATTTCAATAATTTTCCGCCAGCATGAATCGAAACTGTATTAATCCCAGAGATACATTTTGCTACGTATGTGGAGAACTGACCATAATGGCACAGAGGAAGACGATGACCCCACTCATGAAGAAGGCTTACGAACTTTATTTTGGATGTAAGGTAGGCGACCAAGACAAATCCTGGGCACCTCATATCTCATGCATGTCCTGTGCCGTCACTCTTAGGGGTTGGATTAAAGGTACCCGCAAATCTATGCCATTTGCCATACCAATGATTTGGAGAGAGCCCAAGGATCACCTAACGGATTGCTATTTTTGTATGACTAACGTTTCAGGATTCTCTGCCAAAAATAAACATAAAATTCAATACCCAAATCTTGCATCTGCCATGAGACCAGTACTATATGACGATGATAACCCAATTCCAACTCCCCCAAAGTCATGGACACTGGATGAAGAGTCTGAAGTTGAACCAATGGAAATTGATGACACTAAAGATACAGACTTTCAGCAACCTGAATCAAATAAACCACGCATGATAACGCAGGTTATGCTGAATGATCTCGTGAGAGATTTGGACCTTCCGAAAAAAAAAGCGGAATTATTGGGCTCCAGGTTACGTGAATGGAATTTGCTGGCAAAAGATACAAGCATATCGGCGTTCCGCACTCGCCAAAAAGATCTGATGCAGTATTTCTCCTCGTCAGGTGGTTTATGCTACTGTAAAATGTAAATGGACTGCTGTTAGCTCTCGGTCATGAGCACAAATCTGAAGATTGGCGTTTATTTATTGACTCTTCGAAGCTAAGCCTCAAGGTTGTACTACTTCACAATGGAAATAAATACCCTTCCATTCCTGTAGGGCACGCTGTCCACATGAAGGAATCTTACGAAAATATGAAACTCATCCTTCAGCAGATTAATTATGACGTTTCGTTGGTATATATGTGGGGATTTAAAAGTCGTCGCGCTTCTTCTGGGAATGCAGCTCGGTTATACGAAGTTCTGCTGCTTCCTTTGTGAATGGGACAGCAGAGCCAGAGATTCGCATTATTTTGTAAAGGATTGGCCATTCGTCAAAAATGTATCGCAGGACTGAAGAATGTGTCTCATAAACCCTTAGTTGACCCTAAGAAAATATACTTACCGCCACTTACATCAAACTTGGCATCATGAAAAATTTTGTCAAAGCAATGAACAAGGAAGATGAGGCATTCAAATATTTGAAGAAAACGTTTTCACGACTTAGCGATGCAAAGATAAAAGAATGGATCTTTGATTCTTTATTGGTCCCCCAAATCAGAGAGCTCATGAAAGATCAAAAGTTTGATGATGCCTTGAGAAGAAAAGAAAAAAATGGCATGGAAGGGCATGAAGAATGTTGCATTTATTCAGGAGTTTGCCTCTAACGAGACTCCAAAATACGTAGAATATATGTCAAAAGATACTTAAATATCGCAAATGAACTTATAAAAGTTCCTTTAATTTTCTAAATTTCAAAATTTAAATAATTATGAAAACTTTACGAAATTTCACAGAGTGATAAATTATTTTATAAAAATAGAAATAGGAAATATAAAAGTAAAATAATCTTCATAGATTGAGGGGAGACCTTTTCTTTTTAATTTCTTGTAACAAATACCAAGATCTTTGCAAAGGTTCTTACTATTTTGGGTATATATATATATATATCTATATATATATATATATTATATATATATATATATATGATGCAAACTCACGAGGAAAAAGAAAAATTATTCCAAGGTCTTTCGTGTATTCAGAAGTACACCTCGTCAGGGAATGAAGGGTGGAGGCACGATAACCAAAAATAGAAACAACGGGACAGAAAAACAAAAAGATTAACTCAAGATTAGCAAGAGGTGATTAGAGGCAAAAGGTATTTTATCAAGATATTGTAAATGTGGATAATTGCCTATTGTTGACATTAGGAAAGATATTTCCTAATGTGCACATTAGAACTTTGCCTCAGGTCAGGTTAAGTTAGGTTAGGTGTTTTTCTGAGTCAAACACAATCAAACACTCAGAAAAACACCTAACCTAACCTAAGCTAACATAAGGCAAAGTTCTAATGTGCACATTATGCAATTATCCATATTACGCGTGACGTATATACAGTATATTACTGAAATTCAAAAGATAAAGGTTCCTTCAATATTTTAAAGATTTTATCATATAGTTTCCCGTTTTTGACGTTCATATAAAAAAATAATTTAGTTTTCCTTGAAATTTCGAGAAAGTTTCATAAGTATTTAAACCTTGAAATTGAGAAAGAAAATTACATTTTAATCACGCTCAGAAAACGATTCGAAATTGTCCTCCATTTTCAGTTGGTAGAATCTATATAGTGAAGTGGTATAATTGGAAGCCATTCAAAATAGGCGAGCGGCCAACCCTGATAACAGACCATATTTTTTGAGTTTAATACCCCCATCGTACAGAAATGTACAACATATCCTAAAATGATCTGCACCATCTGGACATATAAGTTTGGCATGTTGTCCTCCATTCTGAGTGTGCTAAGATAGTAAAATCAGCCATTAACTTCAGCTATGTACAGGTACTCGTATATTCATGTTTTCAATTCATGCATTCGCGTTCGGAACTTTCGCCGCAAGGAATTTTCGCCGCCGCAAAAGAATTTTTAAAAAATAAAAAATAATTTAAATTTTTAATGGAAAATAATAAATAAAACGGTGTATAAAAAATTAAAACAGTGAAATTAATTAAACGATAAATGAAAATAGAAAGTTAATTTTAAAATGAATGCAAATTCATAGCAATACTCCGCAAATAATGAAGTTTTCGTTGAGAGTCGTAATTAAGAACAAGCCTCTGTATTCGTTGATAAATATCTTTGTACTTTTTGTTTCTGAATGGTGTTTCGCCGCGTTCGATATCAATTCTTTTCTTCTTGGCGTGACTCTCTTCTTTCTTTAAAATAGTGATTAATTTCCAAATATTTGGGTGGGTTAGGTTAGGAAAATTTCCAAGTCATTTAAACCCGACGTATTAGAGAGTTCAGAAAATTTGGTAGGCTTATATTTATATATCTATACAAATTATATATTTTGCGGCGAAAAGTCCTGCGGCGAAAAGTCCTGCGGCGAAAATACCTAGATTGCATGCATTACAATTGAAATCTTTGAAGACACAATGAACAGTGAAGACAAGGTTTATTTCCCATGAAGTTATACATTTTCTGAAAGCTCTAGTGCGACACTATGTCAATTTATCTATAAAAACATTTTTTTACATAATAACGTTTTTAGGCAAAAAATAAAATATATCGTTAGACCCAAAAAATATCACCTAAAATACAGGTGTTTCACAAAATTGATTAATATGAGTTACACAAACCTAATTCCGAGTACAACAATTTAGGTATTTTGATATTCCAAGCATTAATACACTATGTTGACCAAAATTAATGCTATATTAAAATGTTGAATCACCATACAAAGTACTGTGCCTACATCGCTACATGGGTTAATAACACTAGGCAACAAATTTCAACTTTTTTTTTGTTACAGACACGTGAACTACTGATTCCTACTAAAGCGGTGATGCTGATTTCAGATCTGATATCAAAATTTCTCTATCACGTCCAGATTTTGTGTAACCGAAAACCCCTATTTTTCATTTTTTTTCTCACCCGCTTCTATTACGAAAGCCGTCTAAGCTACTTTTCCGTGCCACGTTTTATGTTAAGCATACTTAAATAATTAGTTTAACAGGGATGTCTTTCCTCCTTTATTCTGGCTTAAGACAGACAGCGGAATTCCGCTGGCGGAGTTACCACCCCTGCGCCCAACCATCCACCCAAAGCGCGTTAGTATTTTGTTGTTACTACTGAAAGGCAAATTCCTGTTCTTAAGTGAAACTTTGGTGTGTCCTCTTCCTTTGTCGCTTGTAGGATGACGAGCTCTCCTTCTGCAGGAACCAACAATAATCTCCCATCATATTTGGGTTGAAATTACCTTGGTATCTGTTTTCCATAACTGAGATCTGTTGGTGGAAGCGCTCACCATGCTCGTCACTTACAGCCCCAAGGTTGGCCGGGAAGAAGTCAAGATGAGAATGTAAAAAATGAATTTTCAAAGACATTCTGCATCCCATTATTTCATAAGATTTAAGCATGTTTTCTACGAGTTTACGGTGGTTTTCAGCTTTGTGGTTTCCAAGAAAATTTTTGACAACTTCAACGAAAGATGTCCATGCTCCTAGTTCATTCTCATTTAGGTTAGATGGAAACGATGAGTCGTGGATGACACTGCGGATCTGTGGTCCAGTGAAAACTCCAGCTTCTAGCTTAGCATCTGTCAATATTCCTTTGAATTTATCCTTTAAATATTGGAAACCACTACCTTGATGATCCATACCCTTCACGAAATTTTTCATAAGGCCAAGTTTAATGTGAAGTGGTGGAAGATGTACTTTCTGAGGGTCAATAAGTGCTGGGTGTTTCACATTGTATTTACCAACAACATGTTCAGTTCTAGATGGCCAATCATGTTTTTTGTAGTGGTTCTTGTCATCTCTGCTGTTCCATAGACACAAAAAGCACATATGCTTTGTGTAGCCCAACTGTAACCCAAGAAGTAATGATACAACTTTAAGGTCGCCACAAATATTCCATGTGTGGTCCTTATATTTGATGAGTCTTAGCAGCAGTTTCATCGATTCATAAGTCTCATTAAGGCCAGTGGCATGTGCTACAGGTATTGAAGGTTTTTCATTGCCGTTGTGCAGTAATACAGCTTTAAGGCTAGCTTTACTAGAGTCAATGAACAGTCTCCATTCTTTTGGATCATAGCGACAGCCAATCCCTTGCATCAGACCACTGATATCGTGGCAGAAACAAACGTTTTCTTCCTGTAAGTAAATGATGAAAACTGCAAATGGCGATGGCGGAAATGGGAAACTTTGGTGTTTGGTTGGAGAAGATTAAATTCTTGAAGTCTTGAACCAAGCAACTCTGCCTTTTCTTTTGGTAATTCCAAATCGCGCACTAAGTCATTTAACTCCGCTTGACTTAACAAATGTGGGGAAATATTTGCATCTGGAACATACATGCCATCTTTCCCTGTTTCTATATCACTAGCAGAATCTTCAGATGAACTGCTGTCTGTTATCGTTGCTGGTGGAACTGGTGGTGATTTGTTTCATCATGTGGTACTGGTTTCATTGCTGATTCGCAGTTTGGGTACGTGATCTTTGATTTGTTTTTCTTTGTGAAACCAGCAATCTTTGTCAAACAAAATAACAATCATTGAAGTGATTTTTCGGCTCACGCCAAACCATGGGGACTGAGAACGGCATAGCTTTTCTTTTACCATTCATCCAAGCTATTAACATTGCATTGCACTGTGCACAGCAAATATGTGGTGCCCAGTCCCTCTGTTGGTCTCCTAACTTACAGTCAAAATAACACTTGTAGGCAAGTTTAATCTTTGTTGTTATGTTTCTACGTTGTGGCTTAGGTGTATATTGTCCACAGACAAAGCAGAAGTTGTCTGGGTGATTTACACAGCACGTCTATTTGATGCCATTTTGAATTACCATACAATATCTGAAAAAACGTAGAAAGTAATTATTACGATGTGCAAAATAAAAAGAAATACACACCGTAGTACAAAACAAATGCTATAAAAACACACAAGTCACCACAACCTGTCACTTGCTCATCAGCAGAGAGCTTCAACAACCGTTCTACTTGACTGTCACGTAGCGACTTACCGTTGGGCCGTTGCCCGTTACTATGCTCTTGACTCAGTGTTGCCAACTCGGGATAAATTTTATTTATCAAAATTGTTCGAATTTGTATATAGTTGGCAAAAAAAATTGCTTTAACCTTGAAAAGCAAGTTTCATATTACTGGCATTAAGCCGATTAAAACCAAAATCTGGACGTGGTATAAAATTTTACTAAAAGTGATTTGCATTTTACACAAAATCTAGACGTGATAGAAAAAATCTAATTATAGATTTGAAATCAGCATACCGAAATTAGCTAGGAGCACCTATTTGGTCTTCTGTAACAAAATCTTTGTTGCCTAGTGTAATGGAGACCTCTGTTCGCATGCCAGCAGAAAGGTTTATGTTTATCGTTCAGTTATGAAAAACAGGCAAATGTTGGCATGATTACAATACATATATAATAATATTGCACTTGAAAATAAAGTTTGAATTGTTAACTGTGTGAAAGGACCAATATTGAGATTTGAAGAATGTCAATTTTGTAAAACAAAAATTAAGTTACTATAAGTATATCGATATACACAGGGGCGCACCCAGAGGGGTGCCAAGGAGTCCATGCCTCCCCCCCCCCGAAAAGGCAAGGGTGGACTTTAATTTCTAACTAAATAATTTATTTTTTAAACGAAAAAATAACTCCACTAAGTTCAACGGCAGTGTTCCCAGATTTGGCGGTTTCCCGCTAAATTTGGCTTTTTTTATTCTTGTTTAGCGGGAAAATTTCGGAGTTAGCGGGTTTTTGGGTGGTTTTGAGCGATAAATAGAAATTACCAAAAATATACACAAATCAGTTTATACGTGACTGTTTTCAGATATTTCGCCGAATTTTTAATCGCATACCAAAATATCACTAGATAGCAAATTAACAACATTGAGTTGTTTACAGATGGCGCCACAAATGGAGCCAAGAAAATGTGAACAATGAGAGAATTCCAGCGACGTGTTCAGAAGTCCTGGCACTTGAAAGCTTACGTTTGTTTTATCCCAACATCTTCAACTAGTCAAAATTTTATGCACTCTCCCAGTCACATGAGCATCAGCTGAACGTAGTTTCAGCTGCGTGAGAAGACTAAAAAACTACCTAAGGTTAACAATGGGCGAAGAAAGATTATCGGGTCTGGCACTCATGACTATCCATAGGAATAAGGTGTCTAGTGAGGAAGCACTCATTGCTGAACGTAGCCACATATGACTATGAATTCTCTGCATTTTTTGTTGCACTTTCGTTTTTTCATTGTTATACAGGGTGCACCAAAAAATGTTAACCAATAAGATATTAGCCCAATATATCCAAAAAATAGAAATTAGAAGCTGTGTGCAAGAATGCATGAGGGTTTTTTCGTGTTTGCGTTATTTTGTTTGCGTATTGGTATACATTTTCTTTATTTTTAGTTTATCGCTAATTTTTGTGTTTTTGTCTTGTTTTGTTCAAATATATACAGGGTGTCTCAAAAGTCACTATCTATTTTTTTTTTTAAATAATGGGAATTACGAAAAACTGGTTAAAGACATGAAAAATATATTTATTTCAAAGTAAGTGCCACAAAGAATTAGTGCTATTTATTTATCTGTCTCCACATGGCGACCATCAGTGTCTCTACAGAGCTCAAAGCGATAAGTTGTTTCCCGGAACACACTTTCCAGCATTTGAGGTGTTATTTTCTGAACTGCATCGGTAATACGATTTCGAAGTTCGGCTACATCACTAATTCTTCTACCAGTGTACACCTTAGACTTAATGAAACCCCAGGCGAAAAAATCTAATGGTGTTAAATCGGGTGAACGTGCTGCCCATGGTTGTGTTCCTCCACGACCAATCCAGCGACCGGGAAAGCGTCTGTCAAGATAATTACGTACAATTATTGCATAATGGCACGGTGCTCCATCCTGCTGAAAAACTACTGTGTCAAGAATGCCATCTGTAAGAAGTTGAGGTTCGAGGAATTGTTCAAGCATGTCAAGATAATAAACCAATTAACTTTTTTTAAATACACAAATTTGCACCAGAAGTACATATCTTTATGCCAGCATAGCATTTTAAAAAAAAACATCTAATGTCACCGAAATAGATAGTGACTTTTGAGACACCATGTATATATATAAATATGAAGTTAAATAAGTCATCATTTTGTTTCCAGCTAAAATACATATCCCCCCATCCCCCGAAATAAATTTCTTAGTGCACCCATGGCCCCCCCCACCCGAAATAAATTCCTGGGTGCGCCCCTGGATATACATAACACAAAATCAACTAAATCAAGTAAAATCAATTAAATCAACTAAATTTTAACAATTCTTAGCTTTATAAGCAAACTACTAAATAACTTTAAAGCAGAAATCATTACTTAAAATTGGAATCTTTCCACTAAAAGTCTCAACTTGTTTTTAAATTACAAAACTACATGTAAGTCACTGCATACTGTATTCGGTGACTCCCGCAATATCAATTCAATGCGTTATTAGCAGTCTACCTCGTACTGGGGAATAACGCACGTTGTAACAGCATATATGAAGCACTAATAAATTATTAATGAACAATGCTATAATATGGTTATTCATCTAGCTCATCCAGCGGTGGTTTGTGATGGGTTTGTTCATTCATGCAGTCCTCAGTAGCCTTGCAGACGCATTCCTCTGTGCATGCCATATCATTCGTTGCACAACTGCAGTTCTTACTACATTGTCTGCGTCCACGGCATGAGCAGAAAAGCTCATCTAATACTTTTGCAGTTGTTGGCCCATCAAATAACTTCAATTTTAATTCATCGCCACCAATTTCCATCTGGTGAAGACATATCTGGTTCAGCAAAATGAGCCAACATCCAAATGCGGGTCTGAAATGATGCTCTCTTAAAATGTTGAAGAAAGCTAGGTTCTGATGGGTTGTACTCAGATGTCCCATTGCTTTTGTCATTTCTTGACTTCTGATCATTTGTTGTGTAGACAGTTGATGGATCGGCAGGCTTTGCATCTATAATTGGAACATAAGTGGCAACTGTGCGAGTGAGTTGCATTTTTGTCATCGATGCATTGTATCCAGTCCAGAAGGGAACTTTTTCACTTGTACTGTAGTCAATACGTGGAGGAACAGAAAGGTTACCACGCGGAATCGCTCTCAGAAACATCCAAGCAAGATCCGCTACCTGCATGTCTGATCCAGCAATATGTAGTGATTTCACCTTGATCTTCGCATCATCACGGCGAGGTGGCTCTGGTCGTTTCCTGGGCTTTTCATAATGCAGTACATTCTTCAATGCCTTGGCATCATTACAGCCGAGAGACAATGACTTTTCTTGGCCAATCTTCACTCTGTCGACCAGGCCAGTCCCAACTGGATGAATAGCCTGGTCCTGAAATACAACACAGGCCATGGAATGAAATGTTCCCTTTCCATCAACGGTTGCACAGTTGATATCAATATTGTCGTCACCTTCTTGAATCAGCTTTCCTCCATGTTGTCGTGAGACTAAGCTATGTGGTATGTATATGCGATCTTGCATTCTTTTAAGCTCATCTTTTTCTAGGGCAGTTAAAAAACGTCGATGATGATCATAGCTTATGGTGAAACCATGGACATGGAGAGTGTCTATCATATCTCGTTTTCCATGATCATGATGGAGTTGCGCTGCAAGTCCTAGATGAAGGAGGTTATAATATTGCTGTCACTGCTATGAATAACACTTTCTGTAAGAGCTAAGACTCTACGTTGTAATTTTTCTGCTGGCTGGTAATTTGAATCACACGATTCAAATGCCTCTTTGCTCAGCAACCAGAGAAACGCCTTCTGTAGAAGTGCTGGAACAAATTCTTCAGATGTTTTCAGGCCGATTTCAGCAGCTGTGTAATGCTCAGGTGGCTTTTCAGTTTGTGCTATTTCTTGTCTAAGCTCTTTATTGCTTCTGCTGCAAGTTGTTTTCAAGGAAGTCGTACAAACTAATTAAGGATGGACTTTCAGACTGGATAAACGTTGGTTCGCTTCTGAAAGGCCATGAAAATAGTTCAGAACATGCAGATAACATGCCAACATGGAAGGATCTGGAACTGCGGCTAAAAACTGGGAGGACCATTGACCAAACAGATGTCATTAATGGAGGTAGAGCGAAGACGCTGGCGAGATGTTCTCACACGTCTTGTAAGTATAATCCAATCACTGGCAGAGAGAAACCTTGCTTTCAGGGGGTCTTCCTCTACATTGTACAATCGAGACAATGGCAACTTCTTGAAGGAGGTTGAGCTGTTTGCCAAATTTGATCCAGTGATGAAACAACACATCAGCAGAGTCGAAAGTGGCCAATATAGTCATTCAAGTTACCTAGGAAACATCATTCAAAATGAGCTCATTGGGTCCATTAGTGGGAAGATCTTGGATGCCATTGTTGCAGAAATAAAACAAGCTAAATATTACTCACTCATTTTAGACTGCACTCCAGACATAAGCCACCAAGAACAGATGTCGATTATTATCAGAACTGTTAAAATGGGTGAAGTACCAGAAATAAAAGAATACTTCTTGGGCTTTCTTGAGGCTTCAGAAAGTACAGGCCTGGGTTTATCAGTTCTGATTCTGAAGAGACTAGATGGACTGAATATTCACTTTGATGATTGCAGAGAGGACAGTCATATGACAACGGAGCGAACATGAAGGGCAAGAACGAAGGTGTTCAGGGAAGGTTATTAGAGAAGAACTGTCGTGCACTCTATGTTCCATGTGGGGCTCGCACTCTGAATCTTGTAGTGGCTGATGCAGCTAAAGCTTCCACAGATGCCATCAGCTTCTTTGGCAACGTACAAAAATTGTACAACCTTTTTGCAGCAGCTACACAGAGATGGACAATCCTAAAGAAGCACGTGAACATAACACTCAAGTCTTGGAGTGAAACCAGGTGGGAGAGCCGGCTTAAGAGCCACAACATCAGAGAGGCCCCTTTGAAAGTCAGAAACAATGCCACAGATGCCATAGCCAGGACTGAAGCACAAGCACTTGCAGAGGAGGTAGGGTCTTATCGCTTTCAGATTTGCACAGTAGTATGGTATGACATTCTTCATGCAGTTAACCATGTGAGCAAACTTCTGCAGTCTCCTACAATGCAGTTTGATGTGGCAGTCAACCTCCTCACAAAAACAAAAGATTCACTCACCAGCTACAGAAACACAGGTTTTGTTGCAGCACAAGTCGTAGCTAGGACATATGTGAGGAAATGAATGTGGAGGCTGTGCTGAAGGAGAAGAGGCTCAGATCCACAAAAAAGCACTTTGCTTACGAAGCTCCTGAGAGGCTGGAAGTCAAATTTTTTAATGTGGTGGTGGATTGTGCCATCGGGTCAATAAATGAGAGATTCAAAACATTAAATGATGTGAGGGACATATTTGGGGTTCTTCTAAACTTCACCACAATGAACAAGGAAGATTTGTCCTGCAAATGTGAAAAGCTCTCAAAGATGCTGACTCTGACATTGATGGAAGAGAACTGGCCCTCGAAATTACGAACTTGCCGATTTTACCTTCACACAACATGACTGCATTGGAGCTTCTCTCCTTCATTCATCAGAAGCAACTGGAGGAACTATACCCCAATCTCTGGGTTGCACTAAGAATTGTCTGCACTTTACCTGTGACAGTAGCGTCAGCCGAGAGGAGCTTCTCTAAGATGAAGCTAATCAAGAACTACCTCAGATCATCAGTGGGGGCAGGATCGCCTCAGTGGTCTTGGGCATCATAAGCATCAACCAGGACGTTGGCAGGGAGATTTCATATGATGATATTGATGATTTCGCCCAGAAAAAATCTAGGAGGCAAAAATTTTGAAGATACAAACTGTTCTGTATAACTGTTAGCTATTACACGATTGTATCGTACAGTTAGTAATTGTTTGGTAGTTGATAATTGCATTATTTTTTTATACATAGTTCTGTGTCATTTATTCTAAATAATGTATAAGCTAATTTTCAGGAATTTCAGGAAGCGTATTTTTTCTGTTTGTCTTCTGAAAGTACATATTTGTTGTTTTGGACATAAATGTTTCATTAAAATTGTTTCATAATTGTTTTTTATTAACACAGCCATTTTTTGTATGTGTGTGCTGAGGTGATGTAGTAAGGCGTGAGTTAGTGGATGGAGGGGTGGGGCCTCAAATGGGTATACTGCTTAGGGCCCCCTAATGGCTAGAAACGGCCCTGTATATATATATATATATATATATATATATATGTTTTTAATATTAGAAATTGAAAAGTTATCCCCACTTTATTTTTCAGATAAATCTTAAGGAAAATGTCATCACCTGCAAAATCATACCAAATTGCATTTTTTTCTAGTATTTGATGTGATTTATTCAAATCCGATATTCATAAAGAATAAAAGAATAAAAACAAAAAAATAAGAATAAAAATAAAAGTATAAAAATAAAAGAAATAAGAATAAAAAAAAATACAAGTAGTGAAAACTGGCACTAAAGATGTTGAGATACAGAGAAACATTTTCATACCATGAATCCCACAGTCTAGAAAAAGTACATTAAACGTTTTAAATTAATTATAATGTCTTATTTTAATTTAGTATCGTATATAATACAACATTCTTCCGTTGTGTTGTTGAATTTGGTTATTAGAATCTGTATGCCAAAATGAGGGACATTATTTGAACTGGTGACCAGCTTGCACAGATTGGCCCAGATTAAAATTAGGGCGGGTTATACTATGCATTTTTTTTAAATGAATGGAGAGGGGTGTTCAAATGACATATTTTGGTGTATAGAACACAATTCTGAAGAAAATATTTAATTCTGATAACCCTAACCTACATCATTTTGCAGTTGATTATTATTAAATTGTTGATTATTTTACTATTGTAGTTACCCCAGAATATGTCTTCTCACGTTTTCTATCATGGCTGCTCACGTTATCTCTCATAGAGCATTGTTCTAACTAATTCATATAAACACATATAATGTAATTCATATAATAATAATAATATTTAAATACTCAAATAAAAAGGTGTGCCATTCCACTTAATTGTAATTATCATACAGTTTGGTATATGAAATATTTTGACGGTTTTCTGGCGCGCATAAGGCCATTTTCTGAGCCACCTTTCTCAGAGCCAGCAGCTTCGGCAAAGGTACAGAAAAACTATGATGAGATTCAAAACATTGCCCTTGCTAGTGTAAGGTATGGCATAGGGCTGAGGCCAACTGCAGCGATAGCAACAGCAGCTCTGATTGACGCAGGAATCATCACAGAAGACAATACAAGTAAAGTGATTGATAAGAGCAAGGTCAAGAGAGCACAGGAGAAGTTGATGAGAGAGCTGGGGGAACAGTTCGAGAAGAAGTGCAGGGAGGAGGGGGGGATCTCTTGCATCCTCTTTGATGGGCGGATTGACCTGACCAATGTGATGATGGAAGCTGAGGGCAGTGACCAATCTTTTCCCGCAAAGATCAAGGAAGAACACTATAGTGTTGTTAGTGAGCCTGGCAGCTACTATCTGTTCCACTTTACCCCAGAGAAAGCAACTAAAGAGGAGTCACATGCGGAGAAGATTGCTAAGGTCCTGTTTGCCTGGCTGAAAGAGAGGGGTTATGATAAGACCTTGTTGGCCATTGGAGGAGACTCAACAAATGTCAACACTGGTGTGAAAGCTGGAGTAATGCGGAAGCTGGAGCTGCACCTGGGGAGAAAGCTGGTCTGGTTGGTGTGCAACCTGCACACTGTTGAACTTCCCCTGCGCCATCTCATTGTTGACCTTGATGGCCCTACTCTGTCAGACAAAAAATTATCCGGGCCAATAGGGAAGCTCCTTGATTCTGCTACAGACTTTGATATCAATCCAAACTTCACCCAAATCTCTGTTGGCCCTCCACTGATCAAGCTTCCTGACAAGGTCATTCAAGATCTCTCAACTGATCAATACTATGGCTATAAAATTGTCTGTGCAGTCAGGGATGGAGTACTTCCTGCAGGGCTGGCTCTGTTAGAGATAGGACCAGTAAACCACAGCCGCTGGCTCACCACAGCGAACAGACTTCTCAGGCTCTGGGTGTCAAAGCACGGATTTAAAGGAAAGAACCTGAAGATTCTGCAATTCATTGTGGAATTCATCATTGGAGTGTATTACCCATGTTGGTTCAACGTGAAGGTCAAGCACTCCTGGATCGAAGGGCCTAGGCACATCCTCTTTCAGCTGGACTGCCTCAAGTCCCAGAGAAAGGAGGTGCTGGATATTGTGATGCCAACTGTGAGAAGATCTGCTTGGTATGCCCACAGTGAAGTCATCCTCCAAACACTACTCTGCTCTGAGGATCAGAAGGAGAGGATTGAAGGGGTGGAGAGAACCCTGGCCATCAGGGGAGAGGGGGACCCGGACACTCAGCTGGGGGACTCCTCTGTTAGGAGCAGAAGGACACCTGACATCAATTGTGATACTTCCAGCATCGGTGACTTGATCAGCTGGTCAGAAGGTGTGTCAGAGCCACCTCTCACCTGCTCTCTAAGCACCTCAGAGGTGAAAAACTTCATCAACACCCCCATGGAGGTGCGCAACTGGCCTTGCCACACACAAAGCATTGAGAGGGTTGTTAAAATGGTGACTGAGGCTTTTGCTAAGTACTTCTCACAGGAAAAGAGGGATGGAGGGATCAGGGCTCAGGAGACCAGCAGGAAGCTGATGTCCAAGTCTGAGTCAAAGCAGGATTTGTGCAACCTGGCAAAGTTCAAGATGTCAGGAGAATGATCTTTGTAATTATATCCAGTGATATACATGCAGTTCACCTATTAATAAATATATGTAAAGTTGATTTGGCCTTGTCAATATAAATGATTTACCTTATATCTTTTAATATATTATAAAGGGGTTCAAAAGGGTAAAATTGGCAATTTAGAAATACAAAATGATGTAGGTTAGAGTTATCCTATCCAAAAAAGAAGCTCATATTTGAATTCCCCATGTAAAAACATAATTTAGACACCCCTGATGGTAGGATTTCCTTCAGATTCATGTTGTCACCTGAGTACGACCCGCCCTACCAGATTATTATAGTTCTTTACACTATTTTCATTCCAATACTGCTCCTATTAAATAAACACATTAATAAAGTTTAATAATGGAAGAGTAACAAAATAATAATTCTTCTTAATAGCGTTACTTCTTTAACTTTAAACAAAGCATTTCATATCAACAAATGATTTGTGAATTTCTTACTCAAAAATTAATAAAGACTAGGGCGGCTCGTTTTTACACTTTTTTCGATATTTGATTGGGGGTAGTGCGGAAAAGTTGCGATTTGGAGAGAAAATAAAGTGTGTAAAATTTTTTTGATCTACGTCAATACCTTCCGGTGGCGGCGAGTCCTTAAAAATCGAAAAATAGGCCTAACGGGGTAGATTGGAAAATGGTTTTAAAGACTTACAAAATAAACAATAAAAATTTCAGCACAATCTGTTAATAACTTCCGGTGGCGTCTTAGCCGTTAAAATATCCAAAATATTGATTTAAAGCAAGTTTTAACAAGATGTTATACAAATGTTAATTCCGGTATATTTCTGTGCAAACAATCCTGAGAACACTATTATAGGCTTGAATAAATTAATAACAATCATTGAACAATGAACATTATATAAAAATTATATAAAATTATATAAATTTTTTATGTGTTTTTAGGCCTATTTTTCGATTTTTAAAGGACTCGCCGCCACCGGAAGGTATTGACGTAGATCAAAAAAATTGTACACACTTTATTTTCTCTCCAAATCGCAACTTTTCCGCACTACCCCCAATCAAATATCGAAAAAAGTGTAAAAACGAGCCGCCCTAATAAAGACCTCATCGGTGAAATCGAAAGGTTGCTTAAAATTATATTTAAGTTAATAAATTTTCCATTTTCTTTCTAAAATTCAAGGTTTCTTCATGAAACTTGAAGAGATAAATAATGTGAGCAATAAAGTAAAGTTTTAAGGGTTCTCTTTTTCTTAGTAATATTTTGTATAAGATCTTAGACGTTGCAAATGAGGTTAAATAAACTCACCAAACAACATTACTTTAATTTTTATTATTTTCTAATACAATAATTTAAATGAATATTCAAGATTTTGATAATAAAAACCCACTCTGATAGACAGAGTTTATTTCCCCAAGTTTCGATGCCCACTGGCATCATCTTCGGGTGGATACAGAAAACGTTTTTCTGTAACCACTCGAAGAGAATGCCGGTGGGTATCGAAACTGTTGTGGAAATAAACTCTGTCTATTACAGCGGGCTCCTATTATCATATTTCATCCACCACGTACAAAATTAAACTTTTTTGTATTTGTTCAGAACTTCGTCTCCAACGAGACTCCAAAATACATATTGCCCATATGTCAACAGACACAATTTAATCATTACCAAATAAGCTTATAAAAGTTCTTTTAATTTTCTAAATTTCAAAACTTAAATAATTATGAAAAGTTTATGAAATTTTACAGAGTGATAAATTATTTTATAAATATAGAAATAAAAATATAAAAATAAAATAAACTTCATAAATTGATGGGAGACCTTTTCTTTTTAATTTTTTATAAAAAATACCAAGATCTTTGTAAAGGAACTCACAAGGAACAAGGAAAAATTATTCCAAGGCCTTTCGTGTATTCAGAAGTATACCTCGTCAGGGAATGAAGGGTGGAGGCACGATAACCAAAAATAGAAACAACGGGACAGAAAAACAAAAAGATTAACACAAGATTAACAAGAGGTGATTAGAGGCAAAAGGCATTTTAACAAGATATTGTCAATTTTATACATTCCCGTACTGTTATTGAAATTATTTTTAAAATGGATAAATGCACATTCTAGAATATTCCTTTCGTCCTATTATCATATTTCATCCACCACGTACAAAATTAAACTTTTTTGTATTTGTTCAGAACTTCGTCTCCAACGAGACTCCAAAATACATATTGCCCATATGTCAACAGACACAATTTAATCATTACCAAATAAGCTTATAAAAGTTCTTTTAATTTTCTAAATTTCAAAACTTAAATAATTATGAAAAGTTTATGAAATTTTACAGAGTGATAAATTATTTTATAAATATAGAAATAAAAATATAAAAATAAAATAAACTTCATAAATTGATGGGAGACCTTTTCTTTTTAATTTTTTATAAAAAATACCAAGATCTTTGTAAAGGAACTCACAAGGAACAAGGAAAAATTATTCCAAGGCCTTTCGTGTATTCAGAAGTATACCTCGTCAGGGAATGAAGGGTGGAGGCACGATAACCAAAAATAGAAACAACGGGACAGAAAAACAAAAAGATTAACACAAGATTAACAAGAGGTGATTAGAGGCAAAAGGCATTTTAACAAGATATTGTCAATTTTATACATTCCCGTACTGTTATTGAAATTATTTTTAAAATGGATAAATGCACATTCTAGAATATTCCTTTCGATTATATCTGTGTTTTTAACGAGAGCTTTAGAACTATCCCGCTTAATACTATGATTACATCTATACATATGGTCAGTGGTGTAGTGGTAAATAAAGAAGTGAGGGAAAGCATTTTGAAAGTGTTACTCAGATGCGGGGAGGACAATGGCGAGCGCGGCGAGCCCATACAGCTGGGGGTCCGGGGGCACTGTAAGTCCCCCGGGAAATCTTTTGAAATCTGACCAATTTCAAGGATATTTTTAGGTCATATGCACTGGATATTAGGATATATTCCAAGGTTGAAGATGCAGTATTTCCAGTGTCATTAGATATACGACATCCAGTACGATCAATAAAAATAGCTAACAACTGGAATGATTAACTAAAAAAAAGTTAACAACTGGTACGCCGTGGTGACTGTTTCACCAGATCTTTATAGGCTAGCATTGCCTCAAGTCGGAGCTAAAAGAAATGAAACAGTTAATGATTCTTTCTCATATTTCTTCTAGGGGTGGGAATTAAAATTTCATGACGTTAGAGATTTGTAAGTTCGGATTTATTTGAAATAGTGAGGGAACGCCGTTCCGTCTACCAAAAAAAGTAAGGGAACGCCGTTCCCACGCGTTCCCACAGCACTACACCACTGCATATGGTTAAACAATGCATTAGAATTATTGCTGTTCTACATGCATATTTATGCTGTTTTACCCTAATATCTAACGTTTTACCCGTTTGGCCTATATACATACTAAGATTACTAAGTCACATTGTGTACATCTGATAGAATACACACAACCAACCAGATTATCCGGGCTATTCTTTATTAAGCGTGAGTTTACAGTATTATTATACTTAAAGACTACATTGATACCAATTACTTTTAGTAAAGTCGGAAGGTATTGAAAATTTACATGGTAAGGTAGGCTATGGATATTTTTACGCTGAAATTCCTTTACAGTTACACTATTATAATACCTATTCTTGGCTTTCCTTAGGTAAGTATCTAAAAATGAAATAGGGTAACATAATTTAGTACCAATATTCATAATATTGCATAACTCGGCATCTAAAAATTCAGGACTGACAACTCTCAATGCTCTAAGAAACATAGCAGAGAAGAAAAATGGAGGTCGATTGGTCGATTGTCGTGTGGCCTCGCTGGAGGTAGAGATCTTTTCTCTTCCATCCTCCGACAAGGTGTCGGTGGTTCTGCTATCAGCATCTGTTGTCACTTTTTTAGGGGGCCTGCTTCCTCCTTGTGAGGTTAGTAGGCCTCGGGGTTCGGATCCCCAAATCTACAAAAGAGCCTGCTCTTAACGCCTGCGCGTGCCTGGTTGAGCCCGGGCGCCTGTCTTCTTCTACTCACGCTCTCGTTTCTGTTCCACTCTTTCTCTATTTCTTTCCCATTTCTTCGTCTGTTCCAGTTTCTCTTCTTCACTATCTTCTTTCTTGGTCACATCGACCTAGCAGAGAAAATAGAAGATTTAATAAATGCAAAAAACTTCACTTTTTTCTACGTGAAGGTCAAAATATGAAAATAAAAACCCACTCTAATAGACAGAGTTTATTTCCACGACAGTTTCGACGCCCACTGGCATCCTCCTCGGGTGGATACAGAAACACGAATGAACCAAAACAAGAGGGAAAAACAGTCCAGGGACCGACCGTTAAGAAATTCGCACCTAGGTTAGATCCCATTCTCCCGACACCGGAAGGGCATTTTCATTAAGTACTTTCGCGCAAATTTAAAACTATCTTCCTGTTCTAAACATACAGATTCTATTATATTTTTCTTACATAATTATTGAATTTATTATTAATTTTATTACATTTAATATTGCATAATTATTTATTACAGAAATTATAAATTTATTATTACATTGGTTATTACATTATTGTTTATTATACAGAACTTATAAACCGAAAACGAATGAAAAAAGCCGATTAGGAAACAATCCAGAGAAATTCGCACCTAGGTTAGATACCGTTCTCCCGACACTGGAAGGGCATTTTATTACAGGGTCCGCTTATAAGTACATTCCCACAAATTAAAACTATCTTCTTGTTCTATACATACAGATTCTAATATTTTGACATAATTACTGCATTTATTATTACATTTACATTTTTTTTTTTTAACATTTATTATTATTACCTTTACCCTAATTATTAAATTTAGAATATTACCTTTATTATTACATCTGTTGCATTTATATTTATTTCCACATTTATTACTTCCATTATTACATTTACTAAAGACGAGTAAGGAAACATTCCAATCCAGAGACATTTAAGAAATTCACACTTAGGTTCGAACACGTTCCCACGACTCCGTAAGGGATTTTTTGACCAAGAATCTCATTAAAGGGTCTAACTTATAAGTACCTTCGCACAAATTAAAATTATCTACTTTTTCTATACACACAGATTCTATTATTTTTCTTTTGACATAATTATTACATTTATAAAGTACCTTACTTGATTCCCAATCTATAGCATGATTATTTTGGCTGGCGTGATAAAAAATGGCATTATTAGTATTACAACTTCTGAAGGCATATTTGTGTTCTTTAATACGGGTTTCAATATTTCTTCCAGTTTCTCCCACGTATACTAACTAAATCACAACTTTTACAGGGAATGCTGTAGACACCGGCTTGTTCCTCTTTGGCCACGTTATTCCTAACCAATTTACTTTTCACGGTAGACGAATATTTGAACGCCAAAGCAAACTTAAAATCTTTCGTCAACGGTTTTACTCTTTCTAAGCCGGCAATGTAAGGCAAACTCACATATTGTTTTTGGTTAACTGAAGGTTCCCGAGGGGCATAAAAAGATTTTCTGGCTTTAAAATACGCCCAGGAATCTAATTTGGTTTCGTTATGTAGATGATATTTTCTCATTTTGGCCTGACCACTGGAACAACTTTGACACTTTCTTTCAGTCATTAAATAATCTTGTTCCCTCTACTAAATTTAAATATGAATGGGAGAACGACAAACAATTACCTTTTCTAGATGTTTTGGTCATTAACGAAAGTGGAAAGCCCAATTTCACGGTTTATAGAAAACCTACTCATTGTAATTCGTACATTCATTATTTTTCATATCATGATGAAGGGGTTAAAAGCTCAATTATTTCTTCCATGTTTCTAAGAGCACTCAGGATTTGTAGCCCACATTTGCTGGACCCGGAAAATTCAAAGATTTGGAACATTTTTAAGGATTTAAAATATCCCGAGTGGTTTATCAGAAAGGCGTATTTTAAAGCCAGAAAATCTTTTTATGCCCCTCGGGAACCTTCAGTTAACCAAAAACAATGTGTGAGTTTGCCTTACATTGCCGGCTTAGAAAGAGTAAAACCGTTGACGAAAGATTTTAAGTTTGCTTTGGCGTTCAAATATTCGTCTACCGTGAAAAGTAAATTGGTTAGGAATAACGTGGCCAAAGAGGAACAAGCCGGTGTCTACAGCATTCCCTGTAAAAGTTGTGATTTAGTATACGTGGGAGAAACTGGAAGAAATATTGAAACCCGTATTAAAGAACACAAATATGCCTTCAGAAGTTGTAATACTAATAATGCCATTTTTTATCACGCCAGAAAAAATAATCATGCTATAGATTGGGAATCAAGTAAGGTACTTTATAAATGTAATAATTATGTCAAAAGAAAAATAATAGAATCTGTGTGTATAGAAAAAGTAGATAATTTTAATTTGTGCAAAGCTTAATTAACTCAATAAGAGTGTTGTGTTGCACAGGGATCTCTGAATATTCTTTCCCTGTGCAGCACAACAAGATGTTGAACGAATACGCGGCGCCTTTTGTAGTAGCCCGAGAAAGTCCATCCGTTGTGCCAGTGTCGAACTGCAGATTCCTCGTTCAACTGTGCATAGAGTCGTGCACAAGCGGCTGCAGCTCTGTCCATATATAAGCTTCGAATTGTTGAGCATATAACATGTGAAGATCTTAACAAAAGGAAACATTATGCTATGCACAATGTATCTAATGTATCTAAATGTTATAATTTACATATATCATATGAAACTTTATGACATTGACTATTTACTATGTTAATATTACATTGTTTGCATCATTCAATAAAAAATTATAAGGTTTCAAAGTTGTTTCATTTCGAATGGGACACCCGGTATATATATACCTTACAACCTTACAAAGGTTCCGCGCGATGATTTCTCATTTCGCGAAGGTCAAGCTTGTCGCCCCTCCTCTCAACTTGTCACCCCTCCCTATATATATATATTATATATATATATATATATATATATAATATATATATACTATATTAAGGCGGAGTGAAACACAACTTTTTGTTTCAAATTTATTTGCCTCACTTGTTTTTTGGTGTATTACATAGAACATAAAAATGATGTATTCAGTCATTTAATGTTTGTAACTCAAACCATCTCTCGTATTTTTACATAAAAGCAAAATGGCCATCAGCCGGTTGTCCATAAATAAAAACATGCTCATAACATAAAAACTAAGTGTTCTGTCAAAAAAATAATTGAAGAAAAACGCTTTATAATGCAAAACTGCTTAAAAAACACTATTGTGCATACATTGTATTGAAATAAAATTGTATCTGGTCTCGCTTGGTTGGATGCCGTAAATCAATTACATTTGAATGCGATATAAAACCCCCTCATCTCAAATATTATTATTTTTTCAGGACAGGCATCAGATCCTTTTTGGTTTCAAGTGAGGGAAGCAGAGAGCGACTTTTTATTCTTGACCTAATAAATCCGTCTCTTGATTCCTGTGATATTACTGATGCTGATGCATCTGTAACCAACTTCACAGCTCTTTCGACGTTCTATGTGTGAATGGGGTATTGCTCAACTTTGAAACATTTTGTTTCGTACTCAAGCAATTCTTCATCACACAATTTAGAAGTGAGAGGTGGTTCACTGATATCAATCCTATCCCAGAAGATGATGTCTGTCCAATGTGATGCTTTGAAGTTCAATTCTGGTACTCTAAATTCTCTGATTTTCCTTGTATTGGCTTCCTTACACTTTTTTGTCTCTATTATTCGATCGATTGCAACTTTGCGCAGCTTTTGCTCACTATCTGACAGCATTCATAGAAGAATATTTTCTGAGTGAGCAAAATAGGCATTTCGTGATATATAAGGTTGGACAACTTTTTGTATATCTTGGGATAACAGGTTACAGGTTGAGCCTTTTTATCGCATCAAAGATATGTTTGGGTCCATCAGGCAGATACGGTTTAAATTTTATATTGAACCAGTTAGGACCATAGTTTGTTACTATGAACAGAACAAGGCTACGTAACTCTGGAGGGATTTTTTGGGAGACATAATAACGACTATGTCGTTATTATGTCTCCCAAATCTAGAGTTAAGAGGACCAGGCTTGAGTTTCTCTAGGCTTCCGTCAACATATCCTTCTCTTATGGCCCCAGTTATTCTGAACATGTATTGTTGATCATTACTTAAATCTTCTATGAGCTCATCTGTGAGAACTGGGATGCTACCGGCCCCATCCGTAATTGGGGAGAACTTTACCGCAGTTGTTTTCCAGTCGTATCGCTCAAACAGATGCCTTAAGGGAAGTTAATTTGTATGTAACATACAAATGCTCCAATTACAATGGTCGGTTCAGCTTCTGCTCGATGAAATGGATTATGCCACCTTTAGACCCAGTGTTGACATTCGTACTGTCGCACCCTATCACCTGGAGGTTCTGGTATAGTGTCACTTCATTCAAGTAAGCGAACAACGATTCAGATACATCACTTGCTTTTCCAGATTTAGGGCTCAAATGGTTAAGGTATTCTCCACCAGGCTCACTCAGTAGTACATAATGTTCTTCAACAATTATATCCTGGTACCATTTACCATCTTTATTTGTCTTTACCAACGTCTTGTCTTTCCTCCCATCAAAATATAAAGCTTTAACATCAACATAACTTTGTGCAGCTTCAACTTGTAATGTTTTTCTCAATTTCTGTCTCTCTCTTCTCACCTTATTTCGATCAATAAAAAAGTCAGTGTCGCTTTCGGTAATGATACCCAACTCCACCAAAGTAGCTGAAACAATGGCCGATGCAGCCCTATCTGAAACACCAAATCTGTCGGCTTCTACGGGGAGATTGGGTAAAGGGGCTCTCATTTGAATGTTGGACTCAGTTGGAGTATTCATATTCAGACTCAGTTGTTGAACTTTCTTCGGTACTAGAGAGATCAGTATTAGTATCAGGTGAAAGCACATCATCAATGACTACCTTTTCGAATTCTTCATGCATGATTATTTTTCTTCGCTTACTTCCTTGTTGCTCCTTCAACTTTCTTGCATTTCTTTTTGTTCTCGATCTTGAAAGGGTAACATCCACACATCCAATCACCATATTTCGCATAGTCCTCTGATTCTCAAGGAATTCCAGTTCTTTTTTGGGTATTCTTGATTCTTTTGGACAAACACAAATAATATGTTTTTCTTTACATCCGCTTTTTCGGCAGCCAAAACCTTGGTGCGAAACGAAGTTGCATTTACGGGCACAAATGTCAAAAAGTTCTACCAATGAGTTTTTGAACAATTCAATGAGCTTCGCACTGCTTTTGGATCGACTGAGTTGCGTAACCTTGTCGGTAAAGTGTTTCAGCTTGGTAATTATGGATTTTTAACTCATTGAGGGTATTGATGAACGTTAGTAATATAGCCGCAAAAGGGGAGAGTGCAGGAATGTTGCAATTTATTAAGCAATGTTGCAAAGGGGGGGTTGCAAAAAAATCCTGGAAAGGGGGGTGGGGGATGCTGCAGGTGCGAAACTTGGAGGCGGCGTTATCCCCCAAGAGAAAGGAGAGAAAGGAGGAGAGGTGTTCACCTGGCAGGAGCCAAGTGCATATTAAGACTTCAGCTGAGTAGGCGTTGTCTTATAGGCTCCTAATCAGCCAGTTGGCTTAGAAGGAGCCAAGGGGGGAGGGGTACACCTGAAGGGTTAGAGAGAGAGAGAGAGAGAGAGAGAGAGAGAGTATCGGCCTTTGTTGCCGATTGCAAGGGCTTGGAGGCGGAGTTCTCCCCCAAGCTATTTTCGTATACCTAACCTAAGAGGCCTCTAAGGGGTTTTCCCAAAGGGCCAGAAAGAGAAAGGACCAGAGGTCTTTGCTCGGCTGGGAGCCGAGCTTGTATGACTCCGTCATCAGCCTCTCGCCCTTTTATAGACCTCTAATCCGGCTGAGTTGCCAGATAGCGCCATGTATTTAATAGAAGGCTAAGTTGCCAGATAGCAATATTTATTAAATTAAACCATATATTAATCAAAATACCACAATATATTTATATGATGGTAGTTAATCAATACAGAATTTCTTTTAATTGTTGGAATTAAGAAGATTCATCTGTTTATTAAATAAATAATTTAAACACACGCTCTTTACACAATAAATCACTTAATTCCTATTTTATTATAAATATCACAATTAAGGCACGAATAACAGTGGGAAAAACGAAAGGAAAAGAAACCTTACGAAGAAAGTTGAAATAAACGACAATTCAAAACACACGGTCGTCCCCCCTCCTCCCTCATTCCCCCCAAACTTCTCACCCCATCTGTGCTTGTATATATAATAAACGAATGAACAACTCGTGCACACAAACACGCACACACACACACGCCTCTGTACATATCATGTGAATGAAAATCAGAAAAAAAATGCTAAACGTATATTAATTTAAATCAAATGAAGCTAAATAATGTAAAACAAATGAATTTTCTCCTTTTAGGAGAATCAATTATTATAAGAAATTAATTATTCAATATAAGAAATTAATCAGTAAACGCTGTTTTTTCCTTTCGAAACACACGGTCGTCCCCCTCCTCCCCCCCAAGCTTCTCACCCCATCTGTGTTTGTATATATATATATATATATATATAATAGAATCATAATAACCGTGTCTATTTAATTTTGTCATTCCTTATATATATATATATATATATATATATATATATATATATATATATATATATATATATATATATGGATTTTCACCTTAAAGTGAATTAAAACATTAAAAATCACTAAACAATTAAAAGAAAAGAAAACTTACGAAGATAGGTGAAAACATACGACAATTCAAAACACACGGTCGTCCCCCTCCTCCCTCATTCCCCCCAAACTACTCACCCCATCTGTGCTTGTATATATAATAAACGAATGAACAACTCGTGCACACACACACACACACACACACACACACACGCGCGCGCGCGCGCGCCTCTGTACATATCATGTGAATGAAAATCAGAAAAAAAAGAAAACTCACGAAGATAGGTGAAAATAAACCAAAACACACGATCCTCCCCCTCCTCCCCCCAAGCTTCTCACCCCATCTGTGTTTATATATATATATATATATATATATATATATATATATATATATATCAGGGCGTCCCAAAAAAATGTATACACACTTTAACAGCTGATAGCTCAATTGATGTTTCTTTCTTTCCAAGTTAAACCCATTAGAATTAATAATGGCAGTCAGACTAAGCTTTGAACAAAGGAAATTCATTCTAAAATGCTACTGGAAGTGTGAAAACGCAGTTGAAGTGCAAAGACAGTTTAGGAGGGAGTTTCAAACAGATCCACCAACGCGACTTACCATCACTCGAATTAGAGATAAGTTTGAAGCCGATGGAACTGTTCAGAATGTCCACAAGAAGCGTTCCGGAAGACCACGGACATCGACAAGCCCCACAAAGCAAGAAAGAGTACTGGAAACGTATCACCAAAGTCCAAGAAAATCTGTGCGGCAAGCGAGTCGTGAGGTAGGAATTTCAGAATCGTCTGTCCAACGCATTTTGAAGCGCTGTCAATGGAAAAGTTACATTCCAAGATTAGTCCATGCTATTAATGAAGATGATCCGGACCGAAGAGTGGAGTATTGCGAGTGGTACTTGGCACGATGTGGATTGGACGAAGGGGTTTCGTAGAATACCCTCCGCGTTCACCAGACCTCACACCACTAGACTTTTTTTTATGGATACTTAAAAGACAAAGTCTACGCTATAAAACCTGCAACAGTCGCTGAATTGAGAGCAGCCATTGAACGAGAATGCACACAAATACCAAACGAAATGTTTCGTGATGTTTGCGATTCCATTGCTTCGCGTTATCAGCAGTGCCTGGACCAGAACGGACGTCAGTTTGAAAACAGGCGTTGACAAAACAATTAAATAATGTCTGTAGATTCTATTACATTTTGAAAATGAAATGTATTTTAATAAACACTGCCTTTATAATTATTTAAAGTGTGTATACATTTTTTTGGGACGCCCTGTATATATATATATATATATATAATATATATATATATAATAGAATCATAATAACCGTGTCTATTTAATTTTGTCATTCCTTATATATATATATATATATATATATATATATATATATATATATATATATATATATAAAGGATTTTCACCTTAAAGTGAATTAAAACATTAAAAAAATCACTAAACAATTAAAAGAAACCTTACGAAGATAGGTGATTGTATATATAATAAACGAATGAACAAATCGTGCACACACTAACACACACGCACGCACACACACACACACACACACACGAGGAAACGATCCCCGACTCGAATCACACCTGTTTGCCCAGAGGCCTTTTTGACCGCGATTTGACCTTTGTTCCAGTCTACTCGAGTAAAACCTCGCTTCACTCCAATTATTAATTTTACTGTTGTTATTACTTCTACAATGAAACGAAGAAAATGTTTTATATTTTTATTTACGCGTAATTTGTATGGTGTCATATTCTTAGATAACATCTCTGTTATTGAAAGATATACACACAATTATATTAAATAATAATCAGCGAAAGAAACAAGGTGCATGAGGTGGGAAAACCTGAAAGTACTAATAATTTATATATATATATATATATATATATATATATATATATATATAGAAAGAAGAGAGAGAGTTTTTCATTCTTTTAAAATAAATAAAGGAATGGATATGTATATATAGGGTGGTACAAATTACAGTAGTAATAATAATTAACTCTTTCTCGCCGAATTGGAAAGCTTTTCACCCGACCTTAGACCTACAGTTTAACGTGGATTCAGAAATACATCTCGTCAGGGAATGATTGCTCACTATTTCATCGAGATAATTAAAGCTCATATACAGGACCTGCATTGTCTATAAGATCTGTGGCGCGTGGAGCCTTCAGAAGATGTGAACATTTGTTCTGTGGATCAGTTCAAGAAATACATCTCGTCAGGGAATCGTTGCTCACTCTTCCACATTTCAACATAACAGGCTAATTTGATTATTGAACCGGATTTAAAATAAAAGGATCATTTGATCCTGGGGTAGTGTGACCGCAAAACATGTTAATGCACGATTTTTCTCTTTAGTAAAATATAATTAAAGGAATGGATATATTTATAATTTCTTTATTACAAAATCCTCTCGATTACATTAGTGACTAATGATCCGGGAATAGTGGGGGAAAAATATTGACATGGTAAAGACAGCAAGGGGTAATACGAGCATTAAATCTATTGGAGAAAATATAAAGATGCCATTAGTCGACCGGACCCGTTATAGCGGTGTTACGATTGGTACACAAACTTATCATAGCTCCACCCAGCTACACTGGCAGCCAATCACTACGAACATCTGGCCTTAATCTTTTGGGGCGGAGCTTGGCGATTGTGCATATAAAAGGAAATATTTTTCAGTTGGAGTAACAGTAGCTATTTTCGCGTCAGTGAATAATCATTCCCTCTGCCAGTGCATTCCCTCCACCATGGACCACGAACTTTACGTTTTCCGGATTTGTATGAAGAAGGTGACACTGCAGCATTGACTGCAATTAATCTTTTTAACGCGATTGACCGTGATGAATTATTTCCAACGCAAACCGTTGAAGATATTTGCAGTGACGCTCCTTACAATCCGACGCAAGGGACTACCATAGAAATGTAAGTGTCTATAATTTATTCACAAGAAACATGATTTTATATATATGGAGGGTTGTAGTATCTCGTCAAATACTTCATTTAGATACTCACCATTATGCTAAAACCGAAATTTTTATGGCAATCTTTTGCGTGTTTTAAATGTTATTCGGATTTACCTCTTAAATGAGTTTCGAACCAAAGATATCTTCACATAATGGGGTCTGTCTGTATACTCTGTATATGTTTTTATTAAAAAAGAATGAACATTATTCTTTAAGGTCCGATGAGGATTTGACACGTGTTATACAATCTTTTGAAGAATCTCGTGTCATGAATACGGAGGATATACTGATCAGTCAGCATAATGAATGTCACACCGAAATAATGTAAGTGTTTTTCGATCTTTTTGGGGTAAGAAGACAATATATTTTCATAAATTTATTAAATGAAAGAAATCAGTACAATAACCATCTTAAACTACAGAATATACCGTTACAAATATACACACACGAACAAAAACATTATACTATACAACGAGTACGTACAATTGGAAAACGGATTTTTATCTGTCTGCATACCATTTCATCGTTTCGGCGAGTGTGACACGGGTCAAATAAATTTAAAAAATTTATAAATTCTTTATCACATGACATATGCATGAGAAATGAGACGCAGTACATTCCGCAAGTATTACTAAAATATCCTTGTATACGAAACGGGTTCCATACAACTTCGGGAATATGTAACTGAGCGAGAAATTTTACAATAATAGGGTCACTCCAGGGTTGAGTACCGAGTGAATCAAAATAGTACAGGCGCTGTCTATTTTTAAAATAGACAGCGATCCAATGAATCCCTTCATTACCGATGACATCTGTGTTCACAATAAGACTACCGCATTCTCGCGTACTTGGCAAACTCAATGTTTCATTCTTCGCAAACACGCCGATAAATTTGGAACGTGTGACTCGTTCACTATTCATTACTTTCTGAAGTGTATTAGCATCCATTTTAAAAGTCAGTGATAACGCTCCTAAATCTATCTACTTCTATTAGGGCTTGCGATTCGAGATATACTAGTACACTAATAGGCGCGTCTATAGGCTTGGTGAATTCCAGCCTCACTGAGATGTTTCCGCTCTGCTGTGGGCTTAAATGCGTATTTACGCTAGCAGATAAGTCAGGTGTAATGTCAAACGGATAAAGGTTAAATTGATCAATGAATTCTTCCTGCGTTACCCCATTACCAAGCTCATCACAATCACCTGCAATATGGGTCAGATTACTATAGGCTCTGGCGCAAAGAGGTAACACAGCGTCTGATGAATAGTCCGTACCATTGTTCCACCCAAAGCAATGCCATTAACGTATAGAGTTATATTTTTAAGTCCGAAATTCTCGAATTTAAAGGCACTCTTTTTATTTTCCATTCACCGAAGCATGGTCCTGCATTCCGATTAATATCCTTTTAGGAAGATTTCCCAGGGCAATGTTTTCTATCTGCTTCGATGCCAACCCTGCAGGCACCGTATATAGTTTGATTTGTACTCTGTTAATAGGATATTTCACTGTAGCGTTTAGTAAATTTTTCTCAATTTCTAGTTGTTTTGGTGAACTTAATTTCACTCGCCGTACGCGGAGGTATGTGTCCATAATGTGAACCACAACGGGGTTTGCACCCTCTTCTTGATCAGCATCCAGATTTAAGCAGATCTCAGGACTCGTGCGGGTGAGCTTTATTTTCATATCCACCCCGTTGACAAGCAACTTCTCCTGGAAAGTGAAATCTGTGTGCAGCCGTCCAAAACACTCGTATATTTTCTTTTTAGAATTTTTAAATTTGTCCTTTATACTACTTTCATCTTTAGTTTGATAATATCCCTCGGCACTTAAAAAGGTAGCCTTCGCTTCTTTGGAAAAGTTGAGGACATTTTCCAGATAGGCTCGTAGATGATAGTACCCCGTGCCTGCCGATATGTTGGTCTGATTTAAATATACGTCACACTGGTTGAATATGGAGTGCAGAAAGTTTGTTTCAGGGTATACAGCATATTTGTCATCGCAGACCGTTCCATCAGAATGGGCTATACGTAGCTTAGCGTACATGTGCACACAGCTTGGATCAAAAAAGTAAGGGCCTGAGCTGGGTATCACGAATTCTATAGGTGCACTCGGGAACTAATTGTGTTTAAAGGGTTAATTGTAATAAAATCACTGTGCTCAATAGAAACTTGAGTTGGAGGCAGCTCAAAAAGGGACAGCTCCGATTTACAGCATTGTGAACTACATGGGTGGATGAAGCGTGCCATGGCGAGTTAGAAATAGTGCCTCCTCTCTCGACAAGTAGTAAACAAACTATGATTCATGAGATCAATGTCCTTAGCTTATATCAGTCAAAAAAGTGGTCAACCATAGGTTTCATTCGCTTACAGCACTTCTTTTTTTATCCTTTTACGTTTAATACCACGTGACCCCTTCTTCCGGGCAGCCCTCTTCTTCTTCCCGCCACCACGCATTTTTCTCTTTGCATCTTTGATGATTTCGTCCCGTGTACGCTTTAAATGTTTTTTTAGAGCTTCTTTAGGTTTAGCCCCGGCCAATATGTCTTCTGCAGTGTTAAGACCTGATTGTAGCGCTTTCCTTCCGAGGTATCTGGCACCCCTCTTCAGCAAAGGAACAGCCGTACGTAGTATGGATGAAAAAATGGATCCAAGTCCACTACCGCGCTGGTATCTCACCCCTCGATAGACGGTGAAAGGCTTTCTATCCATTATAACTCAGTGCGTCGAAAGTGTAGCTTCACTGTTAAGCTCCCGTTACCGAATGGGAAGTTTTCACCCTCAATCGTTCTTATATATATTGAGATATTGGTTATTAAATTAGTTGCGACATTCACATAATGGGGTCTGTCATATGTAATACTCAAACTCCTTCCTCTATGGTTGGGGATGTGAGCAATGCGCAGCAGGCGTGCCTGGGTATCCCCAACAAACTGGTGCTCCACTATATTACTGTAAATATAGCACATGTCTGGGGACCTTTCAGCCAATTTCTCCATCTTCAATTGATACATTAATCTGGACAAGTCATGCTGTGTCTCGTGAAATGTGTCTCTTTGGAAGGCTGCGCTATATCGGCCATTGGTTAGAATTTTGAACATTCTACGGTCTTTAATACGTCTGTTAGTCTTTGATTTTAGGATTAGTGTATGTGCAGGGTTTCCTTTGTTTACGATTTCGTATACTAAATCATTCGTAAGGTTTGAGTTTCTTAAACTTACGTTTAAGTCTCTCACAACATCCTCGACCGAACCATATTGACCCGGTCCTAGTCTTACTTCTGTACTGTAATACCGTGCAACCTTAGTCCGAGCGATACGTATAGTTTCATCCATAGCTACCCCAGCTTTTTCACACTCGTCAATGTCTCTAAGAATCGTAAAAACGGTTTCTTTATGTTCAATATTTAAAAAGATGGTGTCCAGCTGAATTTCGCATATCCCCACCTCATACGAATCACGACCCAATTCAATGTGCCCGTGGAGTTCTGTTACAAAGTTGGCTAGTGTGTTGTTAGGGTGTACAGACAGGGACGAGGAGGACGGGAGTGTGACGTAGAAATGGTTAGGAGCCATGTTGCATACTATTTAAGCTTCATTATTGCATCAGCTTTTATATAGGTGTTGAAGCTTTCTGGGTACCCTAGCCATTTCACCAGGTACATTTTTCTCTTTCCTGAACCTTTGCTTCCTAAAATTTTCTCAATTTTAAACACATTTTTTCCTAAATTAAACGCAACTTTCTGCAATTCCTCGCGGTAAAAGCCTCCTGAGATTTCTTCCCCATTCAAATCTTCAATGTAATACATCATTATCTCACCTTTAGGTCTCATAGCCCTAACTTTAAAAATCTCGCGTGTCCATCCTTGCTCAAAACCCTTTGCGAATTTATTCCCCGAACGCGACAGCCTTACATAATCATTGATTTTGAAGCGCGCCGAGTGTGGTGGTGGTGTGGTGATCCATCTCTTCTCGGGAGCGTACCTCTTTCTAAAACTTCGTTAGGTGTTGTCCCAATCGTGCGATGGTGTGAGCGGTTGTAGGATGATGCCAATGATTCCAGAATGTCTAGAAATCTGTATGTGTTTTTATGTGTAAAATAACGGTGCATGCGTTCCTTTATGGTGCGCTGAACTCTTTCAGCTAAAGAAGCCTTATGTATAGAATTGGTTGTGTAATAGCTGATATTAAACTCTGTCAACATGTTCTGAAAAGCACGGCCTATAAATTCCTTCCACATATCCGTACAAAAATAGCCAGGAACCCTGTTTTCTTTTAACATTAGCGTTTTGGTGGCTTTAGCAACTGTTTCAGGTGATTTATTTTTCAGAGGAACTAGCCACAGATATCTAGAGCAGTGGTTCCCAACCGGTTTTGGCTTATGGCCCCCCTTAGGAACCTTATTTTTTCCCGTGGCCCCCATAAGCATTATTTTCAGTAGGTAATATGTAGATTTAACTCTATTTTACAAAATAACATTTTCCTGTGGCCCCCTTCAAATGTGCCATGGCCCCCAGGGAGCCATATGGCCCCCGGTTGGGAAACACTGAATTCTAGAGAATACGTCTATTATGAACAGAATGTAGCGGTAACCATCGTTATACACAGAATATCTTTGCATGTCTGTTAAATCTGCTTGCCAAATAGAATCAATCGAGGAAGCCGTTGTCTTGGCTGTTTTAAACCTTTTTCTCACAGGCTTATGAAGCGTATAAGCGTCCTGCTCCCTCAAAATCTTTCAACATCTTTTTCCCTACTCCGTAAACACTTCTGTACAGTCTATCTACGCCGCCGTAGGAGGCTGGGTTAGAAATGTCATAATAGCGTTTAGTTAATACGTTAGCCATTTGGTATTTTAGAGGCACGTGGGTAGGGTTGACCGTTGTTTAACCTCTTCTTTCTCCTCTTCAAAGATGTTACCTCCGGGGGTGACGGCGTCTTCAATTGTGTCACATGCGTTGCATGTTCCAAGTCTTTTAACCTGTTCAGATTTCCTATCAACGTTTTAGGTACATTTATTTGTTGTAGTCTTGCTTTAATATGCTTCCATCCTGATGGTGATGGCCTAGCCCACTTTCTCACCAGATCATGGACAATGTCTACGATATTCGATCCCTGTACCTTTGATCCTTCCACAATGATCTCGCCTGTATCGGTCCATTGTATGGCTGGATCCTCATTCAATAGATTATAAAGACTTAAGCCTTTACTCCTCAATGTATGTGGGAGGGTGCTTTTTAATACATGCTCGATATGTTGTGTTGCTAATCCCTTAATTTTTGGTTGGTCAGCTGTATCGTCGGGCACAGATCCTATGTCGCCATGTCCATCGTCCCCCGTGCTGTGCCTAATAACCACAGGAATCTCTGTAGGGCTCTTATAATTTTCGTACTCGTGAAGAAATTTCTGCAGAGCTTCTTGGTATAAGATTCTTTTCTCATCAGGTGTTTTTTACTGTTTAATAGGGCTAGCAATTCGCTTTCCATTCTTTTAAGTCTGCTTTTACGGGGATCTAGAACCGTGTCTGGATTCCTTTGCAGTGAAGCGTACACCTCGTGGGGAATCACTACCACTTTCTTCATTATATTAATCTAGTCAGTAAAGGACCCAAAACTGAAAAAAGATGGGGAGAAATGACCCTCCTGTTTGTACAATAATTCGTTTTTTCTTCGCTACAGTTTGACTTTTACGAGCGAGTGCACGTATTATGTTCTTGTAGCGGCGTAGGCGAGCCTTCTGAGGGGGTTTCATTGATACATTACAATTTATAACGTTAAGACAGATTTCACAGATGCATTTTCAAAAGTCGGCGTCGATATTTTTAATAAACATCTGCTGCATTGCCCGGGGCAGTCGATGATAGATTTTTATTAATTCACGGTATTTCTTTAGTCTCTTTGTCATTCTGGAATATACACCGTTTCAGGCTCGTTTGGAAATATATTCGTTCGTAGAAGCACTCTAAACGTGTTTCGCGGATGAAGGTCGCAAAGCAAATATCCGTAACGCGTGCTTGCAGCTTCTTTATAAACTTCCAAAAACTCCTTACGCTGATTCGGGAACATTTGATTGGCTAGTACCCCAATTTGTGATACATCTCTACGTTGCGCGAATAAGTCTAGATATTGCGTATTTAACGACACATCGCGCATGTATCTATTTATGAAAAATAGATTCTGATTGATGAAGAACACGCTTATGTTAAGATGGTGGGAGAATACTGTAAATGTCTCGGCAAACGTTTTATCCATCTCCAATATGAGATCGTCAATTACAATGACTGTCTGTTCATTTTCCTTTAACGAATTAACGTCATACGCCTTTGTGGAACAAAATATCATCTTGGTACTCGTTGAACACTGATTGATACGTCGAATAGCACCATATACTTTATGCACAAATTTCGAGAACATCTCTCCCTTTTCTTTAATGATTTTAAGCATAAACACAGTTTTACCACATCCTGTAGGTCCAGATATAATACATGTGGATGGGCTCGTCCATTTCTAACGTCACACTCCTAAGTGGATCATTTACAAAATATTACAAATTTTGAGTGCTGTTCCTTATATTTTGTTTTCTTCTCCCACAGAACCGTGAATGACGATGAGGTACAGCACCCCATCGTCGACATTACGGATGACCCCGACGACTGTGTAGTTTTGATCTCCTCCCCTGCCAACGAACCCTCACCAGCGCTACCGTAGCACGTCCAAAGCGGAGGTATGATGAGAGAACCCCACGTCAGGTATAAAGCGACCGAAATACGCGCCTGTTGCACCAGTAAAGATCCCCAACCCTCAACCTCTTACGCAACAATCCCCCCCAGCAGCATCTCCCGCTAATATATCCCGTATTCATCCGCCCAGTTGCCCCCCGTTCTGTTAAGTCTACAATAATAGATCCCCAACCTCAACCTCCTACGCAACAGGCCCCCCGCAGCACCTTCCGCTAATATATCCCCTAATTCATCCGCCACAGTCGCCCCCGTTCTGTGAGGATGATATAACGTTTGAGTTGGTGCGCTCCGCAGCCCCCACCCCGCCTTGACTAGAAATCGTTATAGAGTCAGGGTCGACCCTAGAGCCATGTATAGCAATGGAATTGAGCGCGGGCTACGCCGGGTTGTACAGCGTATTGTAGAGTTTGCTCTTCAGAACCGCGACGAGCGTGAAGTCAGGACGAGTCTGTCCTTCGGATTCGGGTCAGATGACGGTGATGTAGATGATTATTGGGTAGTAGTGCCATTTAGACGTTTGGCGGCTGAAGATGTAGAATATATATTAGGACGTATAATGCAAGCCCCAAAGTAGTATAGCCTTCAATATGGACAACTTCACGGTAAATATTGATCGTGTATTCCGTGTTGCGGGTCATAGTGCCATACCGTATACTCTTAACCTCAATTCTCAAGCTATTTATAGACGGCATATAAACGTCGATCGTGGTTGCGGCTTTATAGCAGTAGTCTTGGCTAACATGTTTACTGTACAAAATACACGGACTCAAAAAATTTGGCTGCCTACGGTCGTGGAACGTGCCCGTAAACTAGCTGCAGACTGTGAACTTGAATTTGACTGTAATATGGGGCCTGAAGAGCTGAGAATGGTAGAACAGAAATGAATGCCGTATAGTTGTATTTGGGTTGGATGATCGTCGTAGGACTGTGTATGTTTTTAAAAGCTGTGTGAGAGATCGTACAAGACCCCTACTTATTTTAGGATTGTCGGGACAACGTATCTCCCCATCCGTAATATAAGGTGGCTTTACGCGAGTTATGACAAAAGTCGAAAATATGGGAGACATCATGATTTGTGTAAGGGGTGCCTCGAGTTTGCGGATGATATAGTGAGACATTGTAAAGAATGTCACATGGTATGTGAGCAGTGTAAAAGCACCAAATGTGAAAGCCGTGTAGTTGAAGCTGAGAAGAGAGACTGTGATGTGTGTAGACGCACATTCTTCAATAATAACTGCTTTGAGCTCCATAAATCAATGGCACGTGCAGGAAAATGAGAATCTGTGAATGTGGTATGTTTCACACAATGGATAATTGGGGGAAATTTAAGCACAAGTGTGACGAAATTCACTGTCCTACATGCCAGGTGGAGTATAAGGCGGATGGAGTAAAGCATGTATGTTATATGAAAGATGCTAAGCCTAAAAATAACCCTTGTATAACTGTATACTACGATATAGAAACATATACGAACGCTGAAACCAAAGAGGTAATTCCACATTTACTTGTGAGCCAGACCATCTGTGATGAGTGTATGGGGATCGAATGTGACGAGTGCCCCAAATGCGGTAAACGGACAAACGTTTTTAAAACGAATGTCCGATAGTCCTGTGAAACTATTTGTATCCTATATTGTCAAGTTAGCCGACAAGTTCAAAAAAATGACTGTGTATATTCTCGCCCATAACGGGGCAAAGTTTGACACGCAGTTCCTTTATAAGGAGTTGCTTGAACACGAATCCTCTGAGATATTTACAGGTGATCCATTGAAAAGAGGCAACAAATTAATACAGATGCAAATAAGAGGCAATGTACAATTTAAAGACACTTTATTATTCACACCTTGTAAATTAGCAAAGCTACCCAAGGTGATGGGGTAGCAGCTGAAGTTTCCAAAGGATACTTCCCTTACACTTTCCTCACCAGCGAGACTTTAAACTACGTAGGCCCACCACCACCCAAACATTATTTTAACTATGACTGTATGAGTGTAGATGAACGTGAAGACTTTGATCGATACTACAACAGTTTTAATGAAAGTAACCCTTATAATATAGCTGATGAATGTGAGCGTTATTGCGTGAATGATGTGCGCGTGCTTAGAGTATGTTTCCAGGCCTTTAGAAGGATGTACATAGGCCGTTTCAAATGCGATCCGCTGCAAGTCGCAACCACCATCGCGTCATTATGTTTTACGGTGTTCAAGAATAACTTCATGCCTAAAGACACCTTAGCCATTATTCACCGAAACAACCCCGCAGTTACGGACACAAGGCTATTTACTGGCTCATACACCTACAGCAACAGACAGGTGTATACATAAAGCACGCCCGCAACACGGGTGAAGTACCCATTAAGATTAATGGACGTGTTTTTTGGGTTGATGGGTTAAGTGAAAACCGTGTCACTGGTGTGAAGACTGTGTACTCCTTTAACGGATGCTGGTGGCATGGATGCCCCCGTCCTGAGTGCGGAATCGCCGGAGATATCCACGGTAGATCTCCTGCCGACTGTCTTGCATGGACCCGCACCCGCGATCAACTTATAGGATCACAGTTCACTCACAAAGTCTTGTGGGAGCATGAATATGATGCACGGATGGAGACAGACGAGGTGTACCGTGAGGAAATAAACACGATCAAGCGTTCAATGGTGCTGGATCCTCTCAAATGTGGTGATAGCTTGTTTGGAGGACGTACAAATCCATTCAGACTATACTTTCCACCTACGGAGGGCGTGAAGCTCCATTACTACGATTTCTGTTCTTTATACCCATACGTGATGAAGAACAATCCGTACCCCGTGGGCGCTCCTGAGAAACTGGTGGGACCTAACCTGCCCTCCATCAATGAATTTTCAAGAAATTTGAATGATCGTTACTTTGGCTCTCTTTCGTAGACGTACTCCCCCCACGCAATTTATGGATGCCAATCTTACCTGTCGTTATCGACCACAGCTCATGTTCCCACTGTGCGTGAAGTGCGCGGAAGAGAATAACGGCGATTGTAACCATATACCCCACCAGCGTAAGATCAGAGGCGTATATACAAGTCCTGAGCTGGCCCTAGCCGTACGCCATGGATATAGAATACTGAAGATACATGAGGTGTGGAGGTTTCAGAAGCTACCCAACCTTTTCACACCATATATAAACGCATTTTTGAAGGATAAGGTTGAGGCATCAGGGTATCCGCGAGGAGTTGATACCGAAGATGAAAAGTCTGCCTATATTCAACGTTACCGCGACCGCGAAGGTATACAACTTGATCGTGCCCAAATTGCAAAGAATCCTGGCAAGCGCTTTAGTGCAAAGTTGTGTCTAAACAGTCTATGGGGAAAATTTGCACAGAATACCGGCAAAGGGAACATTCATTTGGCACAAAGTTATAGTGATGGGATTATGCCAATGCTCCCGATAAAGAGGTCATGGAGATCGTGAATGTAGGTAATACTTACATAATAAAGTACAACAACACTGAATTGGCCACAGATACCTCAAGGGTTACAAACATACCTGTGGCCAGCTTCACAACAGCCTACGCCCGTATAAAACTTTGGGGTCTATTGCATTCTCTTGGGCGGAGAGTATTGTATGCCGATACAGATAGCGTGATATTCACAGAGAGGGAGGGTGAATACATGCCCGCTATTGGGGAGTTCCTCGGCGAGCTCACTGATGAGATCAAGGATGAGTATGGGGACAACGCATACGCCGACTCTTTTGTCTCAACAGGACCTAAAACTTATGGGGTACGGGTGAGGGTGGGGGAGGATATGAAATATATCGTGAAGGCAAAGGGTATTACGCTCAACCATGCGAATCGGCGGGTTGTTAACTTTGAATCGTTGAAGGATCTAGTGTGCTTGGACGATGAGGGCGAACGACCTCCCCAACTAACTGTAGGCACCCACAATTTTCGGGCGCAGAAGCTGGGGGGCGTGAAGGAACTTAGGGGTACGAAGGTGTGCCGTAACACCTATAGGAAACGTTACCAGTTACCTGGTACCTATGATACCGTACCCTTTGGATACCATAACTTTTGATGCGCCTATTGTTAACTTACTTATGACACGTATTTGTTCTTGTATATAATCTTTGATGTATCTATTGTTAACTTATTTATTACACGTATTTGTAAATATATATATAACTTGAATATCTCGTTTATTAAATCGTATTTGTAAATATATATAACTTGAATATCTCGTTTATTAAATAAATCATGTTTCAATTAGCGTTTCACTTTCTCCTTTGTGTGTGCACAGGTGAAAGTTCTAAGCTCCGCCCACTGTTGTGTGTGTGTGTGCACAGGTGAAAGTTCTAAGCTCCGCCCACTGTAAGACCAGCAACGTGAGTCATGCTACTATCTGGGATTCCCTGCGTGGTCAGTCGACTGCAGTAAGCCCTTGAGATCAGACGTGTATTCGCCAGCGTAGAAGAAAAAAAGGAGATCAGACGTGTATTCAAATGGCTACCTTTAATATTGCTTGTACAACGTTTATGAAATGGTATTCAGCAAAGTGCAGGATGTGGTGGATACCGAAAAACTTCCTATTCCCCCCTCCTATGCCTCTTTTAAAACCACATTGGATTGTGCGAAGTTGCAAGATGTACAAATACTCTACGGATGTTCTGGTGAGACCGTTGAAGGCTTTCGTTGCACAGACGATGTGCTGAAGTATGCTGTAGAGCTAAACTTTATAAAGTCTCACATATACCGTGAAGTAAAAGAAACAACGCGTGCAGAAGAGAAGCAGCAGGTATGGATAATGAGTCTTGTGGATGGGTGGTGTGACAAGCGGTATTATGTCATGTTACACCATGTCGATTACTCATACCCTACGACTGAAAATGTGAATCTCGTGATCATGGACAATCTTAAGTATTTTTATCACTATATTAATGTATATCATGATGAGGTTCGTAGTGAGGTTGTGGCTAGTGCCCTGCGTGAGTTTTTAACAGACTTTAGAGACGAGTATCGTTTGATGGGCAGAAAGGAAAAATATGAGCATATGTTCCTCTCAAATAGTGCGCCGGAGTGTGAAGATGTTTAGTAAAACATTATAAAATGTGCCTAGTTCGTGAAAATTATCCTGAGGGAAACTGTCTGGTGCGTAGTCTGGTAGTGATAAAACCGAAATTAATTCTTGTAGCGGAAAAACACCTACCCAATATGTACAACAATTCGCCGCACGATTATGGTGCGACTCGCGGATCATACGAGTTCGAACAAGCCCATTCACGTATCATCGAGTCAGCCGCCCATCGAACCGTTCCTGCCTACCTGCGTGCCTCACACGGCTCATAGTTATCTCAGAGCTTGAACCGAGTGGACGTGCGCTCCTCGAATACGATGGAACTTCCTTTGAGCAGCATTCTCAACGCCTCGTACGATGTGTCCGTGACGAAATCGTTGCGCGTGTTCAGGCGTAAATCCGGTACCGTTAGCTATGTACTGGAAACGGAATGTAGACAAACAAACAAACGGGTTTATTTAAGTGTCGAGGAGATGAATAGAATCTTCGTGATAGTTGAGAAGTGGAGTGAAGATCGTTATAAAATACCTGCTAACGTAGGTACAAGAAGAGAGCAGATTAGTGACGCACCCTCATACGCCGTTGTATGTACGTTGTGTATAAATAACGATCGGCCATGCATTGATATACGGCTGATGTGGAAGAATGCTTCTGATAATAACGCTCTTGTTCCTACGCGAAACCGTTTCATCCTCGACAGAATGTTTGAAATCGTCGGATTCCGCAAGCTGAAACCTATATTAGACGCGCGTGTTACGGATATGCTTTATTTTGATACAGTACTTGAATACGCATACACCGCTCTGCTCGATGGGTTTACCGAGTGTAGGGCTGAACAAGGTGAGAATGGTCTAGAGCTGGACGTTTATTTAAAAAGTTTAGACTCTTTGAAATACCATGAACTTTGGTACAAAGCAATTGACTGGTACAAGGCTGAGCTCACCTACACCGTTCACCCTGAAGAACTATTTCTTTATATAACGCGCAGTTGTCGTAACGATTTAGAAGATTATTTCAATTGCCGCTATGTTGAGTGAAGACGAGTTCACGATTGAAAAGCTCGGGTTTATAAACTTGTGTTTAAAAATGTAGCTAACGATGAACTCTTTGTGCGTGCTTTTGATTGTATTCTAGACGTATTTAAAGATGACTTACCAACCGGTTGTAAAGTGGGAACAAAAATAGTACTGAACGATATGAAAGCCCTTCATATCGAATACAGGTTTCCCTATACTTTAAGCGGTGAAATATTATTAAACCGCATATACTGCGTAATGCAGAGCAATAATGATGTAATTGTAGACTCGATTAAGTGCGAGTTTAGTATTTTGAAAAAAAAGTGAAATGTATTTATATATTTAACATATTTGTGTGATATTTCTCCTGTACTGTTATATTGAAGGATTATATGCATATTCCTCGTTCATATTTCTATTATTATTGATCATTCAAATGTATATTTATTTCTATGTATCTCCATAATTGTGTGTGTGTGTGTATATTTTGTTGATTATATGCATATTCCTCGTTCATATTTCTATTATTATTGATCATTCAAATGTATATTTATTTTCTATATATTTATAATAAGCAGAATGATGCAATGTTGTTTTACTTAATTCTTTTGGTTAATTATATCATGTTGTGCCTTCTAAACATACTAGCGGAATTCTAAACCAACTTTTAAGAAAATAAATGGCACAATCTGGCAACTGTATACCTGAACAATGGTATCTGGCAACTCCATAATAATGTATACAATGGTATCTGGCAACTCTCCATAATAATGTCTACAATAAAAAGTGGTATCTGGCAACTCAACCTGAACAAGCCATTTACGCCTTCTAAGCCAACTGGCTGATTAGGAGTCTATAATAATGTATACAATTAAAATGGTATCTGGCAATAATAATGTTAAAAAGTGGTATCTGGCAACTCAAGCCATTTACGCCTTCTAAGCCAACTGGCTGATTAGGAGTCTATAATAATGTATACAATTAAAATGGTATCTGGTAACTCCATAATAATGTTAAAAAGTGGTATCTGGCAACTCAAGCCATTTACGCCTTCTAAGCCAACTGGCTGATTAGGAGTCTATAATAATGTATACAATTAAAATGGTATCTGGCAACTCTCCATAATAATGTTAAAAAGTGGTATCTGGCAACTCAGTCTTCGATTAATATATGAATTAATTCATTAAATATATAGCACAAACTGGCAACTCAGCCTTCTATTGAATACATGGCGCTATCTGGCAACTCAGCCGGATTAGAGGTCTATAAAAGAGCGAGGCTGATGACGGAGTCATACAAGCTCGGCTCCCAGCCGAGCAAGGACCTCTGGTCCTTTCTCTTTCTGGCCCTTTGGGAAAACCCCTTAGAGGCCTCTTAGGTTAGGTATACGAAATAGCTTGGGGGAGAACTCCGCCTCCAAGCCCTTGCAATCGGCAAAAAGGCCAATACTCTCTCTCTCTCTCTCTCTCCCTTCAGGTGTACCCTCCCCCCTTGGCTCCTTCTAAGCCAACTGGCTGATTAGGAGCCTATAAGACAACGCCTACTCAGCTGAAGTCTTAATATGCACTTGGCTCCTGCCAGGTGAACACCTCTCCTCCTTCTCTCCTTTCTCTTGGGGGATAACGCCGCCTCCAAGTTTCGCACCTGCAGCATCCCCACCCCCCTTTTCAGGGATTTTTTGCAACACCACACCCCCTTTGCAACATGTTGCATAACACCCCACCCTTTTGCAACATGTTGCATAACACCCCCACCCCTTTTGCAACATTACGTAATAAATTGCAACATTCCTGCACTCTCCCCTTTTGCGGCTATACTAAACGTTTCCACACTTCGACCAATGCTTCTGCTATCGTTTCGAGAATATCATTATTTGGCACTTTTGCAGATAAGCCTTCCTTCAGTAGAAGAGAATAACTCCCAACCTGCATATTAGAGGGTAAAACATTATGTGGCAATTCACTTGGAATTCCGAACAGAAAATGTTGCTTCACCGACTGTCTAGTTAGTAGGGATTTTTGCTATATTTAGATCTGAGGTTAAATTTCTACAGAAATATCACATTATGAAAATCTGAAAAAATACAAAACACAAAATTAGTTAAAACAAATTATATATAAGCTCTAAAACTAAAATGTAAACATATTTTACTCAGTAGTCTTTGTTATAATGTTATATAATGTTTCAGACCAACAAAGACCCTAGGATCCACTCATGGCTGGTCTACCTGTGTTCGTAATTGTGTATTGTGCATGTCCTCCGTGGTGGCGGAGAGGACCTACAATTTTACGTGTGTTCCGAACCACAAAGCCTTAGTTTTACTACCTTAAACTATACCCAGCCTATCAACATATGCATCTAATCGATTTTTAAACATGTTTATAGACGTGCTACTAATTACTTCTACCGGCAAACTATTCCAGCTATATATATATATATATATATATATATATATATATATATATATATATATATATATATAATATATATATATATTGTATTATTGGTGTCAGGCAGGGAGGAATATTATCCCCTTACTTAAACAATGTTTATATGGATAATTATAATTAATCTATCTGTTGTGCTGAACACCTGTAAAATAGGCTGCTATATTTGTACAATGATTGTTAATCATCTGATGTATGCAGATGATCTAGTTCTAATTTCTCCATCTGTAAAAGGGCTCAGCACACTTTTGAAGGTGTGGGAAAGGTATGGGAAGGATAACGACATAAAATATAATCCTAATAAAAGTCATGTTATGATTATGTGGAACAAGGCATACAAGTATATAAAATTTCCTGAATTTCAATTGAATGGTATGGTGCTGTCAGAAGTAACCCAGACTAAGTATGTTGGCCACATACTAACGAATAGTCTTTCAGATGACTGTGATATATATCTAGAGCAATGTAGACAATTATATGCTCAGGGAAATACTTTGGTTAGAAAATTTCATATGTGTACATTAGATGTTAAGTTGATTTTGTTCAAGATTTTTTGTACTCCACTGTATACAGCTCATTTGTGGTGTAACTACAGGATGTATAATTTGAAGAAATTATATGTTGCATATAATAATATTTTTAGGAGTTTATTAAGGACTCCAAGATTTGTAAATGGTGCTCCTTCTAGTGTCAGTATGCTGTTTTTAGTCAATAAAGTGCCTAACTGTCCCAGTGTCATTCGAAATTTTGTATCACTAGGCTTGGTGAGTCAGTCAATAAGATTAAAAGGAGCCATGGTTAGTGGACTGGTCTCCGATATATTTTATAAATCTCAAATCTGGAAGGATTGGCGTAGGCCAATGGTACTCATTGCGCCCCTCGCGAGCCAAATGCGCCATATATATTTGGCTCGCGAGCCGCCCAATGAGCACCTCTGGCGTAGGCAATTGTATGTTCATTATACACAGTGATTCACTGACCTACTCAGTCAGTGCTCCAAACAACTATCTCTTAATTTTTTATTAACCTCTTGTACAGTGTTTATACCTGTTGAGTCTGAAATACAGTGTTTAGAGAGTTACTGCTTAAATGCATTGTTTTCTTTTTCATGAATGATAATTTTCGAGGTCTAACTATTCATTTCGAAGCGAAGCACATAAATTATATATTTACAACTGAAGTTATAAAATTATGCAAAATATAATTGAAAATTTGAAATTATGAGTGCTATAAAACAGAGGCTCTTAAAATTATAAAATATTTATTAAAAAATAGTAGTAATGAAAACAAAACCTAAAATTATCTAATTTAACTTTCCAAATTTGATTCGATCTAACCTGGCTTAATTTAATTACATATATGGAATCTACAATGACAGATAAAAACAATAATAATAATAATAATAATAATTAAGATAATTTTTTACTATCACTCCGGTCTCTTCAATTCCCATAATTTATAGATCAATGGATTCGTTATTACACCAGGAATGCGATTTGGATAGTCTCAAGTGAGGGAACTGGCCCAAAACTAAGTTAGGACACGGTTTGTTTTGGTGTATAAGTGAAAAATACCCTAAAATGCGGGTAATTCCTTCAGTAGAGACTGTCTAGGGCGCATTCGCGATGTAAAAACGAATCCATTGATATATAAATTATGGAAATTGTAGAAACAGACAACATGAGTGACCTAAAAGGTATATATATACACATTTATATATATGTAGTAAAACGAACACTGTATAAACTCACTATATATTATATATACCGTAAAACTATATTAACCTAACCTAACCTACCTAACTTAATCTAATTTTAAAGCTGCACCTCTCTCGCCATTTATTTTTATAAACTGACTGAAAAAAATCACAATATATGCGTGTTCCCCTTCTCCGTTTCTTATCATGCACCGACCTATGGCAACGAAATGCTTTTCTGTTTTTATCGAACACACACTTATTACCACAAACAATATCTTCCTTGTTTTTCTTAGGGCAAATAAATTCTTTTAGCAATACACCGTGTTCCACATAAAAATTAAATGCAGCCTCTTCATCATCAAAAAATTTGCATGAAGTTAAACACAGTGAATAATTACAACCATCGCAAACCCCCCAATTTTGTTAGCGGTATCTTCCTAACCTTTGTGGGATCAGCCATTTTATCACTCCCAAAAACATGATCCGCGATTTTATCGCTCAAAAAAATAATTTCTTAACATTAATTTTATAGCTTTAATCGGCATTTGCCTTCATATTGTACGTAATAAAAGTTGTTTAAAAAAATGTAAAGAGTCTTATGGTAAACTTTATTTTCAGTTTCCAGATGCTGGACTGATAGTAAAAAATTACCATAATTAATAATAAACAGTTAAACGACGTTAGTTGGTCGTTTTAGAGTGGTTAGTTATGTCCCACGTGATCAATTTTGATCAATCAGGATCTTCCCAACAAGTTTCAAAAACTGATCTCCCAAAAACTTAACATATATACAAGTATTATTTACTATTACCATTTACCATTACTTATTCGGACTATAGTGGATTTAATTTTTCTCATAAGGTTCCTTATTTCCTTATTTCATGAAAGATTATATTTTTCTCAATAAAATGCACCCTCACGTTTTTATTTTTATTAAGGATAAGTAATTTTAATTAACATTTTTAAAGTGGACGGCATTTCTTGCGCCTGGCAGCGTTGTGTGCAAATTAGATAAGTGTTGACCTTAAGGATAATCTTGGTTTGAAAAGTCATTTGCGAGTTAGCTATGGATTGTGAACGTTGTGACTACACTATTTTAAAGCTGTTTTCCAAATTTAATTCCGATTTCAAAAAATTGATAGCCTTTCTGGTTCAGCATAAACTACTTTTAAGAGAAAGAAAGTGCCCAAAGTGTAACAAGACCTGTAAAATAGATTTCAATAGAAAAGCCTTTAGGTGTCGCTCTGAAAAAAAAAGTTCGCGTAACAAAAAAGTTTATCGCTGCGATTTTCAGGAATCTTTATTTAAAAACACATTTTTTTTCAAAGCTAAATTAGACCCCTTACGAGTGTTATACTTCGTGAAATACTTCTGCTATAATAACTTTAACTTGCAAACCGTTACCAAGGAATTGGATATTTCACAACCTACATTTGTAGATTGGGCAAATTTTTGCAGAGAGGTCTGTATAAGCTACGCTTTTGATTCCAGGCGGCGAAATTGTATAATCCAGGATATTAATGGGTAGGTAACATTTATATACACTTTGCGTTAGGTTGGTTAGGTTAGGTTATATTTGTTGAGGGGGTGGGGGAAAGTCATAAACGAGTGATTTGCGACTGAAACGGATGTCAAATTCGAATAAATCACATAGAAATACATCGGGAAAACATGTTTTATATCCAAAAACTTCCCGGATAATTGCCTATTGTTGACATTAGGAAAGATAACCTCTAATGTGCACATTAGAACGTTGCCTCGGGTCAGGTTAAGTTAGGTTAGGTGTTTTTCTAAGTCAAACACTCAGAAAAACACCTAATCTAACATAAGGCAGAGTTCTAATGTGTACATTATGCAATTATCCATATTACGCGTGACACATATACGGTATATTAGTGAAATTCAAAAGATAAAGTTTCCCTCAATATTTTAAAGATTTTTATCATATAGTTTCCCCCTTTTTTGACTTTCATATAAAAAATAATTTAGTTTTTCCTTGAAATTTTGAGAAAGTTTCATAAATATTTAAACCTTGAAATTGAGAAAGGAAATGACATTTTAATCAGCTCAGAATACGACTCGAAATCATATTTGGGTTGATGTGTTTAAGCCCAATATTCATCATGAATTCCAAGTTTTTAGTACATACTGATCAACGAACAATTGGATATATTATTATTATTATTATTATTATTACTACTACCTGTTTATCATATGACGCATATTAATTTACGTTATTACAATCATTTATTACATTGGTTATTCCTCCAAAATTTAAATTCTCTAATACTAAACAGGGGCGGATCTAGCCTTCTGGGCTGACCGTCTTCCAAAATTTGAAAAGTAAAAAATGCGTACGAAACTATTGTAAATCGTGAAATTTTCGCTCTCACCTTTTTGGCAGAAGTACATTTTCAAGTTGCTATAACATATTTTTAAATGAAATGAAAGATATAAAAATAAAACAATGGAAAATTACATAATATTTATCAAAATATTATATAATTAAATATTATATATTATTAAAATATCATATAATAAAAAATTCACTGAAAATTCTGACCGTCTTCCGGAAGACGGTCTAAATCCGCTCCTGCTAAATATAATAATAATAAACGAGACCATTTAATCCTAGAATCAATTTTCATAAAAAAAGAGAAACTGGTCTCAGCGAAACTTAATATTTACCACACACACACACACACACATGTATATATATATATATAGTATGCAGTTGGGAGCGTCCAAGGGCGAGCGACCGTAAAACGCGCCCTACATCGAAGGAGAAAGTCGAAATCAAGGTCTTCGAGGCTCAACGATGCCATTTTTCTCTTTTTAATACAGAAATTTTGAAAAGATAGTGTAGTGTGTAAGATGCATGTATATGTAGTGAGGAATAAAAGGAGAAGTGTGTTTGAGAGCATATTGGACTGCTCACAGGGTAGATGAGACACGGGAAAAAGATCAGCTAAGAAAGACAGCTACAGGAGAAACGAGTTCTTTTGCATTATCCTCCCAACACTAATTTTTTTATATAATGGTTTGGTTTTGGTTATGGTACTTTATTTTCCTTCCATTATAAAAAAAATTAGTGTTGGGATTAGGTTAGGTTAGGTTAAAAACAGCCCGCCGCAAGTGTTTTGCTAACGTACTTTATTTTCCTTCCATTATAAAAAAAAATTAGTGTTGGGAGGATAATGCAAAAGTACCGAAACTTGAATTCCAGCACTCCTTATCTTCTGTCTAAACTTCTAAAGCTACCCTCCCCTACCGGAGTACTTCCCTAGTCGACTGGTGTGTACAATCTCCTCCATATATGTATATAATCATAAAATCCTATTAATTAACTTTCTTTTTTACTAGAAATTGAAAAGAAGAAGTTACTCCTCAATATTTAAAAAATTCTTTGTTTTATATTCTCATTTTCTAATTTTCTTTAAAGAAATTATATTTCGTGAAATTTCGCAAAATGTTTATAAATATTTAAACCTTGAAATTCAGAAAGAAAAATGACAATTTAAGAACAGACAAAAAACATTTAAATTAATAAAATAAATACATTTTTTCAAGTTTTTTGAGGTTCCTTTAGGATACTTAAATTTTCTTTCAATTTTTGTTAGTTTGTGATTTTTCATTAAGTTTTTATATTTGGTCAGGTGGTCTTGAGGTTAGTAGCCTTTCGTTTATGAAAATAATTTGATCTTACTAACTGTTAGCACGCGTTTGAGCCCGGGCATCTGTTCTTTTGGTCTCGTTTCTTTTCCAATTTTTCCCGTTTCTTTTCTTTACTGCCTCCTTTCTTGGTCACATCGCCTCTCCTCTGTGGTTTATTTATTAGAATATTTGTTTTAATTAATTGTTTAGTGAGAAACCACATTTGGCCAGTTGGATTTAAACTCAATAGTCATCAATTGCAAATTTCGAGTTGATATTGATCAACAAACAATTTGATTTATTATTTATTTATTTTTTTTTTATCATATGAAGCATATTAAATTATTACACTTTTTATACCTCCAAAATTAAAATTCAAAATAAATTTGTGAAAAATAATGAAAACAAAGTTTTAACGTAAATTAGAGACAAAATTAATTTAAGTAAAAAGTAGTTTTAGACAATCTTAAGAAACAAATAGACGCGTTGAAGAATGAAGGAGATAATGACTGTATGTGTACGCTTTTGTTTCACTGTCCTTTTCTTCTTCACGATCTTCTGTCTTCTACCTTCTTTATATTTAAGACTTGTTACCCCAATACGTTGGGAAACGTGTGTATATATATATATATATATATATATATATATATATATATCATAGGCGTGCACACTGGGTACGCAAGGTACTCAGTGCACATCCAAATTTTTTTATTAAATTTAAAAATTTAAACTTTTTTAAATATTGGTAAAATGGTATTATAAATACCAATAAATTTTATAATTTATTCAGTATACTTTTTAAGGAATACAAAATAAAATTAAGTGAAACTTCCTTGTTTTTTCATGTGCTTTCTTACAAGGTACGCTCTGAGCATAGAATGTACTTGCATAGGAATATGATTCTTAAGTGCTGGGCGGAGCTTAACAAATACTGCCTTACTATTGGCCGAAAAATGTCCTGGGATACGCTGGAGTGTTTCAGCGTAGTTTGAGAAAATACGAAGTGGCTTTGATGATTGTGTGGCAAAGGCGAAATATCGCATGCCATTGACTGTTGATGCAGAACCAAAACGAATAAGGCTAGCACAGACTGATCAGCCAGATTTTGAAATGAAGAAACTTTATTTAGAAATCATAGATACGGTTTGCATGCAATTTACTGCTCGGTTTCAAAATCTGTCACAGTTGAAATTTTTCGAACTTCTGAATCCAGAAAATTTTCTCAAATTTAGCAAAGCATTGAAATTCTTAAAACCTTTGCGGAGTTACACGGTGGCTCTTTTGATTTTATAAGACTGAAAAATGAACTAAATGTCCTATACTCATCTGAAGAATTCCAAGGAAAATATCCCTGCCATATTGCAAAATTCTTCAGCCTGAACAACTTTAGTGAAAGCATGCCTGAACTTCAAAAACTCGTAGAGCTAGTACTAACCATTCCCTCTACAACTTCATCAGTAGAAAGATCATTTTCGGCTTTGAGGAGAATTAAAACGTATCTAAGAAGTACAATGGGCGAAGAAAGGCTGTCATACTTAGCCCTTATGAGCATCGAAAATGAGTTATTAGTCCAAATGAAATCTGACCCATCATTCTACGATTCAGTAATAGATGCATATTCCACTAAGAATCGTAGGGTCGATCTGAAATATCGATAAAAATCGCGCTGTCGCATATAAATAGTTAAATATATACTGTATTCAGTGTCCACCCTATCATCCAGATTTGGTAAGTAATACTAAAATTATACATATATATATATATATATATATATATATATATATATATATATATATTATTGGCAGCAGCGTACCCCATCGCTAGCTTCACCGCACGCGCCCGATATATATACAGGGTGTCCCAGAATTAACTATCTATTTCAATGAAATCGGACAAATTTTTTAAAAACACACTTTTATTTATGTTTATCATGTTTAATATATGTTAAAAATGTATAAATTTCTAAATTTTTTTCATAATTTTATTTTCATAATTTTTTCATTATCTGGTCCAATGAAAGACCGTCTGAAGTCATAGAATGGCAAAGAGACTCTCCAAAAGTTAACGTGTGGCTTGGAATGACCAAATCCAAAATTTATGGCCCATTCTTCTTTGCGGGAGCAACTGTAACAGGTACCGTCTACCTTGATATGCTTCAGCAGTTTCTCGAACCACAGCTTCTTGATGATGGCATTCTTGATAATGTTGTGTTTCAACAAGATGGAGCACCATGTCATTATGCTCTAATTGTTCGAGAATACCTCAACAGACGCCTTCCGAATCGGTGGATTGGACGTGGAGGACCTCGACCTTGGCCTCCGCGTTCTCCGGATTTGACACCCCTGGATTTCTTTGCATGGGGTTTCATAAAAACAAAGGTTTATCGCCAAAAGATCAATGCTTCTTGTTGAAACACAACATTATCAAGAATGCCATCATCAAGAAGCTGTGGTTCGAGAAACTGCTGAAGCATATCAAGGTAGACGGTACCTGTTACAGTTGCCTCCGCAAAGAAGAATGGGCCATAAATTTTGGATTTGGTCATTCCAAGCCACACGTTAACTTTTGGAGAGTCTCTTTGCCATTCTATGACTTCAGACGGTCTTTCATTGGACCAGATAATGAAAAAATTATGAAAATAAAATTATGAAAAAAATTTAGAAATTTATACATTTTTAACACATATTAAACATGATAAACATAAATAAAAGTATGTTTTTAAAAAATTTGTCCGATTTCATTGAAATAGATAGTTAATTCTGGGACACCCTGTATATATATATATTAGGGTGTCTCTTATTGGGTAGTCAAAAATTGAAATGTTGAATTATTTTATCTGCGCCCCCTAAAATAGTTCCATTTAGCATAAAAACTAAAACTTGAAAGTTTGACACAAATTGGCTCATATTTAGGGGTCGCCCCCGGCTAATAAAAATGGTGACCATGGCATAATAGCTCCTGACATATGATTATGCTCATTATACACATAATTCCTTCCTTCTTTTTTTAGTTTGATTCGTTTTTATAAGTATAGGCCTTCTTATTTATCATTGATCCTTTTCTAACCTATCCTTGATGTTGTTATAATCCATCCTTTGGTCCTCAATCCTTCTTTATCCCAATCCTTTTTCTCCTATCCAAAATCCTTCCTGGCTCTTTTTTTATATACAATCAGCAATGAAGCATTGCTACAAAAAAAAACCATTAGTTTATTATATAGATAAATTCAAAATGCCAGTGCTATTTACATACTTTAATTACTTTAATTAGTATTATTTCCTTATACAACATTTATTTAATATACAATAATTATACAATATGGTGTATTTTAAGGTGCGACCTCATTGATGGTTATATTTTGAGAAGAACAGTTTTTGATGGAACTGGGTGACTCTGGCGGTGTTTTGCAACAATTTGGAGCAGGAACTGGAGCTGCTCTTCCCCCACTGTCAATTTCTTATTCAGCTCTTGAACTAAAGCTACTGCACGTTCTGCCCGGTCATTTACAACAGATAGAGCTGCAACAATAGCTCTGGCCCTTAAATATTCACAGTTGGATGTCCAAGTGCTGGGTGCCTTGTTCAGAAATCCTTCTGGCAAATTCAGCTTAGTAAAGAATTCTCTAGTGTTTCTTGTAACAAGTTGGTGTAGTCCTTCACCAGAGCAGAAGGTCGATTCAGGAATCCGAGGACGCTTGGGTGGTCTATCAGTGGACTCATCTTCTAATGCCTTTACCATGCGTTTCTTTACATCTATAGTAATTCGCTCATCAAAGAAAGCAAGACCAACTGCTTCTTCAGACAGGTACCATAAGTGGTTAGAGAGCTTTTTTTTAGTTGCATCAGAAATCTTTTTGTTAGGATAATTAATCAATGACCTCATAAGGAGCCAGTCATTAAATGGGGTTTCAATAGGGAGTGAGGATGTTGTCCAAGCCTTCATATAGATGAGAACAGAAAAAAGGGAAAGATCTCGAATTCCTCGTTCTTCAGTCTTAGTCATCTTGAACTGGTTTCGAAAAAGCCACATCTTGATAGAATAGAGCGCTTTGGACATCCAGCGAGCTCGATGCATGGCACCTGGTGCACGAAACTTGATGCCTTTATTGGGGACACCTCCAAGAAAGATGATGGACAGATCCAAAAGTTCTTGATAGTCATCCCGTAGCATAGGTGCCTGGGATCTAGCAAACTGAATTAGTTCAGTTTTAGACTGAATAATTGCTTCTTTAGTAATCGTGTCTGTCTCACCTGTTTGGAACTGGCTTTGATCAACAGAAGTCCAATTGTCACGAAAACGCTTAAAGATCAATATCTCTGGACCAGTTGATGTAGATCCCAATGTTGCTTCAAATGCAGCTCCCAACAATAAATCTAAAACATGGTGTCTACAAGGCAAGTACAAAACATCATGTCCCAATTTTGCTTCGATGAGAGCACAGGCTCCACTATATTGACCCGTGTTTGAAGCTGTTGTATGACTTGTATCGAAACAAATTGCTTTTACTCTCTCTGTAATTCCCCATTCATTCAGGCAGTTAAAGACGGCTTCAGCTTGTGCTTCTCCAGTTGAGTTTGGGATTTTGGGGACACCAAGCAGCTGTTCAACACCAGGTCCTGACACAAGTACTGGGAGACGATCAATGTGCTTGTGCGAGGTGAGGTCCTCCATCATCTTGCCATCCCAGTGGACTGTCATAGAACATTCTCCATGGAAATGCTCCTTAAGTTCTTTAGCATGACGAGCTCGGTTCTTATTTCGAAGGCGATGGATAGAATGTTGGTTTATGTTGTAATCTGAAGCATCCAAACCAAAGCTTTTAGCTGCCTCTGCGAGGATAAATGTTGCCTTTCTAGAGGAAATTTGTGTACGATCCAGGGCAGCAGACATCTGAATAGTCATGATGTTTTTCATGCCTCGTTTTTTCTTAGATTTTGGTAAAGCACAAGCTCCTTTGGGCTCCTCCTCCTCATTCTCACTTTCATCAGTGTTGCTGGAAGATGTGGAAGAAGCCAGTACAACTTGTCTAGTAGACACCTCCATCAAAGATTCTGACTTTCGTTTTCTCTCTGCCTCAGCTTCCAACCGTTTGACTGCATTTTTTGTGCGGTGAAGATGTACAGTGTCCACACCACCGATTGAGCCAGGACGACCTTTTTGTCTTTGCAGTTGAAGGAACTCCCAGTCCTCACGATTCTTGATCAGCTTCTCAGCGTCTCCATGGCGATGTCAAAGAGATCTTCCAATCGCTCTACAAAATCAGCCTCCTTGGTTTTATGGCTCTGGCTTGTTCTGGAAGCATGCTTCTTTAAGCAAGTCCATTCGTTAAAGAAATTCTCTAACTTCTTCATGGCACGAGGTTGGAAAATGGTTTTAAAGACTTACAAAATAAACAATAAAAATTTCAGCACAATCTGTTAATAACTTCCGGTGGCGTCTTAGCCGTTAAAATATCCAAAATATTGATTTAAAGCAAGTTTTAACAAGATGTTATACAAATGTTAATTCCGGTATATTTCTGTGCAAACAACCCTGAGAACGCTATTATAGGCTTGAATAAATTAATAACAGTCATTGAACAATGAACATTATATGAAAATTATATAAAATTATATAAATTTTTTATGTGTTTTTTGGCCTATTTTTCGATTTTTAAGGACTCGCCGCCACCGGAAGGTATTGACGTAGATCAAAAAAATTGTACACACTTTATTTTCTCTCCAAATCGCAACTTTTCCGCACTACCCCCAATCAAATATCGAAAAAAGTGTAAAAACGAGCCGCCCTAATAAAGACCTCATCGGTGAAATCGAAAGGTTGCTTAAAATTATATTTAAGTTAATAAATTTTCCATTTTCTTTCTAAAATTCAAGGTTTCTTCATGAAACTTGAAGAGATAAATAATGTGAGCAATAAAGTAAAGTTTTAAGGGTTCTCTTTTTCTTAGTAATATTTTGTATAAGATCTTAGACGTTGCAAATGAGGTTAAATAAACTCACCAAACAACATTACTTTAACTTTTATTACTTTCTAATACAATAATTTAAATGAATATTCAAGATTTTGATAATAAAAACCCACTCTGATAGACAGAGTTTATTTCCCCAAGTTTCGATGCCCACTGGCATCATCTTCGAGGTGGATACAGAAAACGTTTTTCTGTAACCACTCGAAGAGAATGCCGGTGGGTATCGAAACTGTTGTGGAAATAAACTCTATCTATTACAGCGGGCTCCTATTATCATATTTCATCCACCACGTACAAAATTAAAGTTTTTTGTATTTGTTCAGAACTTCGTCTCCAACGAGACTCCAAAATACATATTGCCCATATGTCACCAGACACAATTTAAATATTACCAAATAAGCCTATAAAAGTTCTTTTAATTTTCTAAATTTCAAAACTTAAATAATTATGAAAAGTTTATGAAATTTTACAGAGTGATAAATTATTTTATAAATATAGAAATAAAAATATAAAAATAAAATAAACTTCATAAATTGATGGGAGACCTTTTTTTTAATTTTTTATAAAAAATACCAAGATCTTTGTAAAGGAACTCACAAGGAACAAGGAAAATTATTCCAAGGCCTTTCGTGTATTCAGAAGTATACCTCGTCAGGGAATGAAGGGTGGAGGCACGATAACCAAAAATAGAAACAACGGGACAGAAAAACAAAAAGATTAACACAAGATTAACAAGAGGTGATTAGAGGCAAAAGGCATTTTAACAAGATATTGTCAATTTCATACATTCCCGTACTGTTATTGAAATTATTTTTAAAATGGATAAATGCACATTCTAGAATATTCCTTTCGATTATATCTGTGTTTTTAACGAGAGCTTTAGAACTATCCCGCTTAATACTATGATTACATCTATACATATGGTCAGTGGTGTAGTGGTAAATAAAGAAGTGAGGGAACGCATTTTGAAAGTGTTACTCAGATGCGGGGGGGACAATGGCGAGCGCGGCGAGCCCATACAGCTGGGGGTCCGGGGGCACTGTAAGCCCCGGGAAATCTTTTGAAATCTGACCAATTTCAAGGATATTTTTAGGTCATATGCACTGGATATTAGGATATATTCCAAGGTTGAAGATGCAGTATTTCCAGTGTCATTAGATATACGACATCCAGTACGATCAATAAAAATAGCTAACAACTGGAATGATTAACTAAAAAAAGTTAACAACTGGTACGCCGTGGTGACTGTTTCACCAGATCTTTATAGGCTAGCATTGCCTCAAGTCGGAGCTAAAAGAAATGAAACAGTTAATGATTCTTTCTCATATTTCTTCTAGGGGTGGGAATTAAAATTTCATGACGTTAGAGATTTGTAAGTTCGGATTTATTTGAAATAGTGAGGGAACGCCGTTCCGTCTACCAAAAAAAGTAAGGGAACGCCGTTCCCACGCGTTCCCACAGCACTACACCACTGCATATGGTTAAACAATGCATTAGAATTATTGCTGTTCTACATGCATATTTATGCTGTTTTACCCTAATATCTAACGTTTTACCCGTTTGGCCTATATATATACTAAGATTACTAAGTCACATTGTGTACATCTGATAGAATACACACAACCAACCAGATTATCCGGGCTATTCTTTATTAAGCGTGAGTTTACAGTATTATTATACTTAAAGACTACATTGATACCAATTACTTTTAATAAAGTCGGAAGGTATTGAAAATTTACATGGTAAGGTAGGCTATGGATATTTTTACGCTGAAATTCCTTTACAGTTACACTATTATAATACCTATTCTTGGCTTTCCTTAGGTAATTATCTAAAAATGAAATAGGGTAACATAATTTAGTATCAATATTCATAATATTGCATAACTCGGCATCTAAAAATTCAGGACTGACAACTCTCAATGCTCTAAGAAACATAGCAGAGAAGAAAAAATGGAGGTCGATTGGTCGATTGTCGTGTGGCCTCGCTGGAGGTAGAGATCTTTTCTCTTCCATCCTCCGAGAAGGTGTCGGTGGTTCTGCTATCAGCATCTGTTGTCACTTTTTTAGGGGGCCTGCTTCCTCCTTGTGAGGTTAGTAGGCCTCGGGGTTCGGATCCCCAAATCTACAAAAGAGCCTGCTCTTAACGCCTGCGCGTGCCTGGTTGAGCCCGGGCGCCTGTCTTCTACTCACGCTCTCGTTTCTGTTCCACTCTTTCTCTATTTTTTCCCATTTCTTCGTCTGTTCCAGTTTCTCTTCTTCACTATCTTCTTTCTTGGTCACATCGACCTAGCAGAGAAAATAGAAGATTTAATAAATGCAAAAAACTTCACTTTTTTCTACGTGAAGGTCAAAATATGAAAATAAAAACCCACTCTAATAGACAGAGTTTATTTCCACGACAGTTTCGACGCCCACTGGCATCCTCCTCGGGTGGATACAGAAACACGAATGAACCAAAACAAGAGGGAAAAACAGTCCAGGGACCGACCGTTAAGAAATTCGCACCGAATATTTGAACGCCAAAGCAAACTTAAAATCTTTCGTCAACGGTTTTACCCTTTCTAAGCCGGCAATGTAAGGCAAACTCACACATTGTTTTTGGTTAACTGAAGGTTCCCGAGGGGCATAAAAAGATTTTCTGGCTTTAAAATACGCCTTTCTGATAAACCACTCGGGATTCCCTGTAAAAGTTGTGATTTAGTATACGTGGGAGAAACTGGAAGAAATATTGAAACCCGTATTAAAGAACACAAATATGCCTTCAGAAGTTGTAATACTAATAATGCCATTTTTTATCACGCCAGCCAAAATAATCATGCTATAGATTGGGAATCAAGTAAGGTACTTTATAAATGTAATAATTATGTCAAAAGAAAAATAATAGAATCTGTGTGTACAGAAAAAGTAGATAATTTTAATTTGTGCGAAGGTACTTATAAGTTAGACCCTTTAATGAGATTCTTGGTCAAAAAATCCCTTACGGAGTCGTGGGAACGTGTTCGAACCTAAGTGTGAATTTCTTAAATGTCTCTGGATTGGAATGTTTCCTTACTCGCCTTTAGTAAATGTAATAATGGAAGTAATAAATGTGGAAATAAATATAAATGCAACAGATGTAATAATAAAGGTAATATTATAAATTTAATAATTAGGGTAAAGGTAATAATAAATGTTAAAAAAAAAAAATGTAAATGTAATAATAAATGCAGTAATTATGTCAAAATATTAGAATCTGTATGTATAGAACAAGAAGATAGTTTTAATTTGTGGAAATGTACTTATAAGCGAACCCTGTAATAAAATGCCCTTCCAGTGTCGGGAGAACGGTATCTAACCTAGGTGCGAATTTCTCTGGATTGTTTCCTAATCGGCTTTTTTCATTCGTTTTTCGGTTTATAAGTTCTGTATAAAAACAATAATGTAATAACCAATGTAATAATAAATTTATAATTTCTGTAATAAATAATTATGCAATATTAAATGTAATAAAATTAATAATAAATTCATAATTATGTAAGAAAAATATAATAGAATCTGTATGTTTAGAACGGAAGATAGTTTTAAATTTGCGCGAATGTACTTAATGAAAATGCCCTTCCGGTGTCGGGAGAATGGGATCTAACCTAGGTGCGAATTTTTAACGGTCGGTCCCTGGACTGTTTATCCCTCTTGTTTTGGTTCATTCGTGTTTCTGTATCCACCGAGGAGGATGCCAGTGGGCGTCGAAACTGTCGTGGAAATAAACTCTGTCTATTAGAGTGGGTTTTTTTTCAGAAGATTTAATCGTGGGATGATGGTCGGAATAAAAATGCACATAAGAGTTATTATTAGTAGGCTTACGATAAACTTCGGTAAATTTATAGTATTACACCCGTCTCCCCTTGGAGGTGAAATTTATGTTTTTCCTATGGCTTTTGATGTGTTTTGAACGAATCTGACCTTCAAAACCGTCGGAAATGACTCGTTTTTTAGATAACCCCCTCCCCCCCCCAGCCGGCAATCTGGGGGACCCTGGTGGGGAAAATCAAGAAAACGAGTCATTTCCGACGGTTTTGAAGGTCAGATTCGTTGAAAATCATCAAAAAACATAGGAAAAACAAATTTCACCTTCAAAATTGACCTAACCTTCCTAACGTAACCTATCCTAACAACCTAACCAAACCTAACCTATCTACAACGCCACAGTTTCTGGTCTTGACGATATGTACACTCCATTTTACAATGTGGACACTTCACTACTGTCGGTAGAACACCATGAGCACGCAGAAACTCAACACTTTTTCTAAATTTTTGTAGAAAGCGACAATACAGCTGTAATAATCGAACGAGCACGCGTCACACGAAGCCATTCCGGTAGCAAAGTAATTCAAATTCGAAATGGATGGAGCGCAGTGATTGGGCAGACATGTAACGGTCACACAAACGAACACACAAACGAACGTACGAACACACACTAGATACACACCAAAAAAATGTTTATATCTCGAAAACGAAGCATTTGCGACGGAAACGCTATAGAAGGAAAGTGTCTTAGAATTAAAAATCTACTTAATGAACATATAATAATTGGGACGTTAGACGGGTGTAATACTATAATAATACCTAAACTTCAAATTTGAACTGATTAAAACATCTCCGAATTTTTAGATCCAGAAAAGATAAGCTTCCGTCATTTTCTTTTTCAACCATGAACTTAATAGATGGGACTAAACTATTGAGTCTCCCAAGAAATAAGTCAACATCCAAATTATTAGGCCAAAGGCATAACATATCATCCATATATCATACCTGTACCAAACAAGGTTAAAATTAACAATAGTAGGCAAAATTCTGCTTTCAAAAAAGTCCCTATATAAGTTAGCCAATACCAGTAAAAGGGGATTTCCCATCGCTAATCCAAACGACATAACATAAAACTTATTTTCAAACTGAAATTTACAATCTTTGACGCAAAGCTTAATTAACTCAATAAGAGTGTTGTGTTGCACAGGGATCTCTGAATATTCTTTCCCTGTGCAGCACAACAAGATGTTGAACGAATACGCGGCGCCTTTTGTAGTAGCCCGAGAAAGTCCATCCGTTGTGCCAGTGTCGAACTGCAGATTCCTCGTTCAACTGTGCATAGAGTCGTGCACAAGCGGCTGCAGCTCTGTCCACATATAAGCTTCGAATTGTTGAGCATATAACATGTGAAGATCTTAACAAAAGGAAACATTATGCTATGCACAATGTATCTAATGTATCTAAATGTTATAATTTACATATATCATATGAAACTTTATGACATTGACTATTTACTATGTAATATTACATTGTTTGCATCATTCAAAAAAAATTATAAGGTTTCAAAGTTGTTTCATTTCGAATGGGACACCCGGTATATATATACCTTACAACCTTACAAAGGTTCCGCGCGATGATTTCTCATTTCGCGAAGGTCAAGCTTGTCGCCCCTCCTCTCAACTTGTCACCCTCCCTATATATATATATATATAATATATATATATATATATAGTATATAATATAATACTATATTAAGGCGGAGTGAAACACAACTTTTGTTTCAAATTTATTTGCCTCACTTGTTTTTTGGTGTATTACATAGAACATAAAAATGATGTATTCAGTCATTTAATGTTTGTAACTCAAACCATCTCTCGTATTTTTACATAAAAGCAAAATGGCCATCAGCCGGTTGTCCATAAATAAAAACATGCTCATAACATAAAAACTAAGTGTTCTGTCAAAAAAAATAATTGAAGAAAAACGCTTTATAATGCAAAAACTGCTTAAAAAACACTATTGTGCATACATTGTATTGAAATAAAATTGTATCTGGTCTCGCTTGGTTGGATGCCGTAAATCAATTACATTTGAATGCGATATAAAACCCCCTCATCTCAATATTATTATTTTTTCAGGACAGGCATCAGATCCTTTTTGGTTTCAAGTGAGGGAAGCAGAGAGCGACTTTTTATTCTTGACCTAATAAATCCGTCTCTTGATTCCTCTGATATTACTGATGCTGATGCATCTGTAACCAACTTCACAGCTCTTTCGACGTTCTATGTGTGAATGGGGTATTGCTCAACTTTGAAACATTTTGTTTCGTACTCAAGCAATTCTTCATCACACAATTAGAAGTGAGAGGTGGTTCACTGATATCAATCCTATCCCAGAAGATGATGTCTGTCCAATGTGATGCTTTGAAGTTCAATTCTGGTACTCTAAATTCTCTGATTTTCCTTGTATTGGCTTCCTTACACTTTTTTGTCTCTATTATTCGATCGATTGCAACTTTGCGCAGCTTTTGCACTATCTGACAGCATTCATAGAAGAATATTTTCTGAGTGAGCAAATAGGCATTTCGTGATATATAAGGTTGGACAACTTTTTGTATATCTTGGGAAAACAGGTTACAGGTTGAGCCTTTTTATCGCATCAAAGATATGTTTGGGTCCATCAGGCAGATACGGTTTAAATTTTATATTGAACCAGTTAGGACCATAGTTTGTTACTATGAACAGAACAAGGCTACGTAATCTGGAGGGATTTTTTGGGAGACATAATAACGACTATGTCGTTATTATGTCTCCCAAATCTAGAGTTAAGAGGACCAGGCTTGAGTTTCTCTAGGCTTCCGTCAACATTCCTTCTCTTATGGCCCCAGTTATTCTGAACATGTATTGTTGATCATTACTTAAATCTTCTATGAGCTCATCTGTGAGAACTGGGGATGCTACCGGCCCCATCCGTAATTGGGGAGAACTTTACCGCAGTTGTTTTCCAGTCGTATCGCTCAAACAGATGCCTTAAGGGAAGTTAATTTGTATGTAACATACAAATGCTCCAATTACAATGGTCGGTTCAGCTTCTGCCTCGATGAAATGGATTATGCCACCTTTAGACCCAGTGTTGACATTCGTACTGTCGCACCCTATCACCTGGAGGTTCTGGTATAGTGTCATTTCATTCAAGTAAGCGAACAACGATTCAGATACATCACTTGCTTTTCCAGATTTAGGCTCAAATGGTTAAGGTATTCTCCACCAGGCTCACTCAGTAGTACATAATGTTCTTCAACAATTATATCCTGGTACCATTTAATCTTTATTTGTCTTTACCAACGTCTTGTCTTTCCTCCCATCAAAATATAAAGCTTTAACATCAACATAAACTTTGTGCAGCTTCAACTTGTAATGTTTTTCTCAATTTCTGTCTCTCTCTTCTCACCTTATTTCGATCAATAAAAAAGTCAGTGTCGCTTTCGGTAATGATACCCAACTCCACCAAAGTAGCTGAAACAATGGCCGATGCAGCCCTATCTGAAACACCAAATCTGTCGGCTTCTACGGGGAGATTGGGTAAAGGGGCTCTCATTTGAATGTTGGACTCAGTTGGAGTATTCATATTCAGACTCAGTTGTTGAACTTTCTTCGGTACTAGAGAGATCAGTATTAGTATCAGGTGAAAGCACATCATCAATGACTACCTTTTCGAATTCTTCATGCATGATTATTTTTCTTCGCTTACTTCCTTGTTGCTCCTTCAACTTTCTTGCATTTCTTTTTGTTCTCGATCTTGAAAGGGTAACATCCACACATCCAATCACCATATTTCGCATAGTCCTCTGATTCTCAAGGAATTCCAGTTCTTTTTTGGGTATTCTTGATTCTTTTGGACAAACACAAATAATATGTTTTTCTTTACATCCGCTTTTTCGGCAGCCAAAACCTTGGTGCGAAACGAAGTTGCATTTACGGGCACAAATGTCAAAAAGTTCTACCAATGAGTTTTTGAACAATTCAATGAGCTTCGCACTGCTTTTGGATCGACTGAGTTGCGTAACCTTGTCGGTAAAGTGTTTCAGCTTGGTAATTATGGATTTTTAACTCATTGAGGGTATTGATGAACGTTAGTAATATAGCCGCAAAAGGGGAGAGTGCAGGAATGTTGCAATTTATTAAGCAATGTTGCAAAGGGGGGTGTTGCAAAAAAAATCCTGGAAAGGGGGGTGGGGGATGCTGCAGGTGCGAAACTTGGAGGCGGCGTTATTCCCAAGAGAAAGGAGAGAAAGGAGGAGAGGTGTTCACCTGGCAGGAGCCAAGTGCATATTAAGACTTCAGCTGAGTCGGCGTTGTCTTATAGGCTCCTAATCAGCCAGTTGGCTTAGAAGGAGCCAAGGGGGGGAGGGGTACACCTGAAGGGTTAGAGAGAGAGAGAGAGAGAGAGTATCGGCCTTTGTTGCCGATTGCAAGGGCTTGGAGGCGGAGTTCTCCCCCAAGCTATTTTCGTATACCTAACCTAAGAGGCCTCTAAGGGGTTTTCCCAAAGGGCCAGAAAGAGAAAGGACCAGAGGTCTTTGCTCGGCTGGGAGCCGAGCTTGTATGACTCCGTCATCAGCCTCTCGCCCTTTTATAGACCTCTAATCCGGCTGAGTTGCCAGATAGCGCCATGTATTTAATAGAAGGCTGAGTTGCCAGATAGCAATATTTATTAAATTAAACCATATATTAATCAAAATACCACAATATATTTATATGATGGTAGTTAATCAATACAGAATTTCTTTTAATTGTTGGAATTAAGAAGATTCATCTGTTTATTAAATAAATAATTTAAACACACGCTCTTTACACAATAAATCACTTAATTCCTATTTTATTATAAATATCACAATTAAGGCACGAATAACAGTGGGAAAAACGAAAGGAAAAGAAACCTTACGAAGAAAGTTGAAATAAACGACAATTCAAAACACACGGTCGTCCCCCCTCCTCCCTCATTCCCCCCAAACTTCTCACCCCATCTGTGCTTGTATATATAATAAACGAATGAACAACTCGTGCACACAAACACGCACACACACACACACACGCCTCTGTACATATCATGTGAATGAAAATCAGAAAAAAAATGCTAAACGTATATTAATTTAAATCAAATGAAGCTAAATAATGTAAAACAAATGAATTTTCTCCTTTTAGGAGAATCAATTATTATAAGAAATTAATTATTCAATATAAGAAATTAATCAGTAAACGCTGTTTTTTCCTTTCGAAACACACGGTCGTCCCCCCTCCTCCCCCCCAAGCTTCTCACCCCATCTGTGTTTGTATATATATATATATATATATATATATATAGAAAGAATCATAATAACCGTGTCTATTTAATTTTGTCATTCCTTATATATATATATATATATATATATATATATATATATATATATATATATAAATGGATTTTCACCTTAAAGTGAATTAAAACATTAAAAATCACTAAACAATTAAAAGAAAAGAAAACTTACGAAGATAGGTGAAAACATACGACAATTCAAAACACACGGTCGTCCCCCTCCTCCCTCATTCCCCCCAAACTACTCACCCCATCTGTGCTTGTATATATAATAAACGAATGAACAACTCGTGCACACACACACACACACACACACACACACACACACGCGCGCGCGCGCGCGCCTCTGTACATATCATGTGAATGAAAATCAGAAAAAAAAAAAACTCACGAAGATAGGTGAAAATAAACCAAAACACACGATCCTCCCCCTCCTCCCCCCAAGCTTCTCACCCCATCTGTGTTTATATATATATATATATATATATATATATATATATATATATACAGGGCGTCCCAAAAAAATGTATACACACTTTAACAGCTGATAGCTCAATTGATGTTTCTTTCTTTCCAAGTTAAACCCATTAGAATTAATAATGGCAGTCAGACTAAGCTTTGAACAAAGGAAATTCATTCTAAAATGCTACTGGAAGTGTGAAAACGCAGTTGAAGTGCAAAGACAGTTTAGGAGGGAGTTTCAAACAGATCCACCAACGCGACTTACCATCACTCGAATTAGAGATAAGTTTGAAGCCGATGGAACTGTTCAGAATGTCCACAAGAAGCGTTCCGGAAGACCACGGACATCGACAAGCCCCACAAAGCAAGAAAGAGTACTGGAAACGTATCACCAAAGTCCAAGAAAATCTGTGCGGCAAGCGAGTCGTGAGGTAGTAATTTCAGAATCGTCTGTCCAACGCATTTTGAAGCGCTGTCAATGGAAAAGTTACATTCCAAGATTAGTCCATGCTATTAATGAAGATGATCCGGACCGAAGAGTGGAGTATTGCGAGTGGTACTTGGCACGATGTGGATGTGGATTGGACGAAGGGGTTTCGTAGAATACCCTCCGCGTTCACCAGACCTCACACCACTAGACTTTTTTTTATGGGATACTTAAAAGACAAAGTCTACGCTATAAAACCTGCAACAGTCGCTGAATTGAGAGCAGCCATTGAACGAGAATGCACACAAATACCAAACGAAATGTTTCGTGATGTTTGCGATTCCATTGCTTCGCGTTATCAGCAGTGCCTGGACCAGAACGGACGTCAGTTTGAAAACAGGCGTTGACAAAACAATTAAATAATGTCTGTAGATTCTATTACATTTTGAAAATGAAATGTATTTTAATAAACTGCCTTTATAATTATTTAAAGTGTGTATACATTTTTTTGGGACGCCCTGTATATATATATATATATATATATATATATATATATATATATATATATATCATAATAACCGTGTCTATTTAATTTTGTCATTCCTTATATATATATATATTTATATTATATATTATATATATATATATATTAAAGGATTTTCACCTTAAAGTGAATTAAAACATTAAAAAAATCACTAAACAATTAAAAGAAACCTTACGAAGATAGGTGATTGTATATATAATAAACGAATGAACAAATCGTGCACACACTAACACACACGCACGCACACACACACACACACACACACACACTCGAGGAAACGATCCCCGACTCGAATCACACCTGTTTGCCCAGAGGCCTTTTTTGACCGCGATTTGACCTTTGTTCCAGTCTACTCGAGTAAAACCTCGCTTCACTCCAATTATTAATTTTACTGTTGTTATTACTTCTACAATGAAACGAAGAAAATGTTTTATATTTTTTTACGCGTAATTTGTATGGTGTCATATTCTTAGATAACATCTCTGTTATTGAAAGATATACACACAATTATATTAAATAATAATCAGCGAAAGAAACAAGGTGCATGAGGTGGGAAAACCTGAAAGTACTAATAATTATATATATATATATATATATATATATATATATATATATATAAAAGAAAGAGAGAGTTTTGTTCATTCTTTTAAAATAAATAAAGGAATGGATATGTATATATAGGGTGGTACAAATTACAGTAGTAATAATAATTAACTCTTTCTCGCCGAATTGGAAAGCTTTTCACCCGACCTTAGACCTACAGTTTAACGTGGATTCAGAAATACATCTCGTCAGGGAATGATTGCTCACTATTTCATCGAGATAATTAAAGCTCATATACAGGACCTGCATTGTCTATAAGATCTGTGGCGCGTGGAGCCTTCAGAAGATGTGAACATTTGTTCTGTGGATCAGTTCAAGAAATACATCTCGTCAGGGAATCGTTGCTCACTCTTCCACATTTCAACATAACAGGCTAATTTGATTATTGAACCGGATTTAAAATAAAAGGATCATTTGATCCGGGGGTAGTGTGACCGCAAAACATGTTAATGCACGATTTTTCTCTTTAGTAAAATATAATTAAAGGAATGGATATATTTATAATTTATTACAAAATCCTCTCGATTACATTAGTGACTAATGATCCGGGAATAGTGGGGGAAAAATATTGACATGGTAAAGACAGCAAGGGGTAATACGAGCATTAAATCTATTGGAGAAAATATAAAGATGCCATTAGTCGACCGGACCCGTTATAGCGGTGTTACGATTGGTACACAAACTTATCATAGCTCCACCCAGCTACACTGGCAGCCAATCACTACGAACATCTGGCCTTAATCTTTTGGGGCGGAGCTTGGCGATTGTGCATATAAAAGGAAATATTTTTCAGTTTGGAGTAACAGTAGCTATTTTCGCGTCAGTGAATAATCATTCCCTCTGCCAGTGCATTCCCTCCACCATGGACCACGAACTTTACGTTTTCCCGGATTTGTATGAAGAAGGTGACACTGCAGCATTGACTGCAATTAATCTTTTTAACGCGATTGACCGTGATGAATTATTTCCAACGCAAACCGTTGAAGATATTTGCAGTGACGCTCCTTACAATCCGACGCAAGGGACTACCATAGAAATGTAAGTGTCTATAATTTATTCACAAGAAACATGATTTTATATATATGGAGGGTTGTAGTATCTCGTCAAATACTTCATTTAGATACTCACCATTATGCTAAAACCGAAATTTCTATGGCAATCTTTTGCGTGTTTTAAATGTTATTCGGATTTACCTCTTAAATGAGTTTCGAACCAAAGATATCTTCACATAATGGGGTCTGTCTGTATACTCTGAATATGTTTTTATTAAAAAAGAATGAACATTATTCTTTTAAGGTCCGATGAGGATTTGACACGTGTTATACAATCTTTTGAAGAATCTCGTGTCATGAATACGGAGGATATACTGATCAGTCAGCATAATGAATGTCACACCGAAATAATGTAAGTGTTTTTCGATCTTTTTGGGGTAAGAAGACAATATATTTTCATAAATTTATTAAATGGAAGAAATCAGTACAATAACCATCTTAAACTACAGAATATACCGTTACAAATATACACACACGAACAAAAACATTATACTATAAAACGAGTACGTACAATTGGATAACGGATTTTTATCTGTCTGCATACCATTTCATCGTTTCGGCGAGTGTGACACGGGTCAAATAAATTTAAAAAATTTATAAATTCTTTATCACATGACATATGCATGAGAAATGAGACGCAGTACATTCCGCAAGCATTACTAAAATATCCGTGTATACGAAACGGGTTCCATACAACTTCGGGAATATGTAACTGAGCGAGAAATTTTACAATAATAGGGTCACTCCAGGGTTGAGTACCGAGTGAATCAAAATAGTACAGGCGCTGTCTATTTTTAAAATAGACAGCGATCCAATGAATCCCTTCATTACCGATGACATCTGTGTTCACAATAAGACTACCGCATTCTCGCGTACTTGGCAAACTCAATGTTTCATTCTTCGCAAACACGCCGATAAATTTGGAACGTGTGACTCGTTCACTATTCATTACTTTCTGAAGTGTATTAGCATCCATTTTAAAAGTCAGTGATAACGCTCCTAAATCTATCTACTTCTATTAGGGCTTGCGATTCGAGATATACTAGTACACTAATAGGCGCGTCTATAGGCTTGGTGAATTCCTGCCTCACTGAGATGTTTCCGCTCTGCTGTGGGCTTAAATGCGTATTTACGCTAGCAGATAAGTCAGGTGTAATGTCAAACGGATAAAGGTTAAATTGATCAATGAATTCTTCCTGCGTTACCCCATTACCAAGCTCATCACAATCACCTGCAATATGGGTCAGATTACTATAGGCTCTGGCGCAAAGAGGTAACACAGCGTCTGATGAATAGTCCGTACCCATTGTTCCACCCAAAGCAGTGCCATTAACGTATAGAGTTATATTTTTAAGTCCGAAATTCTCGAATTTAAAGGCACTCTTTTTATATTTTCCATTCACCGAAGCATGGTCCTGCATGCCGATTAATATCCTTTTAGGAAGATTTCCCAGGGCAATGTTTTCTATCTGCTTCGATGCCAACCCTGCAGGACCGTATATAGTTTGATTTGTACTCTGTTAATAGGATATTTCACTGTAGCGTTTAGTAAATTTTTCTCAGTTTCTAGTTGTTTTGGTGAACTTAATTTCACTCGCCGTACGCGGAGGTATGTGTCCATAATGTGAACCACAACGGGGTTTGCACCCTCTTCTTGATCAGCATCCAGATTTAAGCAGATCTCAGGACTCGTGCGGGTGAGCTTTTTTTTCATATCCACCCCGTTGACAAGCAACTTCTCCTGGAAATGAAATCTGTGTGCAGCCGTCCAAAACACTCGTATATTTTCTTTTTAGAATTTTTAAATTTGTCCTTTATACTACTTTCATCTTTAGTTTGATAATATCCCTCGGCACTTAAAAATGTAGCCTTCGCTTCTTTGGAAAAGTTGAGGACATTTTCCAAATAGGCTCGTAGATGATAGTACCCCGTGCCTGCCGATATGTTGATCTGATTTAAATATACGTCACACTGGTTGAATATGGAGTGCAGAAAGTTTGTTTCAGGGTATACAGCATATTTGTCATCGCAGACCGTTCCATCAGAATGGGCTATACGTAGCTTAGCGTACATGTGCATACAGATTGGATCAAAAAAGTAAGGGCCTGAGCTGGGTATCACGAATTCTATAGGTGCACTCGGGAAACTAATTGTGTTTAAAGGGTTAATTGTAATAAAATCACTGTGCTCAATAGAAACTTGAGTTGGAGGCAGCTCAAAAAGGGACAGCTCCGATTTACAGCATTGTGAACTACATGGGTGGATGAAGCGTGCCATGTCGAGTTAGAAATAGTGCCTCCTCTCTCAACAAGTAGTAAACAAACTATGATTCATGAAATCAATGTCCTTAGCTTATATCAGTTAAAAAAGTGGTCCACCATAGGTTTCATTCGCTTACAGCACTTCTTTTTTGATACCCTTTTACGTTTAATACCACGTGACCCCTTCTTCCGGGCAGCCCTCTTCTTCTTCCCGCCACCACGCATTTTTCTCTTTGCATCTTTGATGATTTCGTCCCGTGTACGCTTTAAATGTTTTTTTAGAGCTTCTTTAGGTTTAGCCCCGGCCAATATGTCTTCTGCAGTGTTAAGACCTGATTGTAGCGCTTTCCTTCCGAGGTATCTGGCACCCCTCTTCAGCAAAGGAACAGCCGTACGTAGTATGGATGAAAAAATGGATCCAAGTCCACTACCGCGCTGGTATCTCACCCCTCGATAGACGGTGAAAGGCTTTCTATCCATTATAACTCAGTGCGTCGAAAGTGTAGCTTCACTGTTAAGCTCCCGTTACCGAATGGGAAGTTTTCACCCTCAATCGTTCTTATATATATTGAGATATTGGTTATTAAATTAGTTGCGACATTCACATAATGGGGTCTGTCATATGTAATACTCAAACTCCTTCCTCTATGGTTGGGGATGTGAGCAATGCGCAGCAGGCGTGCCTGGGCATCCCCAACAAACTGGTGCTCCACTATATTACTGTAAATATAGTACATGTCTGGGGACCTTTCAGCCAATTTCTCCATCTTCAATTGATACATTAATCTGGACAAGTCATGCTGTGTCTCGTGAAATGTGTCTCTTTGGAAGGCTGCGCTATATCGGCCATTGGTTAGAATTTTGAACATTCTACGGTCTTTAATACGTCTGTCAGTCTTTGATTTTAGGATTAGTGTATGTGCAGGGTTTCCTTTGTTTACGATTTCGTATACTAAATCATTCGTAAGGTTTGAGTTTCTTAAACTTACGTTTAAGTATCTCACAACATCCTCGACCGAACCATATTGACCCGGTCCTAGTCTTACTTCTGTACTGTAATACTGTGCAACCTTAGTCCGAGCGATACGTATAGTTTCATCCATAGCTACCCCAGCTTTTTCACACTCGTCAATGTCTCTAAGAATCGTAAAAACGGTTTCTTTATGTTCAATATTTAAAAAGATGGTGTCCAGCTGAATTTCGCATATCCCCACCTCATACGAATCACGACCCAATTCAATGTGCCCGTGGAGTTCTGTTACAAAGTTGGCTAGTGTGTTGTTAGGGTGTACAGACAGGGACGAGGAGGACGGGAGTGTGACGTAGAAATGGTTAGGAGCCATGTTGCATACTATTTAAGCTTCATTATTGCATCAGCTTTTATATAGGTGTTGAAGCTTTCTGGGTACCCTAGCCATTTCACCAGGTACATTTTTCTCTTTCCTGAACCTTTGCTTCCTAAAATTTTCTCAATTTTAAACACATTTTTTCCTAAATTAAACGCAACTTTCTGCAATTCCTCGCGGTAAAAGCCTCCTGAGATTTCTTCCCCATTCAAATCTTCAATGTAATACATCATTATCTCACCTTTAGGTCTCATAGCCCTAACTTTAAAAATCTCGCGTGTCCATCCTTGCTCAAAACCCTTTGCGAATTTATTCCCCGAACGCGACAGCCTTACATAATCATTGATTTTGAAGCGCGCCGAGTGTGGTGGTGGTGGTGGTGATCCATCTCTTCTCGGGAGCGTACCTCTTTCTAAAACTTCGTTAGGTGTTGTCCCAATCGTGCGATGGTGTGAGCGGTTGTAGGATGATGCCAATGATTCCAGAATGTCTAGAAATCTGTGTGTTTTTGTGTAAAATAACGGTGCATGCGTTCCTTTATGGTGCGCTGAACTCTTTCAGCTAAAGAAGCCTTATGTATAGAATTGGTTGTGTAATAGCTGATATTAAACTCTGTCAACATGTTCTGTAAAGCACGGCCTATAATTTCCTTCCACATATCCGTACAAAAATAGCCAGGAACCCTGTTTTCTTTTAACATTAGCGTTTTGGTGGCTTTAGCAACTGTTTCAGGTGATTTATTTTTCAGAGGAACTAGCCACAGATATCTAGAGAATACGTCTATTATGAACAGAATGTAGCGGTAACCATCGTTATACACAGAATATCTTTGCATGTCTGTTAAATCTGCTTGCCAAATAGAATCAATCGAGGAAGCCGTTGTCTTGGCTGTTTTAAACCTTTTTCTCACAGGCTTATGAAGCGTATAAGCGTCCTGCTCCCTCAAAAATCTTTCAACATCTTTTTTCCCTACTCCGTAAACACTTCTGTACAGTCTATCTACGCCGCCGTAGGAGGCTGGGTTAGAAATGTCATAATAGCGTTTAGTTAATACGTTAGCCATTTGTGTATTTTAGAGGCACGTGGGTAGGGTTGACCGTTGTTTAACCTCTTCTTTCTCCTCTTCAAAGATGTTACCTCCGGGGGTGACGGCGTCTTCAATTGTGTCACATGCGTTGCATGTTCCAAGTCTTTTAACCTGTTCAGATTTCCTATCAACGTTTTAGGTACATTTATTTGTTGTAGTCTTGCTTTAATATGCTTCCATCCTGATGGTGATGGCCTAGCCCACTTTCTCACCAGATCATGGACAATGTCTACGATATTCGATCCCTGTACCTTTGATCCTTCCACAATGATCTCGCCTGTATCGGTCCATTGTATGGCTGGATCCTCATTCAATAGATTATAAAGACTTAAGCCTTTACTCCTCAATGTATGTGGGAGGGTGCTTTTTAATACATGCTCGATATGTTGTGTTGCTAATCCCTTAATTTTTGGTTGGTCAGCTGTATCGTCGGGCACAGATCCTATGTCGCCATGTCCATCGTCCCCCGTGCTGTGCCTAATAACCACAGGAATCTCTGTAGGGCTCTTATAATTTTCGTACTCGTGAAGAAATTTCTGCAGAGCTTCTTGGTATAAGATTCTTTTCTCATCAGGTGTTTTTTCACTGTTTAATAGGGCTAGCAATTCGCTTTCCATTCTTTTAAGTCTGCTTTTACGGGGATCTAGAACCGTGTCTGGATTCCTTTGCAGTGAAGCGTACACCTCGTGGGGAATCACTACCACTTTCTTCATTATATTAATCTAGTCAGTAAAGGACCCAAAACTGAAAATAAGATGGGGAGAAATGACCCTCCTGTTTGTACAATAATTCGTTTTTTCTTCGCTACAGTTTGACTTTTACGAGCGAGTGCACGTATTATGTTCTTGTAGCGGCGTAGGCGAGCCTTCTGAGGGGGTTTCATTGATACATTACAATTTATAACGCTAAGACAGATTTCACAGATGCATTTTAAAAAGTCGGCGTCGATATTTTTAATAAACATCTGCTGCATTGCCCGGGGCAGTCGAGGATAGATTTTTATTAATTCACGGTATTTCTTTAGTCTCTTTGTCATTCTGGAATATACACCGTTTCAGGCTCGTTTGGAAATATATTCGTTCGTAGAAGCACTCTAAACGTGTTTCGCGGATGAAGGTCGCAAAGCAAATATCCGTAACGCGTGCTTGCAGCTTCTTTATAAACTTCCAAAAACTCCTTACGCTGATTCGGGAACATTTGATTGGCTAGTACCCCAATTTGTGATACATCTCTACGTTGCGCGAATAAGTCTAGATATTGCGTATTTAACGACACATCGCGCATGTATCTATTTATGAAAAATAGATTCTGATTGATGAAGAACACGCTTATGTTAAGATGGTGGGAGAATACTGTAAATGTCTCGGCAAACGTTTTATCCATCTCCAATATGAGATCGTCAATTACAATGACTGTCTGTTCATTTTCCTTTAACGAATTAACGTCATATACGCCTTTGTGGAACAAAATATCATCTTGGTACTCGTTGAACACTGATTGATACGTCGAATAGCACCATATAACTTTATGCACAAATTTCGAGAACATCTCTCCCTTTTCTTTAATGATTTTAAGCATAAACACAGTTTTACCACATCCTGTAGGTCCAGATATAATACATGTGGATGGGCTCGTCCATTTCTAACGTCACACTCCTAAGTGGATCATTTACAAAATATTACAAATTTTGAGTGCTGTTCCTTATATTTTGTTTTCTTCTCCCACAGAACCGTGAATGACGATGAGGTACAGCACCCCATCGTCGACATTACGGATGACCCCGACGACTGTGTAGTTTTGATCTCCTCCCCTGCCAACGAACCCTCACCAGCGCTACCGGTAGCACGTCCAAAGCGGAGGTATGATGAAGAGAACCCCACGTCAGGTATAAAGCGACCGAAATACGCGCCTGTTGCACCAGTAATAGATCCCCAACCCTCAACCTCTTACGCAACAATCCCCCCCAGCAGCATCTCCCGCTAATATATCCCGTTATTCATCCGCCACAGTTGCCCCCCGTTCTGTTAAGTCTACAATAATAGATCCCCAACCCTCAACCTCCTACGCAACAGGCCCCCCAGCAGCACCTTCCGCTAATATATCCCCTAATTCATCCGCCACAGTCGCCCCCGTTCTGTTGAGGATGATATAACGTTTGAGTTGGTGCGCTCCGCAGCCCCCACCCCAGCCTTGACTAGAAATCGGTATAGAGTCAGGGTCGACCCTAGAGCCATGTATAGCAATGGAATTGAGCGCGGGCTACGCCGGGTTGTACAGCGTATTGTAGAGTTTGCTCTTCAGAACCGCGACGAGCGTGAAGTCAGGACGAGTCTGTCCTTCGGATTCGGGTCAGATGACGGTGATGTAGATGATTATTGGGTAGTAGTGCCATTTAGACGTTTGGCGGCTGAAGATGAAGAATATATATTAGGACGTATAATGCAAGCCGCCCAAAGTAGTATAGCCTTCAATATGGACAACTTCACGGTAAATATTGATCGTGTATTCCGTGTTGCGGGTCATAGTGCCATACAGTATACTCTTAACCTCAATTCTCAAGCTATTTATAGACGGCATATAAACGTTGATCGTGGTTGCGGCGTTATAGCAGTAGTCTTGGCTAACATGTTTACTATACAAAATACACGGACTCAAAAAATTTGGCTGCCTACGATCGTGGAACGTGCCCGTAAACTAGCTGCAGACTGTGAACTTGAATTTGACTGTAATATGGGGCCTGAAGAGATGAGAATGGTAGAACAGAAAATGAATGCCCGTATAGTTGTATTTGGGTTGGATGATCGTCGTAGGACTGTGTATATTTCTAAAAGCTGTGTGAGAGATCGGACAAAACCCCTACTTATTTTAGGATTGTCGGGGACAACGTATCTCCCCATCCGTAATATAAGGTGGCTTTACGCGAGTTATGACAACAGTCGAAAATATGGGAGACATCATGATTTGTGTAAGGGGTGCCTCGAGTTTGCGGATGATATAGTGAGACATTGTAAAGAATGTCACATGGTATGTGAACAGTGTAAAAGCACCAAATGTGAAAGCCGTGTAGTTGAAGCTGAGAAGAGAGGCTGTGATGTGTGTAGACGCACATTCTTCAATAATAACTGCTTTGAGCTCCATAAATCAATTGGCACGTGCAAGAAAATGAGAATCTGTGAATGTGGTATGTACTTGCATAGGAATATGATTCTTAAGTGCTGGGCGGAGCTTAACAAATACTGCCTTACTATTGGCCGAAAAATGTCCTGGGATACGCTGGAGTGTTTCAGCGTAGTTTGAGAAAATGCGAAGTGGCTTTGATGATTGTGTGGCAAAGGCGAAATATCGCATGCCATTGACTGTTGATGCAGAACCAAAACGAATAAGGCTAGCACAGACTGATCAGCCAGATTTTGAAATGAAGAAACTTTATTTAGAAATCATAGATACGGTTTGTATGCAATTTACTGCTCGGTTTCAAAATCTGTCACAGTTGAAATTTTTCGAACTTCTGAATCCAGAAAATTTTCTCAAATTTAGCAAAGCATTGAAATTCTTAAAACCTTTGCGGAGTTACACGGTGGCTCTTTGATTTATAAGACTGAAAAATGAACTAAATGTCCTATACTCATCTGAAGAATTCCAAGGAAAATATCCCTGCCATATTGCAAAATTCTTCAGCCTGAACAACTTTAGTGAAAGCATGCCTGAACTTCAAAAACTCGTAGAGCTAGTACTAACCATTCCCTCTACAACTTCATCAGTAGAAAGATCATTTTCGGCTTTGAGGAGAATTAAAACGTATCTAAGAAGTACAATGGGCGAAGAAAGGCTGTCATACTTAGCCCTTATGAGCATCGAAAATGAGTTATTAGTCCAAATGAAATCTGACCCATCATTCTACGATTCAGTAATAGATGCATATTCCACTAAGAATCGTAGGGTCGATCTGAAATATCGATAAAAATCGCGCTGTCGCATATAAATAGTTAAATATATACAGTATTCAGTGTCCACCCTATCATCCAGATTTGGTAAGTAATACTAAAATTATACATATATATATATATATATATATATATATATATATATATATTATTGGCAGCAGCGTACCCCATCGCTAGCTTCACCGCACGCGCCCGATATATATACAGGGTGTCCCAGAATTAACTATCTATTTCAATGAAATCGGACAAATTTTTTAAAAACACACTTTTATTTATGTTTATCATGTTTAATATATGTTAAAAATGTATAAATTTCTAAATTTTTTTCATAATTTATTTTCATAATTTTTTCATTATCTGGTCCAATGAAAGACCGTCTGAAGTCATAGAATGGCAAAGAGACTCTCCAAAAGTTAACGTGTGGCTTGGAATGACCAAATCCAAATTTATGGCCCATTCTTCTTTGCGGGAGCAACTGTAACAGGTACCGTCTACCTTGATATGCTTCAGCAGTTTCTCGAACCACAGCTTCTTGATGATGGCATTCTTGATAATGTTGTGTTTCAACAAGATGGAGCACCATGTCATTATGCTCTAATTGTTCGAGAATACCTCAACAGACGCCTTCCGAATCGGTGGATTGGACGTGGAGGACCTCGACCTTGGCCTCCGCGTTCTCCGGATTTGACACCCCTGGATTTCTTTGCATGGGGTTCATAAAAACAAAGGTTTATCGCCAAAAGATCAATGCTTCTTGTTGAAACACAACATTATCAAGAATGCCATCATCAAGAAGCTGTGGTTCGAGAAACTGCTGAAGCATATCAAGGTAGACGGTACCTGTTACAGTTGCCTCCGCAAAGAAGAATGGGCCATAAATTTTGGATTTGGTCATTCCAAGCCACACGTTAACTTTTGGAGAGTCTCTTGCCATTCTATGACTTCAGACGGTCTTCATTGGACCAGATAATGAAAAAATTAAAATAAAATTATGAAAAAAATTTAGAAATTTATACATTTTTAACACATATTAAACATGATAAACATAAATAAAAGTATGTTTTTAAAAAATTTGTCCGATTTCATTGAAATAGATAGTTAATTCTGGGACACCCTGTATATATATATATTAGGGTGTCTCTTATTGGGTAGTCAAAAATTGAAATGTTGAATTATTTTATCTGCGCCCCCTAAAATAGTTCCATTTAGCATAAAAACTAAAACTTGAAAGTTGACACAATAGGCTCATATTTAGGGTCGCCCCCGCTAATAAAATGGTGACCATGGCATAATAGCTCCTGACATATGATTATGCTCATTATACACATAATTCCTTCCTTCTTTTTTAGTTTGATTCGTTTTTATAAGTATAGGCCTTCTTATTTATCATTGATCCTTTTCTAACCTATCCTTGATGTTGTTATAATCCATCCTTTGGTCCTCAATCCTTCTTTATCCCAATCCTTTTTCTCCTATCCAAAATCCTTTCTGGCTCTTTTTTTATATACAATCAGCAATGAAGCATTGCTACAAAAAAAAACCATTAGTTTATTATATAGAGATAAATTCAAAATGCCAGTGCTATTTACATACTTTAATTACTTTAATTAGCATTATTTCCTTATACAACATTTATTTAATATACAATAATTATACAATATGTGTATTTAAGGTGCGACCTCATTGATGGTTATATTTTGAGAAGAAACAGTTTTGATGGAACTGGGTGACTCTGGCGGTGTTTTGCAACAATTTGGAGGCAGGAACTGGACTGCTCTTCCCCCACTGTCAATTTTATTCAGCTCTTGAACTAAGGCTACTGCACGTTCTGCCCGTCATTTACAACAGATAGAGCTGCAACAATAGCTCTGGCCCTTAAATATTCACAGTTGGATGTCCAAGTGCTGGGTGCCTGTTCAGAAATCCTTCTGGCAAATTCAGCTTAGTAAAGAATTCTCTAGTGTTTCTTGTAACAAGTTGGTGTAGTCCTTCACCAGAGCAGAAGGTCGATTCAGGAATCCGAGGACGCTTGGGTGGTCTATCAGTGGACTCATCTTCTAATGCCTTTACCATGCGTTTCTTTACATCTATAGTAATTCGCTCATCAAAGAAAGCAAGACCAACTGCTTCTTCAGACAGGTACCATAAGTGGTTAGAGAGCTTTTTTTTAGTTGCATCAGAATCTTTTTGTTAGGATAATTAATCAATGACCTCATAAGGAGCCAGTCATTAAATGGGGTTTCAATAGGGAGTGAGGATGTTGTCCAAGCCTTCATATAGATGAGAACAGAAAAAAGGGAAAGATCTCGAATTCCTCGTTCTTCAGTCTTAGTCATCTTGAACTGGTTTCGAAAAAGCCACATCTTGATAGAATAGAGCGCTTTGGACATCCAGCGAGCTCGATGCATGGCACCTGGTGCACGAAACTTGATGCCTTTATTGGGGACACCTCCAAGAAAGATGATGGACAGATCCAAAAGTTCTTGATAGTCATCCCGTAGCATAGGTGCCTGGGATCTAGCAAACTGAATTAGTTCAGTTTTAGACTGAATAATTGCTTCTTTAGTAATCGTGTCTGTCTCACCTGTTTGGAACTGGCTTGATCAACAGAAGTCCAATTGTCACGAAAACGCTTAAAGATCAATATCTCTGGACCAGTTGATGTAGATCCCAATGTTGCTTCAAATGCAGCTCCCAACAATAAATCTAAACATGGTGTCTACAAGGCAAGTACAAAACATCATGTCCCAATTTTGCTTCGATGAGAGCACAGGCTCCACTATATTGACCCGTGTTTGAAGCTGTTGTATCCAGAGCTGGGCAGTATTTAAATACATTTGTATTTAAATACGTATTTAAATACATTTGTGTATTTAGAACTGTATTATAAATACATTGTTTTTCATGTATTTAAATATAGTATTTAAATACTTTAATGAGTATTTAAATACAATGTATTTAAATACTCAAAATATAAAAATGTAAATACTTTTACTGTTTAATACACGTTCTGTACTAGCACAGTACGACGCGTCGACAGTGTAGTACAACATGGTTCATGTTTCAACGTGTCAGTTCAATCAGTTGTGTGCCACTCTTAGTCGAAAGCGGTTGATTTCTTTATCGTGTGCGTGTCATGGCTTCAACAAGCAAATCCGGTGAATCAAACAGTGATATATCTGCAGATAACAATTTAAAATGTATTTACAAATGTATTTAAATACAATTGATGTATTTTGTATTTAGTATCTAAATACATTCGTAAAATGTATTTAGTATTTAGTATTTAAATACATTTCTCCCATGTATTTAGTATTTAGTATTTAAATACATTCAATGTATTTATTGCCCAGCTCTGGTTGTATCGAAACAAATTGCTTTTACTCTCTCTGTAATTCCCCATTCATTCAGGCAGTTAAAGACGGCTTCAGCTTGTGCTTCTCCAGTTGAGTTTGGGATTTTGGGGACACCAAGCAGCTGTTCAACACCAGGTCCTAACACAAGTACTGGGAGACGATCAATGTGCTTGTGCGAGGTGAGGTCCTCCATCATCTTGCCATCCCAGTGGACTGTCATAGAACATTCTCCATGGAAATGCTCCTTAAGTTCTTTAGCATGACGAGCTCGGTTCTTATTTCGAAGGCGATGGATAGAATGTTGGTTTATGTTGTAATCTGAAGCATCCAAACCAAAGCTTTTAGCTGCCTCTGCGAGGATAAATGTTGCCTTTCTAGAGGAAATTTGTGTACGATCCAGGGCAGCAGACATCTGAATAGTCATGATGTTTTTCATGCCTCGTTTTTTCTTAGATTTTGGTAAAGCACAAGCTCCTTTGGGCTCCTCCTCCTCATTCTCACTTTCATCAGTGTTGCTGGAAGATGTGGAAGAAGCCAGTACAACTTGTCTAGTAGACACCTCCATCAAAGATTCTGACTTTCGTTTTCTCTCTGCCTCAGCTTCCAACCGTTTGACTGCATTTTTTGTGTGAAGATGTACAGTGTCCACACCACCGATTGAGCCAGGACGACCTTTTTGTCTTTGCAGTTGAAGGAACTCCCAGTCCTCACGATTCTTGATCAGCTTCTCAGCGTCTCCATGGGCGATGTCAAAGAGATCTTCCAATCGCTCTACAAAATCAGCCTCCTTGGTTTTATGGCTCTGGCTTGTTCTGGAAGCATGCTTCTTTAAGCAAGTCCATTCGTTAAAGAAATTCTCTAACTTCTTCATGGCACGAGGTTGGAAAATGGTTTTAAAGACTTACAAAATAAACAATAAAAATTTCAGCACAATCTGTTAATAACTTCCGGTGGCGTCTTAGCCGTTAAAATATCCAAAATATTGATTTAAAGCAAGTTTTAACAAGATGTTATACAAATGTTAATTCCGGTATATTTCTGTGCAAACAACCCTGAGAACTATTATAGGCTTTGAATAAATTAATAACAGTCATTGAACAATGAACATTATATGAAAATTATATAAAATTATATAAATTTTTTATGTGTTTTTTGGCCTATTTTTCGATTTTTAAGGACTCGCCGCCACCGGAAGGTATTGACGTAGATCAAAAAAATTGTACACACTTTATTTTCTCTCCAAATCGCAACTTTTCCGCACTACCCCCAATCAAATATCGAAAAAAGTGTAAAAACGAGCCGCCCTAATAAAGACCTCATCGGTGAAATCGAAAGGTTGCTTAAAATTATATTTAAGTTAATAAATTTTCCATTTTCTTTCTAAAATTCAAGGTTTCTTCATGAAACTTGAAGAGATAAATAATGTGAGCAATAAAGTAAAGTTTTAAGGGTTCTCTTTTTCTTAGTAATATTTTGTATAAGATCTTAGACGTTGCAAATGAGGTTAAATAAACTCACCAAACAACATTACTTTAACTTTTATTACTTTCTAATACAATAATTTAAATGAATATTCAAGATTTTGATAATAAAAACCCACTCTGATAGACAGAGTTTATTTCCCCAAGTTTCGATGCCCACTGGCATCATCTTGGGTGGATACAGAAAACGTTTTTTCTGTAACCACTCGAAGAGAATGCCGGTGGGTATCGAAACTGTTGTGGAAATAAACTCTATCTATTACAGCGGGCTCCTATTATCATATTTCATCCACCACGTACAAAATTAAAGTTTTTTGTATTTGTTCAGAACTTCGTCTCCAACGAGACTCCAAAATACATATTGCCCATATGTCACCAGACACAATTTAAATATTACCAAATAAGCCTATAAAAGTTTTTAATTTTCTAAATTTCAAAACTTAAATAATTATGAAAAGTTTATGAAATTTTACAGAGTGATAAATTATTTTATAAATATAGAAATAAAAATATAAAAATAAAATAAACTTCATAAATTGATGGGAGACCTTTTCTTTTAATTTTTTATAAAAAATACCAAGATCTTTGTAAAGGAACTCACAAGGAACAAGGAAAAATTATTCCAAGGCCTTTCGTGTATTCAGAAGTATACCTCGTCAGGGAATGAAGGGTGGAGGCACGATAACCAAAAATAGAAACAACGGGACAGAAAAACAAAAAGATTAACACAAGATTAACAAGAGGTGATTAGAGGCAAAAGGCATTTTAACAAGATATTGTCAATTTCATACATTCCCGTACTGTTATTGAAATTATTTTTAAAATGGATAAATGCACATTCTAGAATATTCCTTTCGATTATATCTGTGTTTTTAACGAGAGCTTTAGAACTATCCCGCTTAATACTATGATTACATCTATACATATGGTCAGTGGTGTAGTGGTAAATAAAGAAGTGAGGGAACGCATTTTGAAAGTGTTACTCAGATGCGGGGGGGACAATGGCGAGCGCGGCGAGCCCATACAGCTGGGGGTCCGGGGGCACTGTAAGTCCCCCGGGAAATCTTTTGAAATCTGACCAATTTCAAGGATATTTTTAGGTCATATGCACTGGATATTAGGATATATTCCAAGGTTGAAGATGCAGTATTTCCAGTGTCATTAGATATACGACATCCAGTACGATCAATAAAAATAGCTAACAACTGGAATGATTAACTAAAAAAAAGTTAACAACTGGTACGCCGTGGTGACTGTTTCACCAGATCTTTATAGGCTAGCATTGCCTCAAGTCGGAGCTAAAAGAAATGAAACAGTTAATGATTCTTTCTCATATTTCTTCTAGGGGTGGGAATTAAAATTTCATGACGTTAGAGATTTGTAAGTTCGGATTTATTTGAAATAGTGAGGGAACGCCGTTCCGTCTACCAAAAAAAGTAAGGGAACGCCGTTCCCACGCGTTCCCACAGCACTACACCACTGCATATGGTTAAACAATGCATTAGAATTATTGCTGTTCTACATGCATATTTATGCTGTTTTACCCTAATATCTAACGTTTTACCCGTTTGGCCTATATATATACTAAGATTACTAAGTCACATTGTGTACATCTGATAGAATACACACAACCAACCAGATTATCCGGGCTATTCTTTATTAAGCGTGAGTTTACAGTATTAATACTTAAAGACTACATTGATACCATTACTTTTAATAAAGTCGGAAGGTATTGAAAATTTACATGGTAAGGTAGGCTATGGATATTTTTACGCTGAAATTCCTTTACAGTTACACTATTATAATACCTATTCTTGGCTTTCCTTAGGTAATTATCTAAAAATGAAATAGGGTAACATAATTTAGTATCAATATTCATAATATTGCATAACTCGGCATCTAAAAATTCAGGACTGACAACTCTCAATGCTCTAAGAAACATAGCAGAGAAGAAAAAATGGAGGTCGATTGGTCGATTGTCGTGTGGCCTCGCTGGAGGTAGAGATCTTTTCTCTTCCATCCTCCGAGAAGGTGTCGGTGGTTCTGCTATCAGCATCTGTTGTCACTTTTTTAGGGGGCCTGCTTCCTCCTTGTGAGGTTAGTAGGCCTCGGGGTTCGGATCCCCAAATCTACAAAAGAGCCTGCTCTTAACGTGCGCGTGCCTGGTTGAGCCCGGGCGCCTGTCTTCTTCTACTCACGCTCTCGTTTCTGTTCCACTCTTTCTCTATTTCTTTCCCATTTCTTCGTCTGTTCCAGTTTCTCTTCTTCACTATCTTCTTTCTTGGTCACATCGACCTAGCAGAGAAAATAGAAGATTTAATAAATGCAAAAAACTTCACTTTTTTCTACGTGAAGGTCAAAATATGAAAATAAAAACCCACTCTAATAGACAGAGTTTATTTCCACGACAGTTTCGACGCCCACTGGCATCCTCCTCGGGTGGATACAGAAACACGAATGAACCAAAACAAGAGGGAAAAACAGTCCAGGGACCGACCGTTAAGAAATTCGCACCGAATATTTGAACGCCAAAGCAAACTTAAAATCTTTCGTCAACGGTTTTACCCTTTCTAAGCCGGCAATGTAAGGCAAACTCACACATTGTTTTTGGTTAACTGAAGGTTCCCGAGGGGCATAAAAAGATTTTCTGGCTTTAAAATACGCCTTTCTGATAAACCACTCGGGATTCCTGTAAAAGTTGTGATTTAGTATACGTGGGAGAAACTGGAAGAAATATTGAAACCCGTATTAAAGAACACAAATATGCCTTCAGAAGTTGTAATACTAATAATGCCATTTTTTATCACGCCAGCCAAAATAATCATGCTATAGATTGGGAATCAAGTAAGGTACTTTATAAATGTAATAATTATGTCAAAAGAAAAATAATAGAATCTGTGTGTACAGAAAAAGTAGATAATTTTAATTTGTGCGAAGGTACTTATAAGTTAGACCCTTTAATGAGATTCTTGGTCAAAAAATCCCTTACGGAGTCGTGGGAACGTGTTCGAACCTAAGTGTGAATTTCTTAAATGTCTCTGGATTGGAATGTTTCCTTACTCGCCTTTAGTAAATGTAATAATGGAAGTAATAAATGTGGGAAAAATATAAATGCAACAGATGTAATAATAAAGGTAATATTATAAATTTAATAATTAGGGTAAAGGTAATAATAATAAATGTTAAAAAAAAAAATGTAAATGTAATAATAAATGCAGTAATTATGTCAAAATATTAGAATCTGTATGTATAGAACAAGAAGATAGTTTTAATTTGTGGAAATGTACTTATAAGCGAACCCTGTAATAAAATGCCCTTCCAGTGTCGGGAGAACGGTATCTAACCTAGGTGCGAATTTCTCTGGATTGTTTCCTAATCGGCTTTTTTCATTCGTTTTTCGGTTTATAAGTTCTGTATAATAAACAATAATGTAATAACCAATGTAATAATAAATTTATAATTTCTGTAATAAATAATTATGCAATATTAAATGTAATAAAATTAATAATAAATTCAATAATTATGTAAGAAAAATATAATAGAATCTGTATGTTTAGAACAGGAAGATAGTTTTAAATTTGCGCGAATGTACTTAATGAAAATGCCCTTCCGGTGTCGGGAGAATGGGATCTAACCTAGGTGCGAATTTCTTAACGGTCGGTCCCTGGACTGTTTATCCCTCTTGTTTTGGTTCATTCGTGTTTCTGTATCCACCCGAGGAGGATGCCAGTGGGCGTCGAAACTGTCGTGGAAATAAACTCTGTCTATTAGAGTGGGTTTTTATTTTCAGAAGATTTAATCGTGGGATGATGGTCGGAATAAAAATGCACATAAGAGTTATTATTAGTAGGCTTACGATAAACTTCGGTAAATTTATAGTATTACACCCGTCTCCCCTTGGAGGTGAAATTTATGTTTTTCCTATGGCTTTTGATGTGTTTTGAACGAATCTGACCTTCAAAACCGTCGGAAATGACTCGTTTTTTAGATACCCCCCTCCCCCCCCAGCCGGCAATCTGGGGGACCCTGGTGGGGAAAATCAAGAAAACGAGTCATTTCCGACGGTTTTGAAGGTCAGATTCGTTGAAAATACATCAAAAAACATAGGAAAAACAAATTTCACCTTCAAAATTGACCTAACCTTCCTAACGTAACCTATCCTAACAACCTAACCAAACCTAACCTATCTACAACGCCACAGTTTCTGGTCTTGACGATATGTACACTCCATTTTACAATGTGGACACTTCACTACTGTCGGTAGAACACCATGAGCACGCAGAAACTCAACACTTTTTTCTAAATTTTTGTAGAAAGCGACAATACAGCTGTAATAATCGAACGAGCACGCGTCACACGAAGCCATTCCGGTAGCAAAGTAATTCAAATTCGAAATGGATGGAGCGCAGTGATTGGGCAGACATGTAACGGTCACACAAACGAACACACAAACGAACGTACGAACACACACTAGATACACACCAAAAAAATGTTTATATCTCGAAAACGAAGCATTTGCGACGGAAACGCTATAGAAGGAAAGTGTCTTAGAATTAAAAATCTACTTAATGAACATATAATAATTGCTGGACGTTAGACGGGTGTAATACTATAATAATACCTAAACTTCAAATTTGAACTGATTAAAACATCTCCGAATTTTTAGATCCAGAAAAGATAAGCTTCCGTCATTTTCTTTTTCAACCATGAACTTAATAGATGGGACTAAACTATTGAGTCTCCCAAGAAATAAGTCAACATCCAAATTATTAGGCCAAAGGCATAACATATCATCCATATATCATACCTGTACCAAACAAGGTTAAAATTAACAATAGTAGGCAAAATTCTGCTTTCAAAAAAGTCCCTATATAAGTTAGCCAATACCAGTAAAAGGGGATTTCCCATCGCTAATCCAAACGACATAACATAAAACTTATTTTCAAACTGAAATTACAATCTTTGACGCAAAGCTTAATTAACTCAATAAGAGTGTTGTGTTGCACAGGGATCTCTGAATATTCTTTCCCTGTGCAGCACAACAAGATGTTGAACGAATACGCGGCGCCTTTTGTAGTAGCCCGAGAAAGTCCATCCGTTGTGCCAGTGTCGAACTGCAGATTCCTCGTTCAACTGTGCATAGAGTCGTGCACAAGCGGCTGCAGCTCTGCCACATATAAGCTTCGAATTGTTGAGCATATAACATGTGAAGATCTTAACAAAAGGAAACATTATGCTATGCACAATGTATCTAATGTATCTAAATGTTATAATTTACATATATCATATGAAACTTTATGACATGACTATTTACTATGTTAATATTACATTGTTTGCATCATTCAATAAAAAATTATAAGGTTTCAAAGTTGTTTCATTTCGAATGGGACACCCGGTATATATATACCTACAACCTTACAAAGGTTCCGCGCGATGATTTTCTCATTCGCGAAGGTCAAGCTTGTCGCCCCTCCTCTCAACTTGTCACCCCTCCCTATATATATATATATATTATATATATATAGATATATATATATATATATATATATATATATATATATAGAAACACAACTTTTTGTTTCAAATTTATTTGCCTCACTTGTTTTTTGGTGTATTACATAGAACATAAAAATGATGTATTCAGTCATTTAATGTTTGTAACTCAAACCATCTCTCGTATTTTTACATAAAAGCAAAATGGCCATCAGCCGGTTGTCCATAAATAAAAACATGCTCATAACATAAAAACTAAGTGTTCTGTCAAAAAAATAATTGAAGAAAAACGCTTTATAATGCAAAACTGCTTAAAAAACACTATTGTGCATACATTGTATTGAAATAAAATTGTATCTGGTCTCGCTTGGTTGGATGCCGTAAATCAATTACATTTGAATGCGATATAAAACCCCCTCATCTCAAATATTATTATTTTTTCAGGACAGGCATCAGATCCTTTTTGGTTTCAAGTGAGGGAAGCAGAGAGCGACTTTTTATTCTTGACCTAATAAATCCGTCTCTTGATTCCTGATATTACTGATGCTGATGCATCTGTAACCAACTTCACAGCTCTTTCGACGTTCTATGTGTGAATGGGGTATTGCTCAACTTTGAAACATTTTGTTTCGTACTCAAGCAATTCTTCATCACACAATTTAGAAGTGAGAGGTGGTTCACTGATATCAATCCTATCCCAGAAGATGATGTCTGTCCAATGTGATGCTTTGAAGTTCAATTCTGGTACTCTAAATTCTCTGATTTTCCTTGTATTGGCTTCCTTACACTTTTTTGTCTCTATTATTCGATCGATTGCAACTTTGCGCAGCTTTTGCTCACTATCTGACAGCATTCATAGAAGAATATTTTCTGAGTGAGCAAAATAGGCATTTCGTGATATATAAGGTTGGACAACTTTTTGTATATCTTGGGAAACAGGTTACAGGTTGAGCCTTTTTATCGCATCAAAGATATGTTTGGGTCCATCAGGCAGATACGGTTTAAATTTTATATTGAACCAGTTAGGACCATAGTTTGTTACTATGAACAGAACAAGGCTACGTAACTCTGGAGGGATTTTTTGGGAGACATAATAACGACTATGTCGTTATTATGTCTCCCAAATCTAGAGTTAAGAGGACCAGGCTTGAGTTTCTCTAGGCTTCCGTCAACATATCCTTCTCTTATGGCCCCAGTTATTCTGAACATGTATTGTTGATCATTACTTAAATCTTCTATGAGCTCATCTGTGAGAACTGGGATGCTACCGGCCCCATCCGTAATTGGGGAGAACTTTACCGCAGTTGTTTTCCAGTCGTATCGCTCAAACAGATGCCTTAAGGGAAGTTAATTTGTATGTAACATACAAATGCTCCAATTACAATGGTCGGTTCAGCTTCTGCTCGATGAAATGGATTATGCCACCTTTAGACCCAGTGTTGACATTCGTACTGTCGCACCCTATCACCTGGAGGTTCTGGTATAGTGTCACTTCATTCAAGTAAGCGAACAACGATTCAGATACATCACTTGCTTTTCCAGATTTAGGGCTCAAATGGTTAAGGTATTCTCCACCAGGCTCACTCAGTAGTACATAATGTTCTTCAACAATTATATCCTGGTACCATTTACCATCTTTATTTGTCTTTACCAACGTCTTGTCTTTCCTCCCATCAAAATATAAAGCTTTAACATCAACATAACTTTGTGCAGCTTCAACTTGTAATGTTTTTCTCAATTTCTGTCTCTCTCTTCTCACCTTATTTCGATCAATAAAAAAGTCAGTGTCGCTTTCGGTAATGATACCCAACTCCACCAAAGTAGCTGAAACAATGGCCGATGCAGCCCTATCTGAAACACCAAATCTGTCGGCTTCTACGGGGAGATTGGGTAAAGGGGCTCTCATTTGAATGTTGGACTCAGTTGGAGTATTCATATTCAGACTCAGTTGTTGAACTTTCTTCGGTACTAGAGAGATCAGTATTAGTATCAGGTGAAAGCACATCATCAATGACTACCTTTTCGAATTCTTCATGCATGATTATTTTTCTTCGCTTACTTCCTTGTTGCTCCTTCAACTTTCTTGCATTTCTTTTTGTTCTCGATCTTGAAAGGGTAACATCCACACATCCAATCACCATATTTCGCATAGTCCTCTGATTCTCAAGGAATTCCAGTTCTTTTTTGGGTATTCTTGATTCTTTTGGACAAACACAAATAATATGTTTTTCTTTACATCCGCTTTTTCGGCAGCCAAAACCTTGGTGCGAAACGAAGTTGCATTTACGGGCACAAATGTCAAAAATTTACCAATGAGTTTTTGAACAATTCAATGAGCTTCGCACTGCTTTTGGATCGACTGAGTTGCGTAACCTTGTCGGTAAAGTGTTTCAGCTTGGTAATTATGGATTTTTAACTCATTGAGGGTATTGATGAACGTTAGTAATATAGCCGAAAAAGGGGAGAGTGCAGGAATGTTGCAATTTATTAAGCAATGTTGCAAAGGGGGGTGTTGCAAAAAAAATCCTGGAAAGGGGGGTGGGGGATGCTGCAGGTGCGAAACTTGGAGGCGGCGTTATCCCCCAAGAGAAAGGAGAGAAAGGAGGAGAGTGTTCACCTGGCAGGAGCCAAGTGCATATTAAGACTTCAGCTGAGTCGGCGTTGTCTTATAGGCTCCTAATCAGCCAGTTGGCTTAGAAGGAGCCAAGGGGGGAGGGGTACACCTGAAGGGTTAGAGAGAGAGAGAGAGAGAGAGTATCGGCCTTTGTTGCCGATTGCAAGGGCTTGGAGGCGGAGTTCTCCCCCAAGCTATTTTCGTATACCTAACCTAAGAGGCCTCTAAGGGGTTTTCCCAAAGGGCCAGAAAGAGAAAGGACCAGAGGTCTTTGCTCGGCTGGGAGCCGAGCTTGTATGACTCCGTCATCAGCCTCTCGCCCTTTTATAGACCTCTAATCCGGCTGAGTTGCCAGATAGCGCCATGTATTTAATAGAAGGCTGAGTTGCCAGATAGCAATATTTATTAAATTAAACCATATATTAATCAAAATACCACAATATATTTATATGATGGTAGTTAATCAATACAGAATTTCTTTTAATTGTTGGAATTAAGAAGATTCATCTGTTTATTAAATAAATAATTTAAACACACGCTCTTTACACAATAAATCACTTAATTCCTATTTTATTATAAATATCACAATTAAGGCACGAATAACAGTGGGAAAAACGAAAGGAAAAGAAACCTTACGAAGAAAGTTGAAATAAACGACAATTCAAAACACACGGTCGTCCCCCCTCCTCCCTCATTCCCCCCAAACTTCTCACCCCATCTGTGCTTGTATATATAATAATCGAATGAACAACTCGTGCACACAAACACACGCACACACACACACGCCTCTGTACATATCATGTGAATGAAAATCAGAAAAAAAATGCTAAACGTATATTAATTTAAATCAAATGAAGCTAAATAATGTAAAACAAATGAATTTTCTCCTTTTAGGAGAATCAATTATTATAAGAAATTAATTATTCAATATAAGAAATTAATCAGTAAACGCTGTTTTTTCCTTTCGAAACACACGGTCGTCGTCCCCCTCCCCCCCCAAGCTTCTCACCCCATCTGTGTTTGTATATATATATATATATATATATATAGAAAGAATCATAATAACCGTGTCTATTTAATTTTGTCATTCCTTATATATATATATATATATATATATATATATATATATATATATAATGGATTTTCACCTTAAAGTGAATTAAAACATTAAAAATCACTAAACAATTAAAAGAAAAGAAAACTTACGAAGATAGGTGAAAACATACGACAATTCAAAACACACGGTCGTCCCCCTCCTCCCTCATTCCCCCCAAACTACTCACCCCATCTGTGCTTGTATATATAATAAACGAATGAACAACTCGTGCACACACACACACACACACACACACACACACACACGCGCGCGCGCGCGCGCCTCTGTACATATCATGTGAATGAAAATCAGAAAAAAAAAGAAAACTCACGAAGATAGGTGAAAATAAACCAAAACACACGATCCTCCCCCTCCTCCCCCCAAGCTTCTCACCCCATCTGTGTTTATATATATATATATATATATATATATATATATATATATATACAGGGCGTCCCAAAAAAATGTATACACACTTTAACAGCTGATAGCTCAATTGATGTTTCTTTCTTTCCAAGTTAAACCCATTAGAATTAATAATGGCAGTCAGACTAAGCTTTGAACAAAGGAAATTCATTCTAAAATGCTACTGGAAGTGTGAAAACGCAGTTGAAGTGCAAAGACAGTTTAGGAGGGAGTTTCAAACAGATCCACCAACGCGACTTACCATCACTCGAATTAGAGATAAGTTTGAAGCCGATGGAACTGTTCAGAATGTCCACAAGAAGCGTTCCGGAAGACCACGGACATCGACAAGCCCCACAAAGCAAGAAAGAGTACTGGAAACGTATCACCAAAGTCCAAGAAAATCTGTGCGGCAAGCGAGTCGTGAGGTAGGAATTTCAGAATCGTCTGTCCAACGCATTTTGAAGCGCTGTCAATGGAAAAGTTACATTCCAAGATTAGTCCATGCTATTAATGAAGATGATCCGGACCGAAGAGTGGAGTATTGCGAGTGGTACTTGGCACGATGTGGATTGGACGAAGGGGTTTCGTAGAATACCCTCCGCGTTCACCAGACCTCACACCACTAGACTTTTTTTTATGGGATACTTAAAAGACAAAGTCTACGCTATAAAACCTGCAACAGTCGCTGAATTGAGAGCAGCCATTGAACGAGAATGCACACAAATACCAAACGAAATGTTTCGTGATGTTTGCGATTCCATTGCTTCGCGTTATCAGCAGTGCCTGGACCAGAACGGACGTCAGTTTGAAAACAGGCGTTGACAAAACAATTAAATAATGTCTGTAGATTCTATTACATTTTGAAAATGAAATGTATTTTAATAAACACTGCCTTTATAATTATTTAAAGTGTGTATACATTTTTTTGGGACGCCCTGTATATATATATATATATATATATATATATATATATATATATATAGAATCATAATAACCGTGTCTATTTAATTTTGTCATTCCTTATATATATATATATATATATATATATATATATATATATATATATATAAAGGATTTTCACCTTAAAGTGAATTAAAACATTAAAAAAATCACTAAACAATTAAAAGAAACCTTACGAAGATAGGTGATTGTATATATAATAAACGAATGAACAAATCGTGCACACACTAACACACACGCACGCACACACACACACACACACACACACACTCGAGGAAACGATCCCCGACTCGAATCACACCTGTTTGCCCAGAGGCCTTTTTTGACCGCGATTTGACCTTTGTTCCAGTCTACTCGAGTAAAACCTCGCTTCACTCCAATTATTAATTTTACTGTTGTTATTACTTCTACAATGAAACGAAGAAAATGTTTTATATTTTTATTTACGCGTAATTTGTATGGTGTCATATTCTTAGATAACATCTCTGTTATTGAAAGATATACACACAATTATATTAAATAATAATCAGCGAAAGAAACAAGGTGCATGAGGTGGGAAAACCTGAAAGTACTAATAATTATATATATATATATATATATATATATATATAGAGAGAGAGAGAGAAAGAAAGAGAGAGAGTTTTGTTCATTCTTTTAAAATAAATAAAGGAATGGATATGTATATATAGGGTGGTACAAATTACAGTAGTAATAATAATTAACTCTTTCTCGCCGAATTGGAAAGCTTTTCACCCGACCTTAGACCTACAGTTTAACGTGGATTCAGAAATACATCTCGTCAGGGAATGATTGCTCACTATTTCATCGAGATAATTAAAGCTCATATACAGGACCTGCATTGTCTATAAGATCTGTGGCGCGTGGAGCCTTCAGAAGATGTGAACATTTGTTCTGTGGATCAGTTCAAGAAATACATCTCGTCAGGGAATCGTTGCTCACTCTTCCACATTTCAACATAACAGGCTAATTTGATTATTGAACCGGATTTAAAATAAAAGGATCATTTGATCCTGGGGTAGTGTGACCGCAAAACATGTTAATGCACGATTTTTCTCTTTAGTAAAATATAATTAAAGGAATGGATATATTTATAATTTATTACAAAATCCTCTCGATTACATTAGTGACTAATGATCCGGGAATAGTGGGGGAAAAATATTGACATGGTAAAGACAGCAAGGGGTAATACGAGCATTAAATCTATTGGAGAAAATATAAAGATGCCATTAGTCGACCGGACCCGTTATAGCGGTGTTACGATTGGTACACAAACTTATCATAGCTCCACCCAGCTACACTGGCAGCCAATCACTACGAACATCTGGCCTTAATCTTTTGGGGCGGAGCTTGGCGATTGTGCATATAAAAGGAAATATTTTTCAGTTTGGAGTAACAGTAGCTATTTTCGCGTCAGTGAATAATCATTCCCTCTGCCAGTGCATTCCCTCCACCATGGACCACGAACTTTACGTTTTCCCGGATTTGTATGAAGAAGGTGACACTGCAGCATTGACTGCAATTAATCTTTTTAACGCGATTGACCGTGATGAATTATTTCCAACAAACCGTTGAAGATATTTGCAGTGACGCTCCTTACAATCCGACGCAAGGGACTACCATAGAAATGTAAGTGTCTATAATTTATTCACAAGAAACATGATTTTATATATATGGAGGGTTGTAGTATCTCGTCAAATACTTCATTTAGATACTCACCATTATGCTAAAACCGAAATTTCTATGGCAATCTTTTGCGTGTTTTAAATGTTATTCGGATTTACCTCTTAAATGAGTTTCGAACCAAAGATATCTTCACATAATGGGGTCTGTCTGTATACTCTGTATATGTTTTTATTAATAAAGAATGAACATTATTCTTTTAAGGTCCGATGAGGATTTGACACGTGTTATACAATCTTTTGAAGAATCTCGTGTCATGAATACGGAGGATATACTGATCAGTCAGCATAATGAATGTCACACCGAAATAATGTAAGTGTTTTTCGATCTTTTTGGGGTAAGAAGACAATATATTTTCATAAATTTATTAAATGGAAGAAATCAGTACAATAACCATCTTAAACTACAGAATATACCGTTACAAATATACACACACGAACAAAAACATTATACTATAAAACGAGTACGTACAATTGGATAACGGATTTTTATCTGTCTGCATACCATTTCATCGTTTCGGCGAGTGTGACACGGGTCAAATAAATTTAAAAAATTTATAAATTCTTTATCACATGACATATGCATGAGAAATGAGACGCAGTACATTCCGCAAGCATTACTAAAATATCCGTGTATACGAAACGGGTTCCATACAACTTCGGGAATATGTAACTGAGCGAGAAATTTTACAATAATAGGGTCACTCCAGGGTTGAGTACCGAGTGAATCAAAATAGTACAGGCGCTGTCTATTTTTAAAATAGACAGCGATCCAATGAATCCCTTCATTACCGATGACATCTGTGTTCACAATAAGACTACCGCATTCTCGCGTACTTGGCAAACTCAATGTTTCATTCTTCGCAAACACGCCGATAAATTTGGAACGTGTGACTCGTTCACTATTCATTACTTTCTGAAGTGTATTAGCATCCATTTTAAAAGTCAGTGATAACGCTCCTAAATCTATCTACTTCTATTAGGGCTTGCGATTCGAGATATACTAGTACACTAATAGGCGCGTCTATAGGCTTGGTGAATTCCTGCCTCACTGAGATGTTTCCGCTCTGCTGTGGGCTTAAATGCGTATTTACGCTAGCAGATAAGTCAGGTGTAATGTCAAACGGATAAAGGTTAAATTGATCAATGAATTCTTCCTGCGTTACCCCATTACCAAGCTCATCACAATCACCTGCAATATGGGTCAGATTACTATAGGCTCTGGCGCAAAGAGGTAACACAGCGTCTGATGAATAGTCCGTACCCATTGTTCCACCCAAAGCAGTGCCATTAACGTATAGAGTTATATTTTTAAGTCCGAAATTCTCGAATTTAAAGGCACTCTTTTTATATTTTCCATTCACCGAAGCATGGTCCTGCATGCCGATTAATATCCTTTTAGGAAGATTTCCCAGGGCAATGTTTTCTATCTGCTTCGATGCCAACCCTGCAGGACCGTATATAGTTTGATTTGTACTCTGTTAATAGGATATTTCACTGTAGCGTTTAGTAAATTTTTCTCAGTTTCTAGTTGTTTTGGTGAACTTAATTTCACTCGCCGTACGCGGAGGTATGTGTCCATAATGTGAACCACAACGGGGTTTGCACCCTCTTCTTGATCAGCATCCAGATTTAAGCAGATCTCAGGACTCGTGCGGGTGAGCTTTTTTTTCATATCCACCCCGTTGACAAGCAACTTCTCCTGGAAATGAAATCTGTGTGCAGCCGTCCAAAACACTCGTATATTTTCTTTTTAGAATTTTTAAATTTGTCCTTTATACTACTTTCATCTTTAGTTTGATAATATCCCTCGGCACTTAAAAATGTAGCCTTCGCTTCTTTGGAAAAGTTGAGGACATTTTCCAAATAGGCTCGTAGATGATAGTACCCCGTGCCTGCCGATATGTTGATCTGATTTAAATATACGTCACACTGGTTGAATATGGAGTGCAGAAAGTTTGTTTCAGGGTATACAGCATATTTGTCATCGCAGACCGTTCCATCAGAATGGGCTATACGTAGCTTAGCGTACATGTGCATACAGATTGGATCAAAAAAGTAAGGGCCTGAGCTGGGTATCACGAATTCTATAGGTGCACTCGGGAAACTAATTGTGTTTAAAGGGTTAATTGTATAAAATCACTGTGCTCAATAGAAACTTGAGTTGGAGGCAGCTCAAAAAGGGACAGCTCCGATTTACAGCATTGTGAACTACATGGGTGGATGAAGCGTGCCATGTCGAGTTAGAAATAGTGCCTCCTCTCTCAACAAGTAGTAAACAAACTATGATTCATGAAATCAATGTCCTTAGCTTATATCAGTTAAAAAAGTGGTCCACCATAGGTTTCATTCGCTTACAGCACTTCTTTTTTGATACCCTTTTACGTTTAATACCACGTGACCCCTTCTTCCGGGCAGCCCTCTTCTTCTTCCCGCCACCACGCATTTTTCTCTTTGCATCTTTGATGATTTCGTCCCGTGTACGCTTTAAATGTTTTTTTAGAGCTTCTTTAGGTTTAGCCCCGGCCAATATGTCTTCTGCAGTGTTAAGACCTGATTGTAGCGCTTTCCTTCCGAGGTATCTGGCACCCCTCTTCAGCAAAGGAACAGCCGTACGTAGTATGGATGAAAAAATGGATCCAAGTCCACTACCGCGCTGGTATCTCACCCCTCGATAGACGGTGAAAGGCTTTCTATCCATTATAACTCAGTGCGTCGAAAGTGTAGCTTCACTGTTAAGCTCCCGTTACCGAATGGGAAGTTTTCACCCTCAATCGTTCTTATATATATTGAGATATTGGTTATTAAATTAGTTGCGACATTCACATAATGGGGTCTGTCATATGTAATACTCAAACTCCTTCCTCTATGGTTGGGGATGTGAGCAATGCGCAGCAGGCGTGCCTGGGCATCCCCAACAAACTGGTGCTCCACTATATTACTGTAAATATAGTACATGTCTGGGGACCTTTCAGCCAATTTCTCCATCTTCAATTGATACATTAATCTGGACAAGTCATGCTGTGTCTCGTGAAATGTGTCTCTTTGGAAGGCTGCGCTATATCGGCCATTGGTTAGAATTTTGAACATTCTACGGTCTTTAATACGTCTGTCAGTCTTTGATTTTAGGATTAGTGTATGTGCAGGGTTTCCTTTGTTTACGATTTCGTATACTAAATCATTCGTAAGGTTTGAGTTTCTTAAACTTACGTTTAAGTATCTCACAACATCCTCGACCGAACCATATTGACCCGGTCCTAGTCTTACTTCTGTACTGTAATACTGTGCAACCTTAGTCCGAGCGATACGTATAGTTTCATCCATAGCTACCCCAGCTTTTTCACACTCGTCAATGTCTCTAAGAATCGTAAAAACGGTTTCTTTATGTTCAATATTTAAAAAGATGGTGTCCAGCTGAATTTCGCATATCCCACCTCATACGAATCACGACCCAATTCAATGTGCCCGTGGAGTTCTGTTACAAAGTTGGCTAGTGTGTTGTTAGGGTGTACAGACAGGGACGAGGAGGACGGGAGTGTGACGTAGAAATGGTTAGGAGCCATGTTGCATACTATTTAAGCTTCATTATTGCATCAGCTTTTATATAGGTGTTGAAGCTTTCTGGGTACCCTAGCCATTTCACCAGGTACATTTTTCTCTTTCCTGAACCTTTGCTTCCTAAAATTTTCTCAATTTTAAACACATTTTTTCCTAAATTAAACGCAACTTTCTGCAATTCCTCGCGGTAAAAGCCTCCTGAGATTTCTTCCCCATTCAAATCTTCAATGTAATACATCATTATCTCACCTTTAGGTCTCATAGCCCTAACTTTAAAAATCTCGCGTGTCCATCCTTGCTCAAAACCCTTTGCGAATTTATTCCCCGAACGCGACAGCCTTACATAATCATTGATTTTGAAGCGCGCCGAGTGTGGTGGTGGTGGTGGTGATCCATCTCTTCTCGGGAGCGTACCTCTTTCTAAAACTTCGTTAGGTGTTGTCCCAATCGTGCGATGGTGTGAGCGGTTGTAGGATGATGCCAATGATTCCAGAATGTCTAGAAATCTGTGTTTTTATGTGTAAAATAACGGTGCATGCGTTCCTTTATGGTGCGCTGAACTCTTTCAGCTAAAGAAGCCTTATGTATAGAATTGGTTGTGTAATAGCTGATATTAAACTCTGTCAACATGTTCTGTAAAGCACGGCCTATAATTTCCTTCCACATATCCGTACAAAAATAGCCAGGAACCCTGTTTTCTTTTAACATTAGCGTTTTGGTGGCTTTAGCAACTGTTTCAGGTGATTTATTTTTCAGAGGAACTAGCCACAGATATCTAGAGAATACGTCTATTATGAACAGAATGTAGCGGTAACCATCGTTATACACAGAATATCTTTGCATGTCTGTTAAATCTGCTTGCCAAATAGAATCAATCGAGGAAGCCGTTGTCTTGGCTGTTTTAAACCTTTTTCTCACAGGCTTATGAAGCGTATAAGCGTCCTGCTCCCTCAAAAATCTTTCAACATCTTTTTTCCCTACTCCGTAAACACTTCTGTACAGTCTATCTACGCCGCCGTAGGAGGCTGGGTTAGAAATGTCATAATAGCGTTTAGTTAATACGTTAGCCATTTGTGTATTTTAGAGGCACGTGGGTAGGGTTGACCGTTGTTTAACCTCTTCTTTCTCCTCTTCAAAGAGTGTTACCTCCGGGGTGACGGCGTCTTCAATTGTGTCACATGCGTTGCATGTTCCAAGTCTTTTAACCTGTTCAGATTTCCTATCAACGTTTTAGGTACATTTATTTTGTAGTCTTGCTTTAATATGCTTCCATCCTGATGGTGATGGCCTAGCCCACTTTCTCACCAGATCATGGACAATGTCTACGATATTCGATCCCTGTACCTTTGATCCTTCCACAATGATCTCGCCTGTATCGGTCCATTGTATGGCTGGATCCTCATTCAATAGATTATAAAGACTTAAGCCTTTACTCCTCAATGTATGTGGGAGGGTGCTTTTTAATACATGCTCGATATGTTGTGTTGCTAATCCCTTAATTTTTGGTTGGTCAGCTGTATCGTCGGGCACAGATCCTATGTCGCCATGTCCATCGTCCCCCGTGCTGTGCCTAACCACAGGAATCTCTGTAGGGCTCTTATAATTTTCGTACTCGTGAAGAAATTTCTGCAGAGCTTCTTGGTATAAGATTCTTTTCTCATCAGGTGTTTTTTCACTGTTTAATAGGGCTAGCAATTCGCTTTCCATTCTTTTAAGTCTGCTTTTACGGGGATCTAGAACCGTGTCTGGATTCCTTTGCAGTGAAGCGTACACCTCGTGGGGAATCACTACCACTTTCTTCATTATATTAATCTAGTCAGTAAAGGACCCAAAACTGAAAATAAGATGGGGAGAAATGACCCTCCTGTTTGTACAATAATTCGTTTTTTCTTCGCTACAGTTTGACTTTTACGAGCGAGTGCACGTATTATGTTCTTGTAGCGGCGTAGGCGAGCCTTCTGAGGGGGTTTCATTGATACATTACAATTTATAACGCTAAGACAGATTTCACAGATGCATTTTAAAAAGTCGGCGTCGATATTTTTAATAAACATCTGCTGCATTGCCCGGGGCAGTCGAGGATAGATTTTTATTAATTCACGGTATTTCTTTAGTCTCTTTGTCATTCTGGAATATACACCGTTTCAGGCTCGTTTGGAAATATATTCGTTCGTAGAAGCACTCTAAACGTGTTTCGCGGATGAAGGTCGCAAAGCAAATATCCGTAACGCGTGCTTGCAGCTTCTTATAAACTTCCAAAAACTCCTTACGCTGATTCGGGAACATTTGATTGGCTAGTACCCCAATTTGTGATACATCTCTACGTTGCGCGAATAAGTCTAGATATTGCGTATTTAACGACACATCGCGCATGTATCTATTTATGAAAAATAGATTCTGATTGATGAAGAACACGCTTATGTTAAGATGGTGGGAGAATACTGTAAATGTCTCGGCAAACGTTTTATCCATCTCCAATATGAGATCGTCAATTACAATGACTGTCTGTTCATTTTCCTTTAACGAATTAACGTCATATACGCCTTTGTGGAACAAAATATCATCTTGGTACTCGTTGAACACTGATTGATACGTCGAATAGCACCATATAACTTTATGCACAAATTTCGAGAACATCTCTCCCTTTTCTTTAATGATTTTAAGCATAAACACAGTTTTACCACATCCTGTAGGTCCAGATATAATACATGTGGATGGGCTCGTCCTACTCATTTCTAACGTCACACTCCTAAGTGGATCATTTACAAAATATTACAAATTTTGAGTGCTGTTCCTTATTTTGTTTTCTTCTCCCACAGAACCGTGAATGACGATGAGGTACAGCACCCCATCGTCGACATTACGGATGACCCCGACGACTGTAGTTTTGATCTCCTCCCTGCCAACGAACCCTCACCAGCGCTACCGGTAGCACGTCCAAAGCGGAGGTATGATGAAGAGAACCCCACGTCAGGTATAAAGCGACCGAAATACGCGCCTGTTGCACCAGTAATAGATCCCCAACCCTCAACCTCTTACGCAACAATCCCCCGGACAGAGTTTGAGCATTACATATGACAAACCTCATCATGTCAATGTCGCCGCTAATCTATTAACCAATATCTCAATATATATAAGAACGATTGAGGGGAAAAGTTTCCCATTCGGTAATGGGAGTTAACAGTGAAGCTCCACTTTCGTCGCACTGTGATATAATGACCCGAAGGCCTTTCACAGTGTAACGAGGCGTGAGATACCAGCGTGGGAGTGAGCGTGGATCCATTTTTTCAACCATACTGCGCACGGCTGTCCCCTTGTTGAAGAGGGGTGCCAGATATTTCGGGAGGAAATGCGTTACAATGAGGTCTTAACATGGTAGAACACATAATGACGGGGACTAGACCTAAAGGAGTTCTAGAAAAGCACTTAAAGCGTACTCGGGACGAAATCATCAAAGATGCAAAGAGAAAAATGCGTGGTGGTGGGAAGAAGAGGTCTGTCCGGAAGAAGAAGAAGAAGAAGAAGGGGTTACCAGCACGTGGCGTTAAACGTAAAAGGACATCAAAAAAGAAGTATTCTAAGCGATTGAAACCTATGGTTGATCATTTTTTTAACTGATATAAGCTAAGGACATTGCTCTCATGAATCATAGGCTGTTTACTACTTGTCGGATTGAGCTGGCACTATTTTTGCCTCGTCATGGCTCGTTTCATCCATCCGTGTACTTCACAATGTTGTAAATCGGAGCTGTTCCTCTTTGACATGCCCCCAACTCAAGTTTCTATTGAGCACAGTGAATTTATTACGATTAACTCGCTAAACACAATTAGTTCCCCGAATGCCCCTATAGAGTTCGTGATCCCCAGCTCAGGCCCTTACTTTTTGGATCCAAGCTGTGTGCACATGTACGCTAAATTGCGTATAGCGCATTCAGACTTAACAATTGCGAAAACAAACACGCTGTATTTCCAGAAACAAACTTTCTACACTCCATTTTCAGTCAGTGTGACATGTATTTAAATCAGGTCAACATCTCTGCAGGAGCGGGTTACTATCACCTACGTGGCTATCTGGAGAATGTCCTCAACTTTTCACAAGAAGCGAAGGATACTTTTAACTGCTGAGGGTTATTATCAGGCTAAAGACGAAAGCAGTACAAAGGACAAATTTAAAAATTCTAAAACGAAAATATATGAAGGTTTTAGACGCTTGCATACTGACTTCACATTCCAGGAGAAGTTGCTTGTGAATGGGTCGATATGAAAATAAAGCTCACTCGCACGAATCCTGAGAGATCTGTTTGAACCTGGGAGCTGACCAAGAAGAGAGTGCAAAGCCCGTGATGATTCATATTATGGAAACATACCTTCGCGTACGCCAAGTGAAATTAACCCTCAAACTCCCAACGGGGGCCATATGGACCCCAGTATGTCTTTATGAAGCTGCAGATTTTTAAATAATTTACTGAAAAGCCTGTGGTTGCATGACTTTGTATGTTTTATTGAGTTGTTTTGACATAGTATGTATTAATAAAATGCATTTGTTTTTTATTACAAAAACATTAGTATATAACAGTTATTACCATGGGGGTCCATATGTACCCCTACCTAATTATATATATATATATATATATATATACACACACAGTGTATATGTATATATATATATATATATATATATATATACACAGCGTGTCCCAAAGAAATGTATACCCACTTTGTTCGATAATACCAGCTATGAGGATAATAAATATATTACTTTTTATATGTTTTTTAATAAAGAAGTTTCTCCTGAATCTAAATATGTAATTATTTTTATTAAAAATTGAAAAACAAAAAAGTTACAGATGTTTAAATTATAATTATTATTTTCGAGACTTCATGTGCGATATTTTCTAATATTTTAACCGACTGTTTTGAGATACTTATGTTTAGTGTTGATATTGAAGCATAAATGTTGTAATTATTACTTAATTCAAAAAATTTACAAATTCCATGGTTAAATGACACTTTATCTAAGATGTTCGACGTCTTCCAGAACGTTGTTTTTGTAAGTTTTGCACAGTGCCGTCGGTTTCAAACTTATCTCGTATACGTGCAATTGTAATCCGCGTTGGTGGTTCCGTTTCAAATTCCCGTCTCCACTCTCTTTGGACTTCTTTTATGTTTTCTGATTTCAAGTACCACTTTAATACAAACTTACGTTGGTCGAATGTTAGTCTTAAGTTGGCCATTTTTAAGGGCAATTCTCACTTACAGTAGAAAAGAACAAACGTCGCAGAGTTATAAGATGTTAGATAAGGTTAGAGTAAAACTGTAGTCTTGCCTAATTACAACTCAACGAAATGGCTAGGCTAAGCTAGGCACTAAACATAAGTATCTCAAAACAGTCGGTTAAAAGGCAGGCCAGGCCATAAAAAAAAATATTAGAAAATATCGCACATGAAGTCTCGAAAATAATAATTCTAATTTAAACATCTGTAACTTTTTTGTTCTTCAATTTTTAATAAAAATAATTACATATTTAGATTCAGGAGAAAATTCTTTATTAAAAAACATATAAACAGTAATATATTTATTATCCTCATAGCTGGTATTATCGAACAAAGTGGGTATACATTTCTTTGGGACACGCTGTATATATATTACTTTTGAAAGATGATGCAATATTGGACTGAAATTTCGTCATAACGTTGCGCAATCCCAAAATCAGGTAGTGTAAGTAAACGGAGTTCGATATTTCCGCACTAATCGTGTAAAATTGGTGGCAATCGAATGCTCCTTTCTCTCCAATTGTTACAAAGCCATGGACGAAAATATACTCAGGCAATTACTTATGGAAGATAATACAGGTGAAGAAGACAGTGATTCCCCAGATGATTTATTAGAGCCATCAGAGGACGAAAGTGATGACCATTTGTCAGGTATGATAATGCCCACGATAATAATAATAATAATAATAATATAATAATAGTGATAATAATAATAATAATAATAATAATAATAATAATAGTGATGATAATAATAATAATAATAATAATAATAATAATAATAATAATAATAGTGATGATAATAATAATAATAATGTGTGTGTGTGTGTGTGACTTTGCTGCTCCATAATTGTAGTGCTTTTGGATCTCTCAATTAGCTTATCATTGTCACAATTTTTTTCCTGATTCATATCTTTTTTACTCCAAAGTATTTTGTAATGTTTCTGGATTTTCAGATCACTATTATACAGATTGTCATTTCCATATTATTTTTTTTTGGTTCCTAGGTTTAATTTTTTATTCCATAATAGTTACATATTGTTTCTGAATTTTCAGGTGCATCTGTTATTGGTTCATCGTCAGAATCTGAAACAGAATCTAATCAAAATCAGCACTGTCGACAAGTACAATGTTTGACTTCAAAAGATGGAAAGATGCTTTGGCCTGGCCAACCTCTGCGGCAATCAACAGGAAGAAGAACTTTGGCAAATATTATACGATCAAAACCTGGTCCAACAAGGTATGCAGTAAGAAATATTGATACGGTTGTTTCAGCTTTTGAGCTTATCTTCAAAAATAGTGTTGCAATTACTATTGTGAAATATACGAATCAGGAAGGTGAGCGAGTGTACAAAGAAAGGTGGGTTGCACTTACTATGAATGAATTTGAACGTTTTTTAGGTCTTCTAATACATACTGGTGTTTACAAATCAAATAATGAGCCAATCTGTGAGCTATGGAGTACAAATAATGGCCGACCAGTATTCTCCAAAACCATGTCGAGAAACAGGTTTCAAATGTTGTCAAGGGTTTTACGATTTGATGCGTTGAGACGACATCAGCAAAGTTCCACTGATAAAATGTGTCCTATTAGACAGGTATTTCAAGAATGGGTAGATAATTTACAAATGTGTTATATTCCTAGTGACAATCTTACAATTGATGAGCAACTGGTTACATTTCGGGTTAGATGTCCTATCAGACAATATATTCCCAGTAAACCGGGAAAATATGGTTTGAAATTTTGGGTTTGCTGTGACAGCCCAACATCTTACATTTCTAACATTCAATTATATACTGGCAGAGAGGTAGGCCAAGAAATGGAACAGAATCAAGGAACAAGAGTAGTGATGGACATGGTGAAAGGAATGGAAAAAGTGGTCGAAATGTAACATGTGATAACTTTTTCACTTCATTAGATTTAGGGAAAAAATTTAAGCAAATGGACTTAACATTATTAGGAACCATAAGAAAGAATAGGAAAGAAATTCCAACTCAACTTCTCACAACCAAACGACGCCAAACATATTCATCTATGTTTGCTTTCCACACAGATGGAACTTTAGTCTCATACACACCAAAAAAGGGAAAAGTTGTAACATTGCTTAGCACCACTCACGACCAGCCCAAGATTGATACAACACGTAATGAAAAAGCCCATTATGATTTTAGATTACAATCGGACCAAAGGTGGCCTTGACACAGCTGATCAAATGGTCCGGAAGTATTCAACCAAGCGAAAATGCAGATGGCCCACGGTGGTACTTTATAACATGCTTGATATCAGCGCTCTAAATAGCTTCATCATTTGGATGCATGTAAATAAAAATTACAAAAATGGAAAAAGTCACAAAAGGCGACTTTTTCTAGTTGAACTAGGCAATCAGCTAATAATTAATGAAACTCAAGTAGCACCACAACATCCTCCTTCCAATACAGGAAATGAATATGATACACCAAATCCTAGTACTTCAGTAGACTCAAGGAAACTGGGACGATGCACGTTTTGTCCACGAACTAGTGATAAAAAATCTCGGGACAAGTGCGTAAAGTGTCAGAAGTTCGCTTGTGCTAATCACATCTCAAAAGTATGTCATAATTGCATATAGGTTGATGTACTGTACAATGAATGATTATATATATATATATATATATATATAATATATATATATATATACATATATGTTATATTTCACCAAAATTGTTAGTTCTATATTACAAAGGACTCTTGTATTTTTAATTTTTTTTGCATCTGTAATAGGGCCCATTTAAACTTTTTTTTTTTGAACTTGCAAACTGCATGCAACGGCTTTTTTTCGGTTATAATGTATTATATGTTAATATAATAAATAATGTATAATTAATGTTTCTTGCATCCTTTATTACATTTCCGACTTAGGGGTCCAAATGTACCCCCGTGGTAAAAATTGTTTGAAAATTTTCTGGGAGTTAGAGGGTTAAGTTCGGGTAAACAATTAGAAATTGAAAAAAATTTAATACATGCGACAGTAAAATACCCAATTAACAGAGTACAGATCAAACTATACACGGTGCCAGCAGAGCTGGCATCGAAGTAGAGAGAAAACATCGCCCTGAGAGCTCTACCTAGAAGATTATTAATTGGAATGGAGGATCACGTTTCTGTGAATGGGAAATATAAACAGAACACCCTTAATTTCGAAAATTTCGGGCTAAAAAATATAACCTTATTCTTTAATGGAGTAGCCTTATGGGGGACATTAGAAACGGATTATTCATCAGAAGCCGTGTTCCAGCTTTGCTCGAGAGCTTATATTAATCTTGCACATATTTCTGGTGCTTGCGATGAATTAGGAACTGGCGTAACGCAGAAGGAATACATCGAGCAATTCAACCTTTACTCGTTTGACATCACCCTGGACTTATCTGCTAGTGTAAACACACACTTAAGTTCACAGCAGAGTGGAAACATCTCAGTCAGATTGGAATTCGCCAAGCCGACAGACGCCCCTATTAGTATGCTAGTATACCTCGAATCACAGGCTCTAATAGAAATCGATATATTTTAAAATGGACACGAATACACTCCAGAGAGTAATGAATAGTTACCACATCCCACGCTCCAAATTTATCGGTGTGTTTGGGAAGAACGAAACGTTGGAAATCCCTGCTACGAGAAACTACGGCGCCCTTATTCTTAATACAGATGTTAGTGGTGGGGAAGGGATTCATTGGATAGCCGTCTACTTTAAAAATAGGGATCGAATGTACTATTTTAACGCACTAGAGGCTCATCCCTGGAATGACCCTATTTTTTTAAAATTTCTCGAGCAAATGTACATCCCCCAAATTGTCTGGAGTCCTTACCGATTCCAGGGCTACTATAGCAAAGTAGCAATTTCTTTTAAATTATTTGATTTGCGTGACACTGAGCGGAATGATCAAATGGTATGCAGACAGATAAAAAACGTTTTCCGTTTGTGCGGACTAGATGTATCGTGTGATGTTTTACGCGTGAATATATATATAATATATATATATATATAAATTGTAACTTAGTGTTGTATACAGTAAATGCTATTATGTACTATTTTATAAAACATTCCTCTGCGTTTAAGGACAAGTCTTATGCTCTGTAGCTTATTTAAAATGTAATGGGTGCTAATTCTGTAACTGTTTTAAGTTGGTTATAAATATATAATATAAAAAAAAATTGATGCCAATGTCACTCCAATATGTGTGAGAAATTTTGAAGGACATATTACGTAAAATTGTATTCAGTAAATGCTATTATGTACTATTTTATAAAATATTCCTCATGGTTCTATCATTTAATAAATTGCTGAAAATACATGGCTTTTTCTTCCCCGACACACACACACACACACACACACACACACACACACACACCACACGAAAAAGAATAAAACTCACATTGCTTCTCCGACGGCGAGGCAGTCGTAGGACTGAGTGTCCAATAAAACTTCAACTCCCGTGTCCAAATCCTGGTCCACGATTTGAGTTTCCTCAAAACTATCACGAAATGTTTCTATAACACGATCCAGCTCCGCCCGCGTCCTTTAAGGAGAAAAGGACACGGATGTAGGCAGAAATTTGTACATTATTTTTGGCCTGTTCATACAATTTTCTGAAGAAAGTCTGCAGGACGCTGATTTATGGTATAATTAATATGTAAAAGTTGAAATTTGAGATCCCTTTAAGAGAAAAACGACGAATAACTTTTAAATGAGACATTGCGGAACAGTTATTCTAAATACAGCTTACAATTACTTAAATTTACAGAGTCAAATACTTTTATCCGAGTTGGGCATACTACACATCGCCTGCCAGCACCGGGTCTCGGGCCCGGGAACTATGGAAATTCCTCCCTTTAAAGTTTGCAGTAACTCATTCTTGGTACGAGTCCAAATATGGTTAAATTATGGATCTAATTTATTTTAATTTTCTACCAACCCCTTTCTTTATTGCGTGAGGAGTGACTGTTTGGGGATACTACACGTCGCCCGCCGTCACCGGGTCTCAAACCCATGGGTAGATAATAAAAATTTAGCCTACCTGGGATCATTCGCATATACTTTGATAAACTCATTGTATAGTAAAAGTTGCTTAAAAGAGCTGCAATTAGTACTTCTAAAAGTCAACCTATAGAACTTTCTATAATTTTTTTGTTTTTCAAATTATTACGTAATTATTAATTATTTGATAAACAAAATAATTTGAAATTTCGATCTCTAAATACTTAATAGAGTACAATTACTTTAATTTACAGAGGCGGAAGTACATTTATCCTATACTTACATCTCAATGGAAGGATGACTAGCTGGGCATGCTGCGCATCGCCACCGTCACCGGGTCACGAACCCATGGGTACATAATAAAAACTTAGCCTAACCGGCTCATTCGCATATACTTCCATAAACATATATATATATATATATATATATATACTGCATATATACATATATATATATATACACACAGGGTGGTGCAAAAGTCTGGACCCATAGGCGGTTTATATGGGAAAAAAGTGTGGCCTGCAGGAAGTTTATTATGAAATGAAATTTAATTAACCATACACCAGTGACGAAATTATATTAAATTTAACGTTCTAGTTCAGAATTTACAATAAGTGTAATGGTATTTCGTATAATCGAGGCATAAGGAAATTTGCGACTGAACGTGAGGTGGCTCCTTCTTTTGCGTACAAAAGCACAAGCTCTATTCTTTCTGCTATTGTTAACTTGTCTGCCATAGGGTAACAATCTGAAAAATATTTAGTAAAATTATAAACAAAAATTAAATTATAAAAACTATTATCAAAATCGAAAGATATTTTTTATATAGTAAATTGCCTATGGGTCCAGACTTTTGCACCACCCTGTATATATATATATATATATATATATATATATATATATATATTAGGGTGTCACTTAAATGCAAAGTTTGAAATTTTCATGCTGACACCCCGCGAATCTATTCCATTGGTAAAGAAAACATGGTGACTGAAAAATCTTTTTATTTGAATAACTATAAAAGGTCGCCCCCGCCTTCCAAAGTTTAATGCTTGCGCGGCGTCTCCATAATCGTTCATTAGATATCTATATATGTGTGTGTGTGTCTGTGTGTGTCTGAATATCTGAGAAATAAAGTGAACAATACTTAACGATTCACCGTTTCTCATTTCAGCTACGTGATTTCTGGTGATGGAAACCCGGAAGTGTATATACCTATTAGGGGCAGCGGTTGATGAGGTGAAAGGATGCAAGCTTCCTTCCTACAGGCAAGCATTCGGTTACTTCCTTTACCTTCACCATGAAAAGAAAATGACAATACGTGACGCGTTGAGGAAGTCACTTCGAGCAGTGATGTCCTTCTGGGAGAAAGCTCACATTCCAACCAGACTCGAGACACACTGCGTCAGCAAACTGGATAAAGTCTTCGAGGAGTGGAAAGGACTCAAAAAACACGCCTCAAGGACGAGCGATTCACACAAGACGAAAGAAAAAGAATTCATTGAACGCCTCGATCGTCTCTTTGACATCGCCCACGCTGATTGTGAGAAATTGGTCAAGTACCCAGAGGATTGGGAGTTCCTTCAGCAGCAGCGCCAGAAAGGACGTCCAGGTTCAATGGCAGGTTTGGACATGACCCATCAGCGCCAAGTCAAAGATTGTACTCGACGTCGGGAGGAAGAGGAGAAACGAAGAAAGCGATCAGCAGCTGAAATGGAGGCAGTATCCAACGAAGCGGTTTTGGAGTCCTCATCCTCCAGCTCAGATGATAGCGAAGAAAAAGGAGCATGTGGTGGTTCGTTAGCGTCTAAACAAAGAGCAACGAAGAACATCATGACATCGGAATTGGCGGCAGCGCTTGATCGCACGCAACTCTCGTCAAGAAAGGCCACATATCTGCTGTTTGAGGCAGCTTCCAGCTTAGGGCATGATGCTAGCGACTACAACATCAATCGTGGATCCATTCATCGTCAGCGTGAAAAATTCCGTACCCTTAAGGCTCGGCAACTGAAGAGCGAGTTCCAAGGCAATAGTCCGTTGACTGTTCACTGGGACGGAAAACTCATGCAAGATCTGACGTCACGAGAATATGTTGACCGCTTACCTATTCTTGTATCTGGCTCCGGGACAGAGCAGCTCCTCGGGGTGCCAAAACTTCTGTCAGGAACCGCGCTGGCACAAACAAATGCCATCATAGATTGCCTGAATGAATGGGGAGTGACCGATCATGTCAAATCTATGTGTTTCGACACAACCGCGACAAACACAGGCCACCGTGGAGGAACTTGTGTTTTCTGGAAGAAAAAGTTGGACGTGACCTGTTACACTGCGCGTGCAGACACCATGTACTGGAGTTGGTGCTACAGGCGGCATTCGCATCATCGCTAGATTCAGTATCTACCGGTCCAGAAATTCTGCTTTTCAAGCGCTTCCATGATTATTGGACCCGCATTGACCAGCAACAGTTCCAAACTGCGGACACAGATGAGTTCACCAAAGCAGCTATTTTTAAGCATAGAACGGAGCTCATTGAGTTTGCAAAATCACAAGCACTTCAAGTTCGTGATGACTATCAGGAATTCCTCGATCTTTCCGTCATCTTTCTTGGAGGAGTTCCAAACAAGGGACTAAACTTCCGCGCCCCTGGTGCTATGCACCGGGCGAGATGGATGGCTAAGGGGCTCTACGCCATCAAGATCTGGCTCTTCCGAAGACAGTTTAAACTGACGAACACTGAGGAACGCGGAATTCGAGATATCTGCCTCTTTTCTGTTCTAGTTTACATGAAAGCGTGGGCAACAGCTCATCTGTCCATCGAAGCTCCGCTGAATGATTGGGAATTGATGAGGACGCTCCTTCGATACCCGCACAAGAAGATCTCTGATGGTACCACCAAGAAGCTGTCTGCGCACCTGTGGTACCATTCGGAGGAGGCAGGGTCTGGCGTTCTTTGATGAGAGGATATCGATGGAAGTGAAGTGCAGCATGGTTGCAGCGTTAGATCAAGAAGCCCCTCACATGCCGCCAAAACGACCTTTGGTTCTTGATACTATGTTCCTCAGTGACAGCAAAGGACTGGAGCAACTGATCACAAAGAACACCCGAGGATTCTTCTCAAAACTTCAGTTGCCAGATTGCTTTCTGCTCCACCATCCCAGTTCATGGACGTCAAACTCTGAATACGTGCAAGCTCGGGATGTGGTCTCCAAACTTGCAGTGGTGAACGACAGAGCAGAACGGGCCGTGGCTCTGGTGAAGGAGCTGAACGGAAAGTTGACAGTGAAAGAAGAACAGCTCCAGTTCCTCGTTCAAGTTGTCACTGACCACAGAAAGCAACACCCAGCTCCGAACAAATCAGCATTAGTGAGGACGCGAAAGAACTAATCACTGATCAGCGTATGAGCACCAATTATTCTGCTACTGTATATGTATTTTATTTCTCAAAGTCTTGCTTTTGTTGCTTCTCCATTTTGTACCATTATTCGCCAAATTATGTCTTCTATTTTGATTATATAATAAACTGTTTGTATTCTTTGCGTTTTTAAGTGTCTTACTTTCGTTATTTCACCAAATTGCCTTGTTTTTTATTATCTGGTTCGGCCCAAGCTGTGAACACTGAACAGCTTGTTGACGTCAACAAATGGGTCTTGTTTTCAGTGACGAGGGCGACCTTTAAATGATGACCAATCAGGACCACATTTCTCTTCCGTATGTTTTACACCAAATGGAACAATTTTAGGGGGTGTCATAGGAAAATATCCATCGTTTAATTTTCCCCCTATTACCTAGTGACACCCTAATATATATATATTTTTTTTTTTTATCTTCAAAGTATGACCGCTCATGGCCACCAAAAGAAAGGTGGATAGCAGAGCGAACATAAGACGAAAACTTTGAAACAGCTAGCGGAAATGAATAATAGACGGAAAAAATAAAAAGGGAGAGGGAGAAGACAGATATAGAAAAATCATAGCGGAATTACAGCCGGTAAAGAAGTCGGGAACGAGAGAGAAAGGAGAACAACCCGGTCACCGAAAAGTAGGGACCTTCAGATAGAATAGCGCCAAGCCTATCACATGCCCGACGCTCACCAAAAATGGAAAATACTCTGCGCTGCGCGCAGAGTAAAGCGGACACTCCACCAGGAGGTGGGCAACTGTAGTGGAACAATACAATTGTGACATCGGGGCACCCGATCCCTGGCCATCAATTAGCCATGGGTCAGGTGGGTGCAGCCAATACGGAGGCGGGCCAGAGCCACCTCCTTATAGCGCGATCGATGGAAGTAAAAGGCCCAACATCCCAATTTGAGTTTAATCTTGCAGAGTTTGTTATTTTTAGCGCCATCCCAGCGACTCTGCCACCGGGAGAGCAAAAACCTACGAAAACCAGGGATATAATCTGAAAAGGGGAGGACACGGGTGAAACCTGTAGTCGGCACGCGGAACGGGCAGCTTGATCGGCAGCCTCATTTCCTTGCCACCAGAAGTGACAAGGATATGGCACAGTAACTGGATACGTCGGACCAGTGGGTGACGGGGTCGAAACACTCCAAGCCATCCAGGGCACTGCGGGAATCCGAATAGATAACAAACGACCCATCACGGATGCTCCCGCACCACCTCCAGAGCGCTCAGAATGGCATAGAGCTCCGCCGTGAAAACGGAAGCCTCATCAGGGAGGCGGGTACATCGGGGAGCAAGGGCAGACGACTGGGGAACAGCCGCAGCCCCAACCCCCCGACGACCTCGAGCCATCTGTGAAGACCGCAACACATGCAGAGTGACACGCTGTATGCTGAAGGAACAGAGACCGAAGCAAGGCAGAGTCAGAATCGGCCCTGCGAACGGGGCGCAACGCCCTACAGCATGTAACAGGGGTGCTCTCCCAAGGTGCAACACCCTCGAAAGAGACCGGTATGACGGATGGAGGAGGAGTGCCCATACCATCGAGGAGGGAGGTCACCGTGTCGGTGAAATACCAACCCATCCCGGCAGAACGCCCTCTCAACCACCTGGAACAGAGGAGAGTTGGGAAGACGGAGAATCCGGAGATAGTGCTTGGCAATGAGGAACGACCTCCGATCCTCCAAGGGAGGGATGTCGCACTCAACCTGCAGACTATCAACCGGAGAGGAGCGGAAGGCGCCAGATGACATGCGCAGTCCTCTAGAGAGGACCGGGTCCAGTATCCGAAGGGCCGTACGGGAGGCGGAGCCATACACCACACTCCCATAGTCTAATTTTGATTGTACCAGGGACACGTACAAACGGAGGAGTGTCCGCCTATCCGCGCCCCATGTAGTATGAGACAAATGTCCCAGCAAATCCAGGGTACGTCTTGCAGTCTCGCGCAGCCTGCGAAGGTGGGGAACCCAGCTCAAACGGCTATCGAAGACCATACCCAGGAAACGTACTGATTGAACGAGGGCCAGAGGCTGACCCCGAGTGTAAGATTAAAGGACGGCGACGGCGCCCGTCTCCTCGACGGAAGGAAGGCCACACACGAAGTCTTCGGGGAAGACAGCGTAAGGCCCACCGACGACGCCCAACGTTCAACCCGATTGACCGCGAGTTGGACTTGCCTCTCCACGAGGGGGGGACTCGTCCCCGCGGCATAGACAGCCAGATCATCGGCGTAGATGGAACAACGCACCGAGGGCGGGAGGGCCCCCGGTAGCGCAGACATGACCAGATTGAAACAGGAGACGCTCAAGACACCCCTGAGGCACCCCCTCCTCCTGAACATACAGGTCAGATAGGGCCGCCCATTACGGACGCGGAAAGTGCGACGGCAGAGGAAGTTACGAATAAACGTGGGCAAAAAGCCCACGAAACCAAGAGACTTCAAACGGTCCATGACAACTCCCCGACGGGTCGTGTCATAGGCCTTTTGGACATCGAAAAAGACGGCCAGAACAAGATTCCGGCGGGAAAAGGCCTCCTGTACATCATGACCAAGGAGGAGAAGGGGTCCAGAGTACCCCGAAACCGACGAAAGCCATACTGGGTCGGGGGTATAACCCAAGCGACTCCAGTGTAAATGAAAGTCGGACGGCCACCATTTTCTCAAGGAGCTTGCATAAGCAGCTCGTCAGGCAATAGGCCGATAGCCCGCCACCTCCGCCGGATCCTTCCCCGGTTTAGGTATCGGGACCACAATCGCCTCCCTCCAACGGGAAGGGAACGACCCCTCAACCCACATCCGGTTGAAAAGATCCAGCAAGAAGTGCAGGCCATCGGTGCAGATTCCGGATAAAGTCATAAGGAATGTCATCAGGGCCAGGGGCGGAAGAACGACGGGTTGCCAAGGCAGCCCGAAGTTCCCGCATCGTAAAGAGACGGTTATAGGGCTCGTTCCCAGGTGGTGGGAACGTAACATCCGACAAGGACGATCCGCAGCTGAAGGCGAACGGGAAACCGCAGCAAAAGCCCCGGCCACCGATCGGCCACAGCAGTAGGATCCGAAGGAAGCGTCCCCGTCCCGAAGGACAGGGCGACGAGCAGGGACCGGCTTCCCCTCGATACTACGTACCTTCCGCCACACACAGCAGAAGGGGTAGACGAGGAAATGCCAGACACAAAGTACGCCAAGAGGCCCGACGGGCCAACTTGAGAGTCCGGCGGGCGAAAGCCTTCGCCCGCCGCATCTCAATCAAGTGTCGGCGCCGGGTGCGGTGGAAGCGGCGCGTTGCCCTCTTCCTCTCACACACCGCCTGGTGACATGCTGGAGTCCACCACGGGACGCTACGCGTCCGCGGGCTACCGGAAGATCGAGGAATACAGTCCTCCGCTACGCCCATCACCACCCGCTCGAAGAACTCCAGCTCTCATCCACAGAGCCAAAGTCCAAAACCGAACGGGCAATGACGGAACGAGCTCTGAAGGATGGCCAGTCAGCCCGCGCCAGGCACCACCTCGGTCGAGACGAGACACCCGGCTGCGGTCCGACCGGCTCAAGACAGACTGGGTAATGATCACTGCCATAAGAGTCCCCCAACACCCTCCACGAAAAATCGAGTAAGGCATCGAGGGACACCAAGGAGAGATCAATACAGGTAGATGAACCCGTGGGTTCGTGGAAATAGGTAGGTTCGCCGGAATTGAGGCACGCGAAGGAAAGTTCCTCCATTAAGGAGAGCAACATACCAGCAACATTGTCGACCGGACATCCCCAAGCCGGGTCGCGACTGTTAAAGTCCCCGAGGAGGAGAAACGGCCGAGGCAGTTGCAACACCAACTCGCGAACCGCGTCGCGAGAAGGAGGGTCATGGGGAGGATATAAATCGAGCAGGCAGTGTACTGGCGATCTAAAAAGAGCCGCACAGCCACAGCCTGCAAGGAAGTACGAAGAGGCACACCTCGCGAGGGTAACGAATGTGAACATAAATCGCCGCACCCCGCCGGCGTGTGTGCTCATCCGGGGTGCAAGGGAAACCAACATAGCCGAGAGACGAGGGAGCCCCCGCGCAGCCAGGATAGTCTCCTGGAGACAAACGCAGGAAGGCCGCTCGCTCTCCAGCAGGGAGGCAAGGTTCTCCCAGTTAGCTAAAAGCCCCCTACAGTTCCAATGCAAAATGGAACTGTAAGGGGAAGAGGCAGAATAAGAGGCAGAGAAAACAGAGAAATAGCCACGGACCAAGCTGAGCAGCAAACTCAACGGTCCGTAACCAGGGACGGAATCGGCTTCCCCGACTCACCCCGACGGGGAGAGTAGGGGCCACAGGGGGCAAGCCCGGAGACGAGGGTCCCGATTACGGGAGGCCACAGATTCCGCAGCTGCTTCACCCGTAGTAGAACGAGGGTGGGAAAATGGAACAGGGAGTTCAGAAGGGGGCTCCCCTGAGGGGGGAGAGGAGACGACGAGACGGGCCCAGCCGAAACCCCCGAGAACCAGATGTTCGAGTGCTCGTCACACCAGACAAGTGCTGACGAGGGAGGGGAGGAAAGATCCGCCACCGGTGGGAAAGGTGGATCCAGGAGAGAGACCCGACCACTCTCAGCAGGAGCCGAATGGAGAGAGACTCCATGAATAAGGACCAGGCCCCTCTCGACCGGATCCACCGTGGGAACCGAGTCAGTAATCGAGGGTGTCATGAGGCCTCAACCGACACCCGGACACTAGTTGGGGCACCGGGAGGTGACGCCCCACCAGCCCTCCGTAGAGGGGGAGGAGTCCCGAGCTGATTAGGAGCGGCGCGCCGCTTCCCCTCCGGTGAAGAAGGGGAAGCAGGGCGAGCAGTGGTCATGAACGGGTCTGGAGGACTCCGACCACGGTGACGCTTCCTCCTCCTTTTCGAGGCATCATCTTCCCCACCCGAGAGACGGATAGGCAAGGATCCAGACCCCAAGGCCGGAGAGGGAGAAGGGGCACTTGTAGGCAGGGAATCAGACGTGGTGACTGAAAGTGAGGCATGGGGACAAGAATGTCCCGCGGCGCCAGGAGGACTACCAACCCCCGGAACTTCCAGGAGGGGGAACACCACTCCGGTAGGCGCCGGGGTAGCACGGAAGGGGCCCAAGGACCCGCTGGAGCCAAGAGCCGCAGCATGGAACAACCCCCGCCGCGGCTCCCGGTCACAGACCCTATCACGCGCCTCCCGCGCACTAAGGAATTCGGTAGTCCTTAAGGACCGCACTTCGAATTCAAACTTGAAAACGGGGCAGTCCTGAAAGGCGGAAGGGTGGGCCCCCGAGCAGTTCGAGTACCGCGGGGGCTTCGTGCATGGGGGAGGGTTCGCAGGCCCACCGCAGCGGACACATAGCTTACCCTCACGGCGGCACGCACAGCTAACATGGCCGAACCGGTTGCAGCCAAAGCAGCGAGCCGGGTCAGGCACATACCGCCGCACCGAAACCTCGCACGACCGTCGATCACCCACGCCCCAGAACACCTGGGCCGGAGGCACAAGGGAGTTAAAGGTCATGAGCAGACGAGCGGACGGGGTAAGAGCACCATCCCGGCGCGACGAAAAGCGGAAGACCTTCGTGACACCCTGGGAGGCAAGATCCTCCTGCAACTCACCAACCGGGATTGACAGCAGACGGGAAGCGAAAATGGTGCCCTGAGAGCTATTCAGTTGCGGATGGAGAGTCACAGAAACTCTGCAACCTAGAACATCCTGCAACTGTAGAAGGGACTCAGTCACCAACGAAGAACGGGACTTCAAAAGAAGAGACCCATCCTTCAGAGGGCGAATATCATAACGGCAGGGAACCCCCACCGTCTTAAGACGCTGAAACACCGGTTCCGAGTTGCCCGGAAGGGAGCCAGCGGAAGGGCGGAACAAGGAATCTGTCCACCGGACGGAAATTGACAACAGAGACAGGTCCATGTGTGACGGTAACCGAGAGTGGGCGAGAGAACGAGGGCCGTGAAGACCCCGCCCTACGGCCACCACGAGCCGGCCACGAGAGCCAGACGCCGCAGAGGACGAGAGGGGGCCATACGGCTTTAAGGTCAATCCAGCGGAGGCAGAGGCCGCTGAACGACCAGAAGTAGAAGTCTTATCCAAATCCAAGGACGGGCCAGAGTTAACAGGAGGGGATTGAGTTTGAGAAATTTACCCATAAACAATATAATTATAAGAAGACAGCCTCGGACCCAAGGCAATGCACCAATCCGCCGCTGCATCCTTCAAGGCGCAGGCCCAACGTCCCGGGTAGCCCGCCCCCAACCTAACTGTCGTTTTAAAAACAGCAGATTGGCTCTCCTGGAGTTTTGTCCGTTAAGGGCCTAGCAAAACCCAATCCAGATGCAGCAGCGGTGGGGCCCATACCATCCCCAGAGCACGGCTCAGCCACGGAGCGATGCCCCCAGCGGGTGCACCCGATGACCCCAAGACTGCAAAAACAAACAGGGGGGGGGGAATACTACAATTGACAGAGGCCCAAGACCGAGTCAAGACAAGAGATTCCGTAAGATACGGAAAAAAAGGGGAGCAAAAAAAAAAGAAAAAAAAAAAACGCAACTAGGTAACTCTCGCCCACACCCGCGAGGAGTTGAGGAAACCCCAACAACCCACGAGTGTGCGAGCCCCCTCGGCCCGGCAAGCCGGATACCTAATCGAGGGGGATATATATATATATATATATAATATATAATACACACAGACAGTGCATGGAACAAGGAACTCTTCTGGGATAATTAAATCCACTATAGTCCGAATAAGTAATGGTAAATGACAAATACCATAGTTTTTCTTTTTCATGATGCTAGCCCAACGTGCGCAACGGGTCACTCGCAAAGAGATCCCATAAATATAATTTCCTCACCAGCTATCTGCAAAGCAGACAGGATCCAGCTTTGGGACATGGATCTAGGGTTTAAAGCAGCCTAGCCCTGCTACATTTAGAACCTCAATAAAAGCAAAAGACTCGCTGTCTTCACGTCAGATTGAATACATCAAAGAAAAAGGGGTAACTATTATATTTTAGCCAAAAACCAAAACTTAAACCTCAACTGGCAGAATTGAGCGTCCACTTTTCAAGGTACAAAACATGTCCGTTTTAAGATGGGAATGAACTCAGAATGGTCCCCTGAGTTTTTTATGATACACACAGACCGTGCATCGAACAAGGAACTCTTGTGGGATAATTAAATCCACTATAGTCCGAATAAGTAATGGTAAATTACAAATACCATAGTTTTTCTTTTTCATGATGCTAGCCCAACGTGGGCAACGGGTCACTCGCAAAGAGATCCCATAATTATAGCGTCCCTCACCAGCTATCTATCTGCAAAGCAGAGAGGATCCAGCTTTGGGACATGGATCTAGGGTTTAAAGCAGCCTAGCCTTCTTACATTTAGAACCTCAATATAAGCAAAAGACTCGCTGTCTTCACGTCAGATTGAATACATCAAAGAAAAAGGGGTAACTTTTATATTTTAGCCAAAAACCAAAACATAAACCTCAACTGGCAGAATTGAGCGTCCACTTCTCAAGGCACATAAAATGTCCGTTTCAAGATGGGAATGAACTCAGAATGGTCCCCTGAGTTTTTTATGATACACACAGACCGTGCTTAGAACAAGGAACTCTTCTGCGGTAATTAAATCCACTATAGTTCGAATAAGTAATGGTAAATGACAAATACCATAGTTTTTCTTTTTCAAGATGCTAGCTAGCCCAACGTGGGCAACGGGTCACTCGCAAAGAGATCCCATAAATATAGCGTCCCTCACCAGCTATCTGCAAAGCAGACAGGATCCAGCTTTGGGACATGGATCTAGGGTTTAAAGCAGCCTAGCCCTACTACATTTAGAAACTCAATAAAAGCAAAAGACTCGCTGTCTTCACGTCAGATTGCATACATCAAAGAAAAAGGGGTAACTATTATATTTTAGCCAAAAACCAAAACTTAAACTTCAACTGGCAGAATTGAGCGTCCACCTTTCAAGGCACATAACATGTCCGTTTTAAGATGGGAATGAACTCAGAATGGTCCCCTGAGTTTTTTATGATACACACAGACCGTGCATGGAACAAGAACTCTTCTGGGATAATTAAATCCACTATAGTCCGAATAAGTAATGGTAAATGACAAATACCATAGTTTTTCTTTTTCATGATGCTAGCCCAACGTGGGCAACGGGTCACTCGCAAAGAGATCCCATAAATATAGCTTCCCTCACCAGCTATCTGCAAAGCAGAGAGGATCCAGCTTTGGGACATGGATCTAGGGTTTAAAGCAACCTAGCCATCCTATATTTAGAACCTCAATATAAGGAAAAGACTCGCTGTCTTCACGTCAGATTGAATACATCAAAGAAAAAGGGGTAACTATTATATTTTAGCCAAAAACCAAAACTTAAACCTCATCTGGCAGAATTGAGCGTCAACTTTTCAAGGCACATAACATGTCCGTTTCAAGATGGGAATGAACTCAGAATGGTCCCCTGAGTTTTTTATGATACACACAGACCGTTCATGGAACAAGGAACTCTTCTGGGATAGTTAAATCCACTATAGTCCGAATAAGTAATGGTAACTGACAAATACCATAGTTTTTCTTTTTCATGATGCTAGCCCAACGTGGGCAACGGGTCACTCGCAAAATGATCCCACAAATATAGCTTCCCTCACCAGCTATCTGCAAAGCAGACAGGATCCTGCTTTGGGACATGGATCTAGGGTTTAAAGCAGCCTAGCCATGCTACATTTAGAACCTCAATATAAGCAAAAGACTCGCTGTCTTCACGTCAGATTGAATACATCAAAGAAAAAGGGGTAACTATTGGTTGTTCTTCTCTGCGCACTTCACGCACAGGGGAACATGAGCTTGTGATCTATAACGACTGGTAAGATCTGGATCCATAAATCGCGAGGGGGGAGCACGTCTAAGAAAGAGAGTCCAAAGTATCGCTCATTCGATTTAGCTGAAAATTCCTCGATGGTTGGTATGGTGGGACCCACCAGTTTTTCAGGCGCACCTAAGGGGTACGGATTGTTCTTCATCACGTAGGGGTATAAAGAGCAGAAGTCGTAGTAATGGAGTTTCACGACCTCCGTAGGCGTAAAGTTTAGCTTGAATGTGTTTGTACGCCGTCCAAACAAGCTGTCACCGCATTTGAGAGGATCCAGCACCATTGAACGTTTGATGGCCCTTATTTCTTCACGGTACTGGTCATCTATTTCCATCCGTGCATCATACTCATGCTCCCACATGATCTTCTGAGTGAACTGGGAGCCTATAAGTTGATCGCGGTTACGGGTCCATGCGAGGCTGTCGGCGGGGGATCTTCCATGGTGGTCCCCTGTGAGGGCACACTCAGCGCGTGGGCATCCATGCCACCAGCAGCCGTTAAAGGAATACACAGTCTTCTCACCAGTGGTTGGATCCTCACTTAGGCCATTAACCCAATAAACTCGACAATTGACCTTAACGGGTACTTCACCCGTGTTGCGGGCATGCTTATGTATACCCCGGTCTGTTGCTGTAGGTGTATGAGCCAGTAAATAGCCATGTGTCCATAACTGCGGGGTTGTTTTTGTGGAAGGCTGCTAAGGTGTCTTTAGGCATGAAGTTATTCTTGAACACTGTAAAACATAATGAGGCGATCGTGGTCGCGACTTGCGCCGGATCGCATTTTAAACGAGCTATGTACATCCTTCTAAAGGCCTGGAAAAATACCCTAAGCACACGTACATCATTCACGCAATAACGTTCACATTCATCAGCTATATTGTATGGACTAGCTTCATTAAAACTGTTGTAGTAGCGGTCAAAATCTTCACTCTCACTATCACTCATGTTGGTGTAGTTAAAGTAATGTTTGGGTGGAAGTAGTCCTACGTAATTTAAAGTTTCGATAGTGAGTAATGTGTAAGGGAAATACCCTTTTCAAACTTCAGCGGCTACCCCCATGACCTTGGAGAGCTTTGCTAATTTACAAGGTGTGAACAGCCGGGTGTCTTTGAACTGTACATTACCTCTTATCTGCATCGGTATTAGTTTGTTGCTTCTTTTCAAGGGATCACCTGTAAATATCGCAGAAGACTCGTGTTCAAGCAACTCCTTATAAAGGAACTGTGTCAAATTTTGCTCCGTTATGGGCAAGAATATACCGTCATTTTTTTAACTTGTCCGCTAATTTGACAATATAGGATACAAAGATTTTCACAGGGCTGCCGTGTGCAGTCGTTTTAAAAACGTTTGTCCGTTTTCCACATTTGTGGCACTCGCCACACTCGATCTAGATCCATGCACTCATCACAGATAGTCTGACTTACGAGTAAATGTAGAATAACCTCTTTAGTTTCAGCGTTCGTTTTAGTTTCTATATCGTAGTACACGGTTATACTTGTGCTATTTTTAGGCTGAGCATCTTTCATATAACATACATGCTTCACTCCATCCGCCTTATATTATTCATGACATTAGAACAGTGAATTTCATCGCATTTATGTTTGAAATTCCCCCAATTGTCCTTCATGTGAAACATACCGCACCTAGAAATCCTCATTTTCCTGCAAGTGCCAATTGATTTATGGAGTTCAAAGCATTTATTATTGAAAAATGTACGTCTACACACATTACATTCCCTCTTCTCTGTTTCAACTAAACGACTTTCACATTTAGGGCTTTTACACTGCTAACATACCATGTAGCAATCCTTACAATGTTTCACTATATCATCAGCAAACTGGAGACATCCCTTACACATATCATGATGACTTCCATATTTTAGCTTTTATCATAACTAACGTAGAGAGCCCTTATGTTACGGATAGGGAGATACGATGTTCCTGACAATCCTAAAATAAGTAGAGGTCTTGTACGATCTCTCACGCAGCTTTTAAAAACATACACAGTCCTAACGACGATCATCCATTCCAAATACCACTCTACGTGCATTAATTTCCTGCTCGGTCCTTCTCATTTCTTCAGGACCCACATTACACTCAAACTCAAGCTTACGATCTGAAGCCAGTTTACGAGCACGCTGCACAACCGTAGGCATCCAAATTTTTTGTGTCCATGTATTTAGCACAGTGAACATATGAGCTAAGACTATTGCTATAAAGCCGCAACCACGATCGACATTTAAATGCTTTTTTTAAATAACCGGAGAATTTAAATTAACAGTATAAGGTGACACTATGACCCGCAACCCGGAATACTCTGTCAATATCTACCATGAAGTTGTTCATATTGAAGGCTGTACTACTTTGAGAGGCCTGCATTATACGGCCCAAGATATATTCTATTTCTACAGCCACCAAACCTCTGAACGGTATTACTACCCAAAAGTCATCTACGTCCCCGTCATCTGACCCGAACCTCAAGGACAACCTCATCCGGACTTCACGTTCGTCGCGGTTCTGAAGGGAAAACTCCACGATACGTTCAACTACGCGAAGCAGTCCAACACCGTTGGTATACAGGGATCCAGGGTCAACCATGACCACATACCAATATCTAGTCAGGGCAGGGTTGGGGGTAGTGGTGTGCACCAACTCGATTGTTATACCGTCCTCCACAGTATGAGAAGCTGCTGTGGAGGAAGTACCCGGAACTGAACAGGGAATAATGGATCATATTTGAGGAAGTTACTATTGTCGGGGGTTGTGTCGTAAGACGTAGAGGGTTGGGGCTCTATTACTGGAGGTCCAAGAACCGGCGCAATCCTGGCACGCTTTATACCTGACGTGGAGGGTTCTTCATCATGCTTCCACTTTGAACTGTCGCATGCTACAGGTGTCGCTAGTGAGGGTTCGTCAGAGGGGAAGGATTCTGTAGCTACACGGCCATCAGGTAAGAGATGGAATCTGTAGAAACATTCAGGTTCACAAGCCCCTCCACATGTATTATATCTGGCCCTACAGGATGTGGTAAAACTATATTTATGCTTAAAATCATTAAAGATAAGAGGGAGATGTTCTCAAAGTTTGTGCATAAAGTAACAATGTGCTATTCGACGTATCAGTCAGTGTTCAACGAGTACCAAGATGAAATTTTGTTCCACAAAGGTGTATATGACGTTAATTCGTTAAAAGGTAATGAGCATACAGTCACTGTAATTGACGATCTCATGTTGGAAATGGATAACACGTTTGCCTAGACATTTACAGTGTTCTCCCACTATCTTAACATAAGCGTATTCTTCATCAATCAGAATCTATTTTTCAAATAAAGATACATGCGCGATGTGTCGTTAAATACACAATATCTAGTCATATTCGCACATCGTAGAGATGCGTCACAAATTGGGGTATTAGCCAATCAAATGTTCCCGAATGAAGCCACAAGTCAGCGTTATGGATATTTACTTTGTGACCTTCACCCGCGAAACACGTTTAGGGTGCTTCTAAGAACGAAAATATTCGAAAACGAACCTGAAACGGTATATATCCCAGAATAACAAATAGGCTGAAGAAATATCGTGAATTAATAAAAATCTATCAACGATTGCCCCGGGCACTGCAACAGATATTTGTTAAAAATATCGCCCCCGACTTTTTAAAATGCATCTGTGAAATCTTCCTTAATATTATAAAATGTAATGTGCCAATGAAACCCCCTCAGAAGGCTCGCTTACGTCGTTACAAGAACATAATACGTTCGCTCGCTCATAAAAGTCAAACTGTGGGGAAGAAAAAATGAATTATTGTACAAAGAGGGGGATCTACAGATTTACAGAAGCTAAGGCTAACAAAGACCCTAAGATCCACTTGAAGGTTAGCCCGAGAGAAAGAAGAAAGTAACGGGTCAAAAGAAGAGAATAAGGGGTTAAGTAAGTAGCAAAACGTATCACTCGAGGGTTAAAATTAATTCAGAAAGAGAGAAAGAAAGACACCATCACCAGCCGCCGGCCACTGCCGACAAGTCGGAAAAATAGTCGAAGAGAATACTTCCAGCTGTTGCAGACCAGTCTTCCACTCCTTTGGGAGGTAGAGGATGCAGCCCACTCTGCCGGAAATGGGTGAAAGATGAAAAGAAGTAAAATAAGAATGCATTGCAAACCATGCAACACATTCTTTACTCAAAGAACAACACATTCTTAACTCAAAGCAACACATACCTCCAGCAGTTGCAGACCGGTCCTCTACTCCATAGGGAGGTAGAGGACGGAGCCCACTCCGCCGGAAAGGGGTGGAAGATGAAAAGAAGTAAAATAAGAACGCATTACAAACCATGCAACACATTCTTAACTCAAACACTATCATACCATGTAAACTACAGACATGCAATGAGGAGAGTTACAGACATGTAAATAAGGAGAGAGAGAAAAAAAATATAAAGAATAACAAGAAGTGGGTTAGTTTACGCTACGAGCTCCATCTAAGTTCGTGTTAGTCTAATTTTTTATTTTGCTGGCATCCCACGCTGGCATGTCACCCAAACTGGCATTATCGTCAACTGACTCATCCTCGATCATCACCCCCAGAGCTCCTGTTGCTAATTGTTTTATTATATTAAACAACGTTAATAATTTTAACGAGGGTGAAGGAAAAGGGTGAGGCTCAGATGGGAAAAGGGTGAGGCTCAGAGAGAAAAGAGTGAGGCTCAGAGAGAAAAGGGTGAGGCTCAGAGGGAAAAGGGTGAGGCTCAGAGGGAAAAGGGGGAGGCTCAGAGGGGGAAGGGGGAGGGTCAGAGGGAGAAGGGTGATTGTTTTATTATTTATATTAAACAACGTTAATATTTTTAAAATGACTATCCAAACGGTTCTTAAACATATTAACGCTGGTAGAATTCACGACAGGCGCCGGAAGCTTACTCCATTTATCAATTACTTTAAACATAAAGAATTTTTTAGCGATATTAGTAATGAAACGTCTGCCACGCAACTTAAATCCGTTATTCCGAGTATTGCTATTATCGAAAGTGAAAAGATGTCAAAATTTACGTTATCGATGTTATTAACGATTTTGAAAACTTCAATAAGCTCCCCCCTTAATCTCTTAGTTTCGAGTGAATACAAGTCTAACTCTTTAATCCTATCTTCATAAGGCTTGTTGCGCAATGACGGAATTAGTTTCGTGGTACGACTCTGAACCCTTTCTAACCTATCAATATCCTTACGCAAATACGGGCACCAAAACTGAACGGCATATTCTAAATGAGGCCTGACTCGGCACTTGTAAAGGGCAATATAATATTCTTTGATTTAAATTCGAAATTACGCGCTATGAAGCCTAACATCCTATTAGCTTTTGCGCAAGACTCCAGGCACTGGTTCCTAACTTTTAAATCCTTAGATACGCGAACGCCTAAATCTACTTCTTCGTCAACGCTCGCTAAATCTCTATCATCCATCGTGAACGTGTAATTATTGTTACGAGAACCTTTACGCAAAACTTTACATTTGTTTACGTTAAATTGTATCTGCCACTTATCCGTCCACTCCATAATCCTATTTACATCGTCTTGGAGCCTATTTCTATCGTCCTCGTTAACAACCTTACCGCCTATTTTAGTATCGTCGGCGAATTTTGACACGTTACAAATCAAACCTACATCTATGTCGTTAATGTAAATTACGAATAGCAATGGGCCTAACACTGAACCCTGTGGGACACCGATACCTACATCCAACCACCCCGATTCACTACCATTAACAACGACCCTCTGTCTCCTAGCACGAAGCCATTCCTCTAACCAGTTATCTACCTGACTGCGTAAACCGTGCGCTTTAACCTTCGCAATTAATCTTCTATGCGGAACTGTATCGAACGCGTTTTTAAAATCTAAATAAATAACGTCAGCCGCTCTATGTCTGTCGTATTCATGCACTATTTCGTTATAAAATTCTAACAAATTAGTTAAACAAGATCTATGGCGTCGAAGCCCATGCTGACTACTATTAATCAAATCGCGACTTTCTAAGTGTTCGATGATACGATCCCTAACTACAGATTCCAAAAGTTTAACGACAATAGACGTTAAGCTAATGGGCCTATAATTGCTACCTACTGTGCGGTCGTCTTTTTAAAAAATGGGCGTGACGTTAGGTAATTTGAAGTCTTCAGGAATAATCCCCGTTTCCAGTGACTGATTAAAAATCTTCGTTAAAGGGCCTCTGACAACGTCTTTCAAATCTTTTAGATGTCTAGGATAAAGAGCGTCGGGGCCTGGAGCCTTGCTAACTTTTAACTTATCGATATAATGCGCAATCTCAGCCTCGTAAACAGTTATTTGATCCAAAATAGTCTCGCTGCTAAATGGAACGATATCGTCCACATCGGGGACATTATTGACGTCTTCTACGGAAAACTGTCGCAAAAAAGTATTAAAAGTACCCGCCATCGCCTCAGCTTCGGAAGCCAAAGCGCCATTAGCGTCCAAGAGAGGGCCTATATTATCTTTTATCGGCTTACGATTATTCACGGAATAGATAAACTTTTTTGGGTTATGTTTACTATCCGCAGCTATAAGGATCTCTAAATTACGCTTAGCATTCCTAACAGATCTTTTAACCTGACGTCGAAGCTCGATATATCTATTAGCGTTAGCTACCGTGCCATTGCGCTTACTAAGTCCATACGCTCTGTTACGCTCGTTTATGAACTCGCCTATTTCCCTAGTCCACCACTTAGGCCTACCATGATTTCTAGAGCGCTTGGGCTTACGAGGAATAAACTCCCTTTCAATATTCAAGAAACTATCTTTAAACGCCTCCCAATGCAAATTTGGGTCATTACCCATAAATAAGTCACCCCAGTCCACTACTCTTATCCTATCCGCCCAACTATCAAAATTGGCCCTACGAAAATCAGGGACTTCTATTAAGTTACTATCCTTAGTGTTTTCTATTAATAACTTAAACCAAAGAATTTGATGATCACTACATCCTAAACGCTCGCCTACTTCCAAACCTTCGACTATGTTTTCGCCGTTCGTCATCACCACGTCTAAAATATTATCACCGCGCGTTGGTTCGGTAATCATCTGTCGTAAAAAATTATCTTCCAATGTCAATCAATCTCAAACCCTCAACGTTACCAGTAAAAGCCTCGTAATTGACGTTAGGACAGTTAAAGTCTCCGACAACTATACTTTCCCGATTATTAATAAAGTTACTAAGAAATGTGTAAAATCTAGTATCGGTATCGAGGGGTTTAACGGGAGGTCTATAAACAACAACAAAATTTAAACTAAGACTACGCGCCCTAACTTCAACGCATATCGCGTTAATTGCTGCCGCAAAATCTATATTAACCTCGATAGCCCTAAGGGAATTACGAATGTACAGCAAAACGCCGCCACCAATCCTATGTAACCTACCATTAGTAAAGAATTTAAAACCCGGTACTTCAAGTTCCCACAACAAGTCCCGAATCGCGGTATTTAACCACGTTTCAGTTATAGCAACTATATCGTAGTTGCCGGAATAAATTATCGCCTTAAATTCGTTTAATTTATTTGAAATACTACGCGCGTTACAATAAAACGTTTAAGTTATTTTTTATCACTGGTCGGCGTTTTAAACTATTTTTCATGTCGGGCCCTCGTTCCCCGGACCCACAACGTTTGAAGAAGGCTTCGACCTATACAGCTTTCGAACGTTTTCGTCAATTAACCTACCTAGCCTAGCATTACCTATTTCATTAAAATGCACCCCATCTTTAATAAAAAGGCTAGGATTACTGAAATCTGACGACACCTTTACGAAGGATACATTTTCCTCAGCACAAATCTCTTCTAATTTAGTATTCAAAAATATCGTTTTAGACGTAATCCTAAAACCCAAACCGTGCCTAGGGATAATATCTCTAACTAAAGACCTATCTGACCTCGCCTTTAGGGACCTAATTAACCCCCTATATCTCTCCAAAAGGTCAGGCACTCTCGTATCGGGCCTATACGAGTCGTTGCCCCCTACCATCGTCACCAACCTCGAGTGACGTGAGGCAACGTCAATTTTCTACACTTCGTCTCTAACTCTGTCAACCCTGGCCCCCGGGAGAAAAACCCTCCTTCTCTTGGTTGGATGCCGTTCAACGAAATCTGTGTCCATTTGGCGCACTAAAGAGTCCCCAATTAAAATAGTTTCCCCCTCATTCACTTCCCTTTCCAAATGGGCGAAAGGGTTCGAAACCTCGATAGGGGGGGGATTCCTATCACATAACGTACGCGGCCTAGCTCCACCCTTAACTTTTCTAAATCCCTCCCCATCTACTAATCTCGGACCAACCTTAACCCCTTCCTCAACTCTCTCTAACCTTCCCGATAAGCTACCTAAACTAGAAAGTAGCACCTTACCCCTCAAATTACTAACGTCTTCAACATTAGTATTGGTTCGGCTTTCGTCAACCGTAGCCCTACCCCTGCCCTCATCAAGCGTTGCGTCTTTCCGTTACCTCACGTACACTGCTTTTTATGTCAACTATTTCCTCCCTTAATTCGCAAAAAAAAAAACCGATCTCTGGATAATCGTCATAGGACCGCCGTCATAGCCCCTAAAAATCTGTATACCACCGATTCACCCCACACCTAACAAACGACGCTTTCTGCGACGGCATCGCGCAAGTTAAATTAGTTTAAGACTGTCACAAGTTTAAGTTAAATTAAGCCGGCACGCGATGAAAACTTCTAAATCACTAAAAACCACTTATATTTAAGTACTTAACTATATAATATAAACGCAAGTATATAAAATTCAGAACTTACCAAATGTAAGGTTATTGGCAATATCCAAAAGCAGAAGCAATATCAGAGAGCTCAGGAAATACGTCCGCTCTGTACGGAGTCTTGCTGACAATTCTTACCCATCTTTTTTTCAGTTTTGGGGCCTTTACTGACTAGATTAATATAATGAAGAAGGTGGTAGTGATTCCGGGGTAGGTGTATCATTCATTGCAAAGATCAAAGATTCCAGACACGGCTCTAGAACACCGTAAAAGCAAGCTTAAAAGAATGGAAAGCGAGATGCTTGCCCTACTAAACAGGGAAAAGTCACCTGATGAGTAAAGGATCTTGTACCAAGAGGCTTTGCAGAAATTTCTTCATGAGTACGAAAATTATAAGAATCCGACAGAGCTCCCCGTGGTTACTAGGCACAGTGCGAGCAACGCTGAGCATGGCGACCTGGACCCTACGTTAGAGATGACAAAGAATAACAACACAACACATCGAACATGTATTAAAAAGCAGTCTCCCACATACTTTGAGGAATAAAGGCTTAAGTCTTTATAATCAATTGAGTGAGGACCCCATCATAAAGTGGGCCGATACAGGCGAGGTCATTGTTGAAGGAACAAGGGTATAAGGATCCAACATCGCTGACACTGTTCATGATCTGGTGAGAAAGTGGGACAGGCCCTCACCAACAGGATGGAAGCATATTAAAGCAAGACTACAACAAATAAATGTTCCCAAAACATTGATAGGTAATCTGAATAGGTTAAAGACTTGGATCAAGTCTCGCATGTGTCACAACTGAGTACGCCATTGCTCCCAGCAGCAGCGTCTCTGAAGAGGAGAAAGAAGAGAACCAACGACCAACCTTATCCACGTGTCTCTAAAATACGCAAATGGCTAACATATTGAGTAAATGCTATTACGACATTTCTAACCCCGCTTCCTATGACGGCGTTAATAGGCTGTACAGAGGTATTCACGGAGTAGGGAAAAAAGATGTTGAGAGGTTTTTGCGGGAGCAGGATGCTTATACTCTTCATAAGCCGATGAGAAAAATGTTTAAAACGATCAAGACAACCGCGGCTTCGATTGACTCTATTTGGCAAGCGGATTTAACAGACATGCAAAGATATTCAGTGCATAATGACGGATACCGCTACATCCTATTCATAATAGATGTATTCTCTAGATATCTGTGGATAATTCCACTGAAAAATAAATCGTTTGAAACAGCTGCTAAAACGACCAAAATGTTGATGTTAAGAGAAGATAGGGTTCCTGGTTATTTTTGTACGGATATGGGGAAAGAATTTATAGGTCACGCTTTACAGAACATGCTGACCGAGTTTAATATCAGTTACTACACTAGCAGTTCTGTACATAAGGCCTCTTTAGTTGAATGAGTTCAACGTACCATAAAGGAACGCATGCATCGCTATTTTACACATAAAACACATACAGATATGTAAACGTTCTCGGTTCATTGGCGTCGTCGTACAACCGTTCACACCACAGTTCGATTGGCAGAAAATATAACGAAGTTTTAGGAAGAGTTACGCGCCCAGAGGTGATGGAGCACCGCCACCACACTCTACACATTTCAAAATCAATGATTATGTAAAGCTATCACGTTCGGGAAATAAATTCGCGAAGGGATTTGAGCAAGGATGGACACGTGAGATTTTTAAAGTTAGTGCTATGAGGCCTAAAGGCGAGATAATGATGTATTACGTTGAAGATTTGAATAGGGAATAGATCGCTGGAAAGTGACATTTAATTTAGGAAGGTGTTTAAAATTGAAAAAATTTTAGGCAGCAAAGGTTCAGGAAAGAGGAAAATGTATCTGGTGAAATGGCTTGGTTACCCAGAAAGCTTCAACACCTATATAAAAGTTGCTGTAATAATGAAGCTTAAATAGTATGCAACATGGCTCCTACCCACTTCTATGTCACACTCCCGTCCTCTTCTACTCTGTCTGTACATCCTAACAACACCCTGACCAACTTTATGACAGAACTCCACGGACCCATTGAATTGGAGCGTGATTCGTATGAGGTGGGTTTATGTGAACTCCAGTTAGCAACCAAATTTTTAACTCTTGAAAATGAGCAAATCATATTTCTGATCCTTAGAAGAATCGATGAATGTGGAAAATTAGACATAACCTTAGACAATACCATGGGATCAGTCCTGTTCGGTGAGGTACAGTACTATAGTACAAATGTAACGCTAGGAATCGATCATTATGACACAGCCATGGACATTGTGACTTGGGTAAACGAGAGTCTTGAAAAGTTGTACCTGACAAACGATTTACTTTTTGAAATCGTAAACATAGACACACCTGCATGCACATTGAAGTTAATATCAACGCTTAGTAGAAATATTAAAAATAAAGAGCTGTTCACAATTGTGGCCGAGGGTCGATATAGCGCAGCTCTCCAAAGAGATACTTTTCACGAGGCACAGTATGAGAGCTTAATGTATCAGTTGAAGATGGAGAAATTGGGTGAAAGCTGTCCACCACCAGACATGTGCTATATTTACAGCAATATCGTAGGGCATCAATTTGTTGGGGACACCCAGGCGCGCCTGCTACGCATTGCACACATCCCCAACCATAGAGGGAAAAGTTTGAGCATTAGATATGACAAGCCCCATTATGTGAATGTTGCGACTAATCTATTAACCAACATCTCGATATATATAAGAACAATTGAGGAAAAAAAATTCCCATTCGGTGATGGGAGCTTAACAGTGAAGCTACATTTTCGCCGGTTATAATGACCCGAAGGCCATTCACAGTCTATCGAGGGGTGAGATATCAGCGTGGGAGTGGGCTTGGATCCATTTTTTTCAACCATACTACGCACCGCTGTCGCACTGTTGAAGAGGGGCGCTAGATACCTAGTGAGGAAGGCGTTACAATCAGGTTTTAAGGCGGCAGAAGACAATGGGTGGAACTAATACCCTGAAACCAACTTTCTACACTCCATATTCAGCCAGTGTGAGGTGTATTTAAATCAGGTTAACATCTCATCAGGAACGAAGTATTATCACCTACAAGCCTATCTGGAAAATGTCCTCAACTTTTCAAAAGAAGCGAAGGACACCTTTTTAATCGCCGAGGGCTATTATCAAACTAAAGACGAAAGTGGTATAAAAGATAGATTTAAAAATTTAAAAAAAATGATATACGAGTGTTTTGGCTGTCTTCGTACAGACTTCTCGTTCCAGGAGAAACTGTTTATGAACGGCGTCGATCTGAAACTAAAGCTCAACCGCACGAGTCCTGAGATCTCCATAAATCTGGGGTCTGATCAAGAAGAGGGCGCAAAACCCGTTGTGATTCACATAATGGAAACGTATTTACGTGTACGCCGAGTGAAATTAAGTTTACCAAAACAAATAGAAATTGAGAAATCTTAATACACGCCACAGTAAAATACCCAATTAACAGAGTAAAGATCAAACTATACAAGGTGCCCGCCGGGTTGGCCTCGAAGCAGCTAGAAAACGTGACCTTGGGATTTCTACCTAAAAGGACATTAATTGGAATGCAGGACCATGCCTCGACGAATGGAAAATATAAAAAGAGTGCCTTTAAATTCGAGAATTTCGGCCTTAAAAATATAACTATATTTAAATGGACTTGCATTGGGAGGGACTATGATTGCTGATTACTCATCAGACACTGTGTTCCCGCTCTGCGCGAGAGCTTATAGTAGTCTTGCTCATAATGAAGGCGTCTGTAACGAACTTGGGTTTGGCGTAACGCAAAAAGAATTTGTTCGAAGAAATTAACATTTATTCATTTGATATTACCCCTGACTTGTCTGCTACTATAAATACACACTTAAGTCCACAACAGAGTGGGAATATCTCAGTCAGGTTGGAATTTGCCAACCCTATAGACGCGCCTGTTAGCGTACTCGTGTACCTCGAATCACAAGCTCTGATCGAAGTTGACCGTTTCAGGAACGTGATCACAGACTTTTAAAATTGACACGAATACACTCCAGAGAGTAATGAAAAGTGACCGAATCACATGCTCCAAATTTATCGGCGTGTTTGCGAAAAATGAAATATTGAAATTGGCAACTACGAGAAACTGGTACGGGATTATCATGAACACCGACACTGTGGACGGTGAGGGGATTCATTGGTTTGCAATTTACTTTAAAAATAGGGAAAGAATGTACTATTTTGATTCTCTCGGCACTCAGCCCTCGAATGGCCCTGTGGTTGTATAATTTATCGAGCAGATACATGTACCTGAGTTGTATGGAATCCGTACCGTTTTCGAGGATATTTTAGCAACACGTGCGGCATGCACAGACTTTCATTTCTCCTGCATATGTCACGTGGGAAGGGATTTATAAATTTTTTAAAATTATTCGATTTGTGCGACAATGAAATGAATGATAAAACGGTATGCAGACAAATAAAAAAAGGTTCCCATATGTTAGCACCCGCTGTATTATGTAAAGTTTTATATTTATATTATGTAAAGACGTATTTTTCGCCATTAAGACTTATTTAATGGACACTGGTTCCGCTTTGTACATGTTTTCTACCATTTAATAAATTAAATGAAAATATATTATGATTTGTTCTTAACACCAAAAAACACCGGATGTGAGCCAATACCTCGACCTCTCTATTCAGGTCGCTGGGTTGGCTGTGCAATAAAGCGTCCATATCATTTATTCCCCTTTCATCAAAACGAAAAGTACCTATAACACGTTCAAGTTCCACATCGCTCCTTTAATGAGAAGTTAACATGATTAGTTCATGCTGAATTAAATAAAGTTAAATAAAATTAAATTAGTTTAATTAAAGACATACAATAAGGGAAAATCCCGATTAGGACGCCTGGGAAAGGGGATTAATTAAAACCCTATTGTTTTTCGTCAAAATACAGACAGAGGAACATATACCTTACCTTACCTTACAAAGGTTTCGCGTGATGATCTCTCATTTCGTGAAGGTCAAGCTTGTCGCCCCTCTTCTCCAATTGGCCTGGTAAAGTAGTGAGTTTGATTCTTGCCCTCTCCACCTCACATAGCCAGGTACGCCCGGCTCATCGGGGATTGTTCTGATCCAGGCGTCTAGTTTTCTTTTGAAGATTTCCACTGCAACTCCCTTTGTGTTTCTTAGGTCTTTGGGCAACTGATTAAACAGTTTTGGTCTTCTCACTACAAAACTATTTTCTTTCTGGGTTAAGGATGTGCCCTATCTCGCCTTCAATTTGGGAATACGGCACAGTCTGCCGTCTCTACTGTCCACCGTTGTTTGGGGAGTTATAGTGTTCAGAGTAAGATTAGGGACAAGTTTCTCCATTATTTTCCAAATGTAAATAATGGTGTATCTCTCTCTTCTTCTTTCCAGTGAGTGTAGGTCTAGTTCGCGTAACCTTTCCCAGTAATTTAGTTTTTTGCACCCATTGATCTTGGCTGTGAAGCTTCTCTGGATCCCTTCCAGCTGTCTAATATCTTCTTTTTTATATGGAGATGTTAGAACCGAGCAGTATTCCAATTTGGGTACTATCAGGGTTTTCAGGAGAGGAATCATTACATTCCTATCCCTTCGTTTAAAGGTTCTCAATATCTGTCCCGTTATTCTCTTTGCTCTGTTTACTGCTATCTAATTTTCTGTCTCAAATTTCGCATCATCCGTCATTGCAACCCCTAAATCTTTTGCTCTGGGATTTCTCTGGATTTCCTGTCCATTTTGGGTATAATATTCCATGGATTTTAGGTATTCTCTTTTTCCGTACTGTAATAGCTGAAATTTCTCGGTCTTAAACTTCATATTGTTGTCTTCCGTCCACTTGTAGATTCTGTTTATGTCGGTTTGTAGGGATCTTGTCTTCTGGGTTTCTTATTTTTCTAATGATCTTTGTGTCATCCGCAAAGGATGTTACTGTGCTCTCTCTGGTAACTTCCTCATCTATGTCAGTTAGCATGATTATGAAGAGTAGTGGAGCTAATACTGTTCCTTGTGGTACTGAGCCTCGACCTCTGGGCAGGTATCCTTTCACGATATCCTGACAAGTTTCAAAAGTAAGCATCGTGTAATCTTAAAAGTTTTGGTAATTCTAACACCCTGCCTGTACAACTTTCTGTAATTTTTTAAATTATCAAGAAATGTACAATTAAAACCACACCATATATATATATATATATATATATATATACATATATATATATATACAGGGTGGGCCAAAAGTCTGGATCCATAGGAAAATATTTATTTTAATACATAAATTACAACAAATGGTAAATACTTAAAATGAATATCAACTTTAACTCTTAAATGCGTATCCGTGATACTGTACAGTGGTTCGTACTCCAGTATAAACAACAAATTATAACAAATGCTCAAATTGGCGGCCTTTGACATCGAGACACTTAGGGATGGAATTTATGATTTTTAAAATTCTTCGAATTGACGTTCTCGAGATGCGTGTTTCATTTGATAATCTTCTTGTTGACGTTACTGGACTATTCGTTAAAGTTTCACATACCATTGCAGAGGTATTTTCATCAGTTGCAGTTTTTGGACGACCAGAACGCCGTCGATCATGTACACTTCCTGTTTCTTTGAAACGTTTAAACAACTTGCCAACAGTCGCATGTGTTACTGGATGCTTATCAGGATGATTTTTATTGAATTCGGTCGCAACTTCTCTGTGTGTAGCGCCCTGTCTTGCGTACATGAGCACAAGTTCTACCCGGTCTTCTGTTGTTAGATTTGAAGCCATTTCTGGGTTGAAATAAAAAAGTATTTGAGTATTTATACTGGAGTACGAACTACTGTACAGTATCATGGATACGCATTTACGAGTTAAAGTTGATATTCATTTTAAGTATTTACCATTTGTTGTAATTTATGTATTAAAATAAATATTGTCCTATGGATCCAGACTTTCGGCCCACCCTGTATATATATATATATATATATATATGCCGAAATAACCAGGAAGGAAACAGAGAATGGGCAAAAACAAGTGCAATAATTTACAGCTCAAAAGGAAGTTTAGCTGGGTGTGCTAAGACATCGTCTGCCGACACCGGGTCTCGAACCCTGGCCTACAGGCAATTCTTAAAATTTTTTAATATTTCTAAAATCCTACTGGGGAGCTGTCTTTAAATTTTTAAGTTATCGAGAAACCACACCATATATATATATATATATATGTATGAATAAAGACCGGACCTCTGGGCAGATAGCATTTCACTTCGTTTTATTACGGCTTTTTGTAAATTATTTAACACTGAATGAAACGTTATATATAGACCGAGAATAAAGCACAAACTAGTTTTTCAAAACGCATTTATTATGGGCTTTTATAAGTTAACACTGAATGAACCGCAGTATATAATCACAAATTAATTACTTACATCTGTGCGAAGTTGTTAGGAGGAAAATCGCTCTCGGCGCCACAAATTTCAGTAACAGTGCGTTCAGAGAAGTTCATTCTGGTCTACATCGTTGAAAAGATAAATTGGAGAGAGCGATGGAACATCCTCGTTTTCAAACAATTCGGGAGAGTTTTAGAGCTGGCTCATGGCGAGTACTTCAAAAGCACTGCTCCAAAAAAACGACTGAATTGAGGCTCTAAGATGAAAGTGTTCGCTTTTATAAATGGGGCTCGTAATTGTGAACATCTTACAATTCCCGATTCGCGAGCTTCCTATTGGTTATCGGCGAATTTTGGGCAGGGCTTAACGCATAGGCACGCCTAGCCTCCATCCAGAGGTTCTGGGCTCGGTCCAACAGGACTGTGATTGGCTGCCCCGTGAAATCTGGGGCGTGCAGATATACCCATTCGTAGAGAGAGAGAGAAATGCGCTGTATTTGATCCTGCTTTCGGGTACCGACGAGTTGGTGGGAGATTTGAACGTATGATAGGCAACCAATTATATGAGGTGCTTAACGAGGTTGGAAGATAAGTTTGTAAATGGATTTATGGTGCCCCATTAAAAATAGGTTCGAAAAATTTATTTCCTCTAAAAATAAAACGTCAGAATTTGGAAGGTAATTTCCAAACCATTAACCATGAATGGAAATGGAAAAACCACCAGCGCACAAAGTTCTACATACCTTCGAGACAATTCTCGTACTGTAAAACTTCATTGGGGTCCCAGATTTCGCGTACGATACAATAAATAAATTTTAAAAATTGACAGAGATGCGTGGTGGATGCAGGTCATTAAGCCGAAGTTTATCTAGCGTCTTCATCAAACTCACAATTTCAGAAAGCTGTTTAATATAATTATATATATATATTCCATAAATATTTATGTCCTTCTATTGTTCAGCGATTTACTTCGTTTAATTAGGAAATGTTTAGGAGGGATTTTGTTTATACCGCCTAACCTTCTCTCCATTTCCCTCAAGCTTTACACTCCCCCGTAGACCTACTTTTGAACGGGATATAATATATATATATATATATATATATATATATATATAATATATAAGAGAGAGAGAGAGAGCGAGAGAGAGAGAGAGATATTTGTACATATATAGGCTCACCTTTACGGGGATATATATTAACTACTAAGTCTATGGCCTGGGTTGGTTCGAAGTCGACGGGGGTTCTGGTTAGGAGGCAGCAACGGATCTGTTACTTGCAGTAGTTTCTTCTTTACTACTGTCCGAGTTATTCTTTAATGGCTCGGAGGATTCTGAGAGGCTTATTAAATTCTCTGAGCGTTCCCCCCGATTCTTCTTGTAACGTATCGGGAGATTTTAATGACTAAGTTTTCTGAAGAGAGCACGGCTCGAAGGAGAAGATAAAGACTTTCTTTTACTGTAATTTACTGCTAAAATGTACACGTAATACTCAGCCTCGTAATCTATATCAGAATGAATATGGAAGGAATTATTGGGGTTTATATACCCCAATTCTACTAACATCATCGTTATTAAATGTTGAAGAGGCTGTATTATTTTTGCTCAATAGTTCAAAATAAAGTAAATTTTTTTGTTGTGACAATGGTGAAACAGATAAACAGGATATAGGAAGAGGAAGCCATATTTCTATCTTAAACAGCGTATTTTCAGATATGATGTTTTCCGGGTCTGCCGAGTTAATTAGAAACGGAAATTGAACTATGCATTCTTATATTAAGATATACATAAGAAAATCAAAAGTTTAAGGCAAGACATGACTTCATCTTTCATAACGAAGAGAGAATGCATCTAATCTAAATAAATTATTAAGAAATTTTGAGAAGAATAAGTCACCAATTATTTGGCAAAATAGGAAGCAACTCCAAAATTTATCCCAACATACAAAAAAATAAATAATAAAAAAATAATAATAATAAAAAATAATGATATCGCTGAGTGTACATTCCTAAATCGCGACATAATGTCGTGTCGGATATTTAGTACAATCTAAGTACATCACTAAGTACGGTGTAATTTTGGTTTATTACAATTATGATTATATTTACCAATTAATTCACATTCACTTATTATCGTTAATTACAATTCCATTAAAGTACACTCACTACGTCATTAAGTACATTACATCATTAAGTACATTAATTACACTATATTAAATTATTATCGTTTAATTAAAGTACATTAATTACATTATATTAAAGTATTACAGTTAATTACAATTAAACAGTTAACTATAGCTTTGTTTTGTTTTTACAGTGTTTCATATTAACAGAAAATTACGATGTTAGAAATATAATACAAAGTACATGGGCATATACGGTATATAGATATATATATATATATATATAACATAACACACGTGATAATGTTTCATAAATTTGAATTAGAGCGAGAGGAGGGTTTTCATCTCAGAAGTTCATGCTTCCGCTGTGGTTAGCAGAATTTGAACACTTCCGTCTTGCGAGGAATTCAATAAATAAAAGAAAAAGTAAACGGAATACATGTGTAAAAAGTGAACAATGAACAATTCCTACACCATCATTATATGGATTCATTGTCCATTTTTACATAAGAAGCCAAAATCAATAACTATGACGTCACATTTTCCCTTCATCATATATCTAGTATCCAATGTATGAAAATTTATATATCATCATAATAAAAACTGTACACCCTATAGAAGTCATTATTTATGTTATGTAGTATAAATATAACTATTATTCGACCATATCCCCGCCCCCATACGTCCATATTTTAGCTTGACCATTATCGTATGTAATTTTTATTAAATAATCATCTTTACTCGTGTCAATCATGAAATGCAAAACTTTCGCAGTTCGTTCGGGAACGCGAAAAAACGTTCTCGTATTATTTTTTTCATTTTTATTTTTAATTATATTGACCTCCCGAGATGAACTCGAATAAATGCTTAGTAAGTTATTATCAGAAATTCCGCTCATCACAGCAGAATTTGAACGCTTCTAAGATAAAGAAAGGTCTCCTTTCGCTCTGATTCGAATTTATAACATTATAGCATATTATTTCGTAAAATAAATTATCTCGTAAGTGCCATGTACTTTGTATTATATTTCTAACATCTTAATTGTCTATTAATATGAAACACTGTAAAAACAAGACAAAGTTATAGTAACTGTTTAATTGTAATTAACTGTAATACTTTAAATTAACAATAACTTTTAATGTACTTCAGTGAAACTGTAATTAAATGTAATGATTTAATTTATCATGTAAGAATGTACTTTAATGGAATTGTAATTAAAACAATAATAAGTGAATATGAATTAATTAGTAATTGTAATCGTAATTGTAATGAACCAAAATTAATACTTACTCAGTCATGTACTAAATTTGTACTATTACGAAATGATATCGCCTCCATAAATGTAGAATCAGCGATACTACTGTTCTTTTTTATTTTTATATTTTTTATTCTTTTTAGTTGAAATCATGTGTTTAAAAAGGGGGGAAATTTAACCTTCAACTGTCCTCCCCCAAAACATTTAAGCTATATTATGCATGTACTTGTAAAATTAGGACCACTTCAATTAGAGCACTTCTGCATTAGACTTCTGATTAGCACTTCATCGTTGCACTTCATCATTGTACTTCAGATTAGCACCTCATTAGGAGGGGGGCAGAGGCCCCTTGCCTCCTTAATATATTTTTAGATTCCGGCCTGAGCCATGGTCGAAAGAGGTCGAACCTCTACCCCTGTAAATTCAGAGTACCTGTATATTTTTAAGAAGTAAACCAAAGTAAGAGAAAGTTTTTATTTTCCCCCTCGAGTTGGGCTATCTTCTATTATTGGAAGAAAAGAATTAACAGAGTGTCGACCCCATAAGCGAGAGAAAAGAATTAGAAAGAATTATAGAAAAGTATAAAGAAGAAACATCCGTTGCTTGCCTCCGAACCAGAACCCCCCCGTCGAATCCGAACCGACTCAGGGCCATAAAGGGGGGTTAACAACTGGCGACCCTTTACCAGGATAACAAGATGATGTTTAACAAGATGATGTTTAACAAGATGATGTTTAACAAGAAGATGTTTAACAAGAAGATGTTTAACAAGTGGCCACTCTTTGGCCAAGATAGAAATTACCCTGCATCAGGATGAGAAGATTATTTTAAGAAGAAGATGATTTTAACCAGAAGATGTTTAACCAGAAGATTTTAACCAGAAGATGTTTAACAAGAAGATGTTTAACAAGAAGATGCTTAACAAGAAGATTTTTAAGAGGCCACTCTTTGGCCAAGATAGAAATTACCCTGCATCAGGATTAAAAGATTATTTTAAGAAGAAGATTACTTTAAGAAGAAGATTACTTTAAGAAGATTTTTAAGAAGAGGCCACTCTTTGGCCAAGATAGAAATTACCCTGCCTCAGGATAAAACCAGTTGACCGGCGTGTCACGACTTCTAGTTCGTAACATCCACCCTTGAACCGGTGTGTCACGACTCCAAGTTCTTCACGCCTAGTTTTCATCCAGGAACAAGTAGCCAGCAAGACGTCTTCATGACACGTCTCTAAGGATTTCGCCGTAGGAATCTTGTTAAGTAAGAGTTGTTGTTTTTTAAGAAATTTATAAACACTTGAAAAAAAATCAGTACTATTAACAGTTAATATTTAGTATGGAGCCAGAATTTAACACAAAACACAGTGAACATTTCAGACACCAGTGATACATTTTTTTTTAGTGAAATAGAAATTGTAACACAGAGTTAATTGTAACAGAGTTAATTGTAACAGAGTTAATTGTAACAAAGTTAATTCTAACAAAGTTAATTGTAACAGAGTTAATTTCAGAGAGAGAATTTCAGTTATTTTCAGTTATATTCAGTATAGAATAATTTTATTTTATGTACCTTCCCGTACATTAGAGTGAAATGTTGTTTACCTTTTTTTTATTTTTTGTTTGCAAATTTTTTTTCAATTACTGAATTGAATTGACTTGTAAATTAAGAGAGAGAGAGTTTACAGAGTTTAGAGAGAGTTTAGAGATTTATAGAAATACTTGAAGCAGTTTCAAGTTAGACAGTTAAGTTTCAAGAATACTTGATAAGAGTTCAAGTTACAGTTTCAAGATACTACTTGATAAGAGTTCAAGTCAGTAGTTTCATTTTCAGTTTCAAGATACTACTTGATAAGAGTTCAAGTCAGTTTCATTTTCAGTTTCAAGATACTACTTGATAAGAGTTCAAGTCAGTTTCATTTTCAGTTTCAAGATACTACTTGATAAGAGTTCAAGTCAGTTTCATTTTCAGTTTCAAGATACTACTTGATAAGAGTTCAAGTCAGTTTCATTTTCAGTTTCAGAATACTTGATAGAGCTCAAGTCAGAGTTTTACTTGAAGTCAGAGAGATTTATTTCAAGTCAGAGAGATTTATTTCAAGTCAGAGAGATTTATTCCATGTCAGAGAGATTTATTCCATGTCAGAGAGATTTATTCCATGTCAGAGAGATTTATTCCATGTCAGAGAGATTTATCCCAAGTCATTTTTATTCCGAGTCCCAAGTTAGTTTTCAATGCAGTCAATTGAATTCAACTTTTCCTTTGTAATTTAAGAAAATGTAATTTAATAATTAAATTCAACCTGAATTGACCGATTTGCGTCTTTAGTTTAACCTTTTTTCTTTGTTTGTAAGACGGAAATTCACTGATTTGTCTTTCCCTTTTCATGCGTTGTTATGTATATAGATATATAGTTATGTAATTCATTAATTGTCACAAAACCGTTTTTACAATTGTTTGTAACGATTTTGGTAATTATTGTAATGTATATGAGGAACATGCCGTCCCTCCGTTTTGTTTCAACTTTTTTTAGTTTTTGTTCTAAGTAGTGTGACAAGCAATCTTTTAAAAAAAAAAAAAAAAAAAAAAAAAAAAAAAACTGCTTACGAAAAACTTATTGTCATTTTCAGACTTATATCCCCCGCTTAGTCACTCAATTCCCCCGAATGTAGTACTCCAAACTTTGTTTTTTATTTTTTTATTTTAACACCCCAAACCCAGTTGAACCCAGTGTCGACCAAAACCGTTTTTACAAAAGTTTTTAACGAGTTTTATAATTATTTGATTATATGATGACAGAAATAGCGTAACAATTAATCGATCATGTACCTAATTTATCCTGCTCTGTACGATCGGGAAATTTACCCGTATGACCGCACATACCCTAAATTTCAGTCATTTAATTTTTAATAAAACTTCTACGCAATAAAACAGATGTATTTGTCTATATGCAAACAAGTTTTCAGACTAAAATATCAAATAATTCAAAATTCTATCAACATTCAACGAAAGAGTATGATTTTTCTACTTAACATGGAAAAATTATTAAACCTTTTTAATATATTTTTTTTTATTATATAAAAATAATTTTTAATATAAAATTCAATTGAAATTATTAAAAGAAAAGATTGTTCGAAATGCTTCCCTTCCATTTCAATAACTTTTTATTCTTAGTCGAAACTCATCTATGGCTCGATTTACTTTTATTTTTTTAGAATATTATAAAATTGTATTTAGCTCGTTGAAATGTATAATTGATTCATATTTTTAATTTGTATTTTTATTTTTCTTTTGTTCAATTAATCGTGAGTAACTGTCCTTAAATTGTTATTGTACCAATAGGGTGTACCATTTTTGGGTCATTTTCAAAAAGTCAAGGTCCAGGAGTCTAATGTTGTGCCAAATGATGTCCTAAACACGAATTTAACAAGCATTTTCTAATCCAACAAATTTTGAATCCCCCCCACCCCCCTTTACATTTTGCCCATATCCTTTTCCTAAAAAACCCATATATCTAAAAAACTATCACCTTTATCGAAACATGTTAAAGAATAAAAATGATTTAGAATCAAACGTTCTATTAGAAAAGTTCATTAAGATAGAAATTTACGTAATTTTGAAAATTTTCATTTTCTTTTGTCCAAGAGCACCATATCGTATTAATATAAAATAAGGTGCTTAAGTTACATTATTTATGAGTATATTGTGAGTATAATCCAAATTTAAAAATCCTTTTTTACATTGAATTTTAATAAACAAGCATTGTTTTTACTCTTATTGTTTCTTTTCAGACTGATTTATTTGAAAAATAAATAAAAAATGAGTCAAACAGCTACAAAACAGCATGACTTTATTCTTGGTCGCTTGCAGGCTGATATTATGAGTTCATCTAAAATTGTTTTACCATCCAATAAAGATGTTCTAAGCCATTTTATTTATTTACGGAGAATGCAGTATAATGGTCCAAAAGTTACAAAAGATTCTACTGTTAATGAAGTTCTACAGAAGCTACTAATAATATGGCAAAAAGCATGCATTCCTACTATAGATATTAGTAAAAACCCTAAAGGCAGGAAGATGCTGTTAAATCTAGAAGAAATGCATAATAATTTAATCAAGCACAAAAAAAGAGCAAGCTTTGAAAATGAACTCTCTAATTTCATGAAAATTATGGATTCCCTTTTTGACATCTCTTCTCAAAATGCAGTTGAATTAATCCAAAAAGACCGCATGAGAACTGAGCCTCAGAAAGCATATGATATTTCATTCTTAGAAGATCAAAGAACAAAACGAGAAACATGTTTAGGTTTGCTAGATGCAGATTATGCATCAAAAGTACAGCGCAAGTACATTAGATTAGAGAAAGAGAAGAAACGCAAAGAGAAACATAAATCAGTGAAGCAAGTGAGTGCTACAGCCACAACATCAGAGACCCTTCTTTTCTTTCTAGCACGACCAGTTCTGAGACAGACAGCTATGAAGAGTTTCCGACAGAACCTACAGCAGGACCTTCAAATGCTTCCAGCCCCAAAAATATTCTTGCCTCGCCATTGGTTTCCTCCACTGCAGACAGACTTAATCTCTCTATTGGACAACGGACTGTTTTTGCTGCTGCAGTAGCCATTAGGTGTGGCAAGGATATTGAAAAACTGTCTCTCTCCAGGACCACATCTGCAAGAGCCGCTCGAAAGACAAGAAAACGAAAATATGAAACTTGCATCAAGGATTTTACTCCTCCTGATCACTGCCTAGTACATTGGGATAGCAAGCTGCTTACTAAATCATGTTCAGAACAAGAAGACCGCCTTGCAATACTTGTTACTGGATACCCAAATGTAGAAAAACTTTTATCAGTTTCTATAATAGATGATTCCACTGGATTGTCTCAAGCCACTTCTGTATTTCAAAGTATTGAAAAATGGAACTTGAAGCAAAATGTCTTTGGAGTATCATTTGATACCACTGCATCCAATTCAGGATGGATGAAAGGTTCCTGTAAGTTACTTGAAGAACTTTTGCAAAAGAAATTGATTTGGTTAGCATGCTGCCATCATGTGGCTGAAAGAGTTTTGTGTGCTGTGTATGAAACCATTTTTGGCCCAAGTAAATCTCCTGAGTTTGAGTTATTCAAAGAATTTCGCGAGTCTAAATGGAAGAAAATTAATACGAAATCTACATACAATGTTCTTGATGTTAAATCAAGGTATCAAAGAGGCCTAAAGGAAGAATGTGTAGAATTTATGACCCAATGTTTAAGAAAATCTGACTGCTTTCCACGTGATGACTATAAGGAAGTTGCTGAAACAACTTTAATGCTTTTAGGAGAGGTTTCCAGAGAAAACAGTCATTGGCGGAAACCTGGTGCAATGCACCGTGCCAGGTGGATGGCAATGATTTTGTATACAAATAAAATGTATGCTTTTGCCCACCAAGCATCATATGATGAATCATTGATTAAGAAATTAAAGAGAATGTGTCTATTTAATGCATTAATTTATGGAAAATACTGGCTTTTATGTTCTAATTCACTAGATAGTCAAGCTAATGATCTGAAGTTTTATCATGATTTGGTGAATTACAAGAAGGAAGATAGGGAAGTTGCAAATGCTGCTTTGAAATCTTTTGCCAATCATTACTGGTATTTGACGGAGGAAGTGGTCCCTTTGAGTTTCTTTGGATCGCTAAGTAATGATGAAAAAGATAAGATCGCAAAATCCTTAAACAAATATCCAGTTCCAGAAAATTATGTATGTGGGCAACCTGTTTTCCCCATTTTAAAGGAAGACACAAAGCTTCATCAGCTAGTAGGTCCAATTTCATGGCATTTATTTCAATGCTGTGGGTCAAAACCAGACTCATGGATAAAGAAACCAGCATCAACATGGGAAGAGGTCGATGACTACAACAAACTAAAAAACATTCTTTCATCTATTAGAGTAGTCAATGATACCGCTGAAAGAGGAATCAAGCTGGTTCAAGACTTTCATGACAAATGTCAAAATGAAGAAGAATTTCAAGGTCTTTTGCAAATTGTGGAAGAGAATAGAAGACTAATTCCTGATCCTAGTAAAGAGACTCTTAAAAGAATGAAACTCAGTAAAGAATAGTTCATTAACAGATAGATTAGGTATTTTTATTTGCAGAGATTGTTTTAATTTAGAAGATGCTGATTTTTTTTTGTTATTAAATATACCATAAATTGTCTTCTCTTATTTTTATGTTTAAAAAGCTCTTATATCAATGATTTCTAATTAGGAAACTTGTTTCTTTTTATTTTTTTGAGGAAAGTGTTGAATAAAGGAAAAAAAAAACGATGGGACCTCACAACTATAGATAAAGTGTTAATTTTTAGCTTTATTTTATATATATATAGTTTTGAGGTTGTCCTCACTTTGTATAGGCTAGTTATAATAAAAACTAATTATGATTTGCATTATAACTAGCAAATACGAAGCCCATCGCCGCGAAGCTGCATTAGGGTGATGCTTCAAAGGTGGCGGTAACACCTTATTTAAGAAGAAGGCACTGCAAGCAAAAAAATTTTTTAATTTAAATTTTTAAAAAATAAATGAAAATTTTCAAAATTAAGTAAATTTCTATTTTGATGAACTTTTCTAATAGAACTTGTGATTCTAAATCATTTCTATTCTATAACATTTTTCGATAAAGTTGATAGTGTTTGAGATATATGGGGTTTTTAGGAAAAGGGGATGCGCAAAATTTCAAGGGTGGGTGGGGGGGATTCAAAATTTGTCGGATTAGAAAATGCCTGTAAAATTCGTGTTTAGGACATCATTTGGCACAACATTAGACTCCTGGACCTTGAGTTTTTGAAAATGACCCAAAAATGGTACACCCTATTGTACCAATTGTAAGGTATCAAACGAAAATTATAGTCAAATTGACATACTACTACAGTATATGGCTATGAATTTTAGTTGTCGAAATTAATTGTGTGTCAAAATTCAATTTTAAAACCGTGAGATATACTTTCATTAATTGTAAGTCCTCTAAGTTCGTTTTTTTTAATTACCTTATTCGTGTAACTAATTAATTATGTAAAATCTATAATCCTAATTGAATTTTATTACTTTTGACACATATTCGAATTCATTTACGTTCCGTCCCTTCAGTCGCTTTTGCATTAAAAACTCGTATGCAAACATCATCGTTATAATCTTAATAATTTTTGCTTACGATATATAAATTCTCGTTCATGCATTTATTAAGTTGTTTTATCTATTCCTTAACGTAAATGTATATATATATATATATATATAACCCTAAACCCATCTTAAATTATTATACATCATTTTTAAACTTTGTTAATTCAAAAAACCTTCCAAATCCCTACACATTTGACCACAGGTCTATACATCATCCATTACGTAATTCTATTTTTACCTACACTAGTCAATAAAAATTAGCTTATAGATTGTACGATTTATATTTTTCCCTTTTTCCTATTCATTACACAGGTCAACAAAAAAACATTTTTTTTTCGTTGCCAAGGAAATTCGTACGAATTTAGGGTATTTTGGGGTTGCTGAATTCCAAAATGAAAGTAGTTTTTCCGATTTGGCTCTAGTTCTTGAGATAATGAATACCCTCAATTAATAGGAAACGTAACCATAACGCGTGCATGTGGGAAACTACCGGAACATTCTAGATGGTGAGACCGAATAAAATGCCATTATGTATTTCATGTGTTTACTTTTGTATGATTTGAGACAATTTCAATGCGATTTGTAAGTAGGCTCCGCCTGAACATTATATTTTTTGCATTTTTACGTGTTTCAATGGGGTACCAATTATCTCATAAATTAGAGCCAATCTAGCAAAACCGATGTCATATTCGGAATCAGCACCACAAAGTTACCCCAAAATCACTCTAATATGATTGGCAATAAAATGAGTGTTGACCAGTGTTATGAATGTAATTTTCCCCACAGAAAAAAAATAAATAAAATTTTTCTAAATTTTTTTTAACCATATCCTTGTTTGTCTAACTTAATTGGTTGTCTAAATTAATGTATTAATCCTATTAAATGTTTGTCTAAACTAAAGTATTAATCTTTGATTTTTTTATATTTTGTAAGCAAGTGTCATTTTAAAAATTTGGATACTCTGCATTGTACTCGACCACGCGAAATCGTTCTGTATAAAATTTGTATTGTAACTAATGGTACCCTGTTAGGATGTTATTTTCTCATTTGTATTGTATTAATGGTACCTTATTAAATTATTTTATAAATATCATTTTTAAAAGGGGAGAGTAATGTAAAAAGTGAACAATGAACAATTCCTACACCATCATTATATGGATTCATTGTTCATTTTTACATAAGAAGCCAAAATCGCAGAAGCGAGTTATGGATAGAATTTCGATTTGTAATAATGACTTATGCACTATGACGTCATAAAATAACTTTATTCTCTTTACGTTTCCCACTCTGTCTCTAATTTGTTCTTGTAAATCTTCCTAACAATGATTCGTACTATACGTAAAAATTCAATAACTATGACGTCACATTTTCCCTTCATCATATATCTAGTATCCAATGTATGAAAATTTATATATCATCATAATAAAAACTGTACACCCTATAGAAGTCATTATTTATGTTATGTAGTATAAATATAACTATTATTCGACCATATCCCCGCCCCCATACGTCCATATTTTAGTTTGACCATTATCGTATGTAATTTTTATTAAATAATCATCTTTACTCGTGTCAATCATGAAATGCAAAACTTTCGCAGTTCGTTCGGGAACGCGAAAAAACGTTCTCGTATTATTTTTTTCATTTTTATTTTTAATTATATTGACCTCCCGAGATGAACTCGAATAAATGCTTAGTAAGTTAATATCAGAAATTCCGCCCATCACAGCCGAATTTGAACGCTTCTAAGATAAAAAAGGTCTCCTTTCGCTCTGATTCGAATTTATAACATTATAGCATATTATTTCGTAAAATAAATTATCTCGTAAGTGCCATGTACTTTGTATTATATTTCTAACATCTTAATTGTCTATTAATATGAAACACTGTAAAAACAAGACAAAGTTATAGTAACTGTTTAATTGTAATTAACTGTAATACTTTAAATTAACAATAACTTTTAATGTACTTCAGTGAAACTGTAATTAAATGTAATGATTTAATTTATCATGTAAGAATGTACTTTAATGGAATTGTAATTAAAACAATAATAAGTGAATATGAATTAATTAGTAATTGTAATCGTAATTGTAATGAACCAAAATTAATACGTACTCAGTCATGTACTAAATTTGTACTATTACGAAATGATATCGCCTCCATAAATGTAGAATCAGCGATACTACTGTTCTTTTTTATTTTTATATTTTTTATTCTTTTTAGTTGAAATCATGTGTTTAAAAAGGGGGGAAATTTAACCTTCAACTGTCCTCCCCCAAAACATTTAAGCTATATTATGCATGTACTTGTAAAATTAGGACCACTTCAATTAGAGCACTTCTGCATTAGACTTCTGATTAGCACTTCATCGTTGCACTTCATCATTGTACTTCAGATTAGCACCTCATTAGGAGGGGGGCAGAGGCCCCTTGCCTCCTTAATATATTTTTAGATTCCGGCCTGAGCCATGGTCGAAAGAGGTCGAACCTCTACCCCTGTAAATTCAGAGTACCTGTATATTTTTAAGAAGTAAACCAAAGTAAGAGAAAGTTTTTATTTTCCCCCTCGAGTTGGGCTATCTTCTATTATTGGAAGAAAAGAATTAACAGAGTGTCGACCCCATAAGCGAGAGAAAAGAATTAGAAAGAATTATAGAAAAGTATAAAGAAGAAACATCCGTTGCTTGCCTCCGAACCAGAACCCCCCCCGTCGAATCCGAACCGACTCAGGGCCATAAAGGGGGGGTTAACACATGTGGACGTATTTACATGTACGTAACTATGTACTAACCATGATCATCAGAGGACATGTACGATTGCACAAAGTATTGTACATATATCGGTACTTAACACAATAGGTTGTGTGCGTAATATAGACACGAGTAAACATGGACTGATAGGTTGATAGGGCATCAGTAGACAATAGGTAGCTGAATGAATAATTAATAAAATTAACAAAAGATAAAGGTCAAGATAGGACATGGATGTATGAATGAACAATAATATTTATACTACATAACACCAGACAGGACCCAACATATAAATAATGATTATAGAGAATGAAGTTTTTATTGTTATTAAAGAATTTACCATACATTGAATACGGAAGATATCCACATACTAAATACGTGATTCAGTATTCAAGGTATGGAAAACGTGAAGGGAATTAAGTTACTTTATTACGTCATATTTATTCAAATTATGTCATACGTACAGTGTAAATCATTATTGGGAGGATTTAAAAGAAACGAATTACAGACAAAGAGTGGGTATTAAGGACTAAGAAGTACAACTGCGGGTTCCAATCCTGCTATATGCAATGTGCATGCATAATCTAATAAAATTTAGGGACGAGGGTTAGATGCAAGACAACCATAATAGAATAGCACAATAGAAAACACAAATCAAAATTCTATCCAAACTCGCTCAGGCGATTTTGGTTTCTCATGTAAAAATGAACATTCAAACATAAAAACCATACAACATAAGTACTGCATGAAGACAATGAATATAAGGATCCATCTAAGAATTATATAGGAATTATTCATTGTTCATTTTTACATATACAGTACCGTGCAGAAGTATGAGTCCACTCTCAATCTGATAACTATTAGATAATTATAATCTGTCGTATGAAAATTGGTTTTCATACTAAAATACACATTAACTAGAACCTCTGGTTCATATTAACGTATAATTAAGTTATTACTTAAGTGTATAAAGTTGTATTAGCTGGATGACCCTCTAGTCTGCATAAATTGGACTTGAGGGTTGATTTATTATATTACTTATAACGCATGTGTTTAAAGATCTAGCGAACTATTGATGATGGATCTGCAGTAAATGCTCCTAAGCTATTGTTATATCAGTTTTTACAATTAAAAGTATTGACATAGTCACTTAAATTCTGGTAAACAAATTTATCCAAAACGTTTCTCATTATAATCCTAATTCATGCTGTTTTTTATCTTTCACAGGCTTAAGAAATGAAGAAAAGTACAATTTCTGATGAGATTAGATATAAAATAATACATTTGCATGCTGAGGGACTGAGTAAAGAAAAATAAGTGAATCTACAGGCGTTTCCAAAACTGGTGTAAAAACAATCTTGGCTCGTCAGAGAACAAATGGGCCCCCCAGTTGGTCGTCCTAGATTAGAGAGGCCTTCTAAGTTTTCTCCATCTAATCTACAATATCTGAAGATTACTTCCCTTCGAGAGATACAAATCCAGCACTTCACTTGCGGCAGATCTCGAAAAAACAACAGGTGTCTCAGTTGATCCCTCTACTGTACGAAGGAAGCTTAACTCAGTAGGTCTTAAAGGATGTGTTGCAGCAAAAAAGCCACTTTTAAGGAATGGAAATAAAGAGAAGAGAAGAAAATATGCTTTGGAACACAAGTATTGGACATCTGAGACCTAGTGAGTTAAGCTTCCTTCGTACAGTAGAGGGATCAACTGAGACACCTGTTGTTTTTTCGGATCTGCCGCAAGTGAAGTGCTGGATTTGCATCTCTCTCGAAGGGAAGTAATCTTTATACCGTGTGACCACAAAAATTGTCCCTGTTTTTAATCGCTTATTACTCAGTCATTATTGCAGCTTCACAAATGAAATAAAAAGCATTCGAAAGAGAACATTTTAAAGTTTTATTTAATTTTTTCGATATCCTTGATACGAAATCAGTACTTATAAAAAAATGACAGTTTTATCCACCACAATAATGGGTTATTTGTCGGACATGTAACGTGTTTTCATCGCAGAAGAGATGATCAAACATGGCTCGGTAGTTGCCACCCAACGGTCTTTCAGACGACAATACGGTCAGCAAAGGACCATAGATCCTAAAACGATTCGCAGGATTTTCGCAAAATGGAAACATCACGGCTCAATCAAGAACATGCATAAAGGCAACTCTGGGCGCAGCAAAGGTGTGCGAACCGCTGAAAACATTGATTCAGTCGCAAATCAGCTTCAAACAGACAACAAGAAATCTGTGAGACGACTATCAGCTGTGACAGGAATCAAACGGGAGAGCATTCGGAAAATAATCACGTTGGATTTGAGAATGAAGTCATTCAAAATTATGTGTTTGCAACAGCTTAGCGAACAAGACTACCAGCGTGAAACAGTAATTGAACAAAACCAGATAAGATTAAGTGACATAATATTCAGTGATGAATGCCACATCTATCTCAATGGGTTCATCAACAGACAGAATTACCGGTGTTGGTCACAAAACAAGCCAAATATACACTTGGAGAAACCTCTGCATTCACCAAAAGTTACTGTCTGGTGTGGTTTGAGTAGCAGCAAGGTTTATGGTCCTTACTTTTTTGAGGACCCAGAGACAAGGAGACCGCTTTCAGTAACTTCAGAAAGATACCTTAAAAATTAGAAGGCCTCTCTAATCTAGGACGACCAACTGGGGGGCCCATTTGTTCTCTGACGAGCCAAGATTGTTTTTACACCAGTTTTGGAAACACCTGTAGATTCACTTTTTTTTTTTTATTCAGTCCCTCACCATGCAAATGTATTATTTTATATCTAATCTCATCAGAAATTTTACTATTCGTCATTTCTTAAGCCTGTGAAAGAAAAAAAACAGCATGAATTAGGATTATAATGAGAAACGTTTTGGATAATTTTTTTTTTCAGAATTTAAGTGAATATATCAATACTTTTAATTGTAAATACTGATATAACAATAGCTTATGAGCATTTACTGCAGATCCATCATCAATAGTTCGCTAGATCTTTAAACACATGTGTTATAAGTAATATAATAAATCAACCCTCAAGTCCAATTTATGCAGACTAGAGGGTCATCCAGCTAATACATCTTTATACACTTAAGTACTAACTTAGTTATACGTTAATATGAACAAGAGTTTCTAGTTAATGAGTATTTTAGTATCAAAACCAATATTCATGCGACAGATTATCTAATAGTTATAAGACTGAGAGTTGACTCATACTTTTGCACTGTACTATATATATACTGGGTGATCCAGATAAATGGGACCCATAAAAAAAAGCCAAATATTCTTAATATTTAATTCCTTTCATAAAAACTATATATCATTCGAAAGAGTAGAGTTACAAGTTTATTATGAAATATTTATTTTTTAAAAATGACTCCTTTCAAATGTGCTCCATTAGTTGCCAAGCATTCCAGTGTTCTCGCTTGTAAGTTCTGCATCACTTTTGCAAGAGTGTGCGGTGGTATGGCCTGTATCTCATTTGTGATGGCGGCCTTCAATTCTTGCAAGGTCGTTGGGTTATTTCTGTAGACCCTACTCTTTAAATATCCCCAGAGATAATAATCTAAGGGAGAAAAATCCGGAGACCTTGCGGGCCATTCAACGTCTCCAAATCTTGAGATTAACTCGCCTGGAAACGTTTGACGCAAAACTGCCATGCAGTTCCTCGTGGTATGGCAGGTAGCTCCGTCTTGTTGGAACCAGTGGTTTTCTAGACAAAGATCTCTTAATTTAGGAATAAGGAAATCGGTCAAAATTTTTTCGTAGCGATCACCATTTACAGTGACCGTGTTTCCGGTGGAATCCTCGAAAAAGTACGGCCCTATGATCTGAGATGCAGTAAGACCACACCAAACAGTTACACGCTGACTATGCAACGGGACTTCGGTAATATTCAATGGATTTTCTGTTGCCCAGAAACGACAATTTTGTTTGTTTACAGTTCCATTCAAGTGAAAATGGGCTTCGTCTGACATAATCAAAGTTGCTAGAAAATTGGTGGTCATTTACCTTCTGTTGGATCCATTGACAGAATTGTAGTCTTCGTGCGAAATCTCCATCGTTTAGTTGTTGCACTGTTTGAATTTTATATGGAAAGAGCATTAAATTTTTATTGAATATACGGTGTGTTGTTCCATATCCAGCTCCTAACAGCTGAGAAGCACGTCTGATGCTTATGTTAGGATTATCCTGTACAATTTCATGAGTTCTGTTAATGATCTCGTCTATCCTTGCTGTGCGCACTCTTCCAGTTGGTTTTCTTTTTCCAATGCTGCCAGTTAGGGAAAAATTTCTGACACACCGACGGATTACTTTCTTAGAAGGTGATTTTGACATCTGAAAATTTGTCTTGAAAGATCTTTGAGCTGAAACTACACTTCTTCCATGCTCATAATATTGCTCAGTTATGAAACGCAGCTGTTCCAGAGTCCATGCAGTCATCTTGAAGGGTTAGTTTTAACTAACACTTTTATTTTGTTTTGTATCTTATCTTGTCTTGTATTGTCAAAACCTATACAATCCTGTACAAACTTGTAACTATCCTCTTTCGAATGATGCGTATGATTTTATAAAAGGACTTATACTTTAAGAGTTACAGGGGTTTCTTTTGGGTCCCATTTCTCTGGATCACCCTTATATATATATATATATATATATATATATAATATATATATATATATATATAAGATAGAGAGAGAGATGTATATAGGCTCACCTTTGCTTTCGTTGGCTTCGGTCCCAATTGTTCATTCTGGCGAAGGCCAAACTTTTCACCCAGCCATAGACCTACTTTTTAACGGGGATATATATATATATATATATATATATAAGAGAGAGAGAGAGAAAGATCCCTGCTAGGATACCTCCGGTTATCCATTTATCGACCAACCGTGGAAGGACGCGCCGCCACCGAGTTTTGAATCCGGCGCATATAATCGCGCTTATAGTTGTGTGTACGTAATATTTTATAGGCGTATAGGCGGGTGTGTACGTGCCCAAACGAAGTATACACTGAAACAACTGGCTGATAATGCGTGGAGGCACTGTCTGATTAAGCCAACTGGCTGATTAGGGGCCTATAAGACAGCGGACGCTCGGCTGAAGTCTTAATATCCGCTTGGCTCCTGCCAAGCGAACACGTCTCTTCCTCTCTCCTTCTCCTCTCTCTTAGGTTAGGTATACCCCTTTGGGGGGGTGAGGCCGTCTCAACTTCTCTCCCAAAGAGGTCTCCCCCAGCGGGAGTTCATTGCAACTTGGGGGATAACTCCGCCTCCAAGCTGCATAACCCTTTGCTTTTCTTGCAACAACCCCTCTCGACCCTTTGGGGGGTACCTTGCAACAAGGGGGTTGGAACTGGTGCTGGCCCTGGCACTCTTGCAAAATTGATCAACATTTGCAATTGCATTGCACTCTCTCCTTTTGCGCCCATTACTACGCCTATCGAGTAAAATAGCAGCCATATTAGCATATATATATATATATATATATATATATATATATATATATATATATTAATTTTCATTTGTTTTTCACCAAAAATACACAGAGAGGACAATATACAGGGTGTTTATAAAGTTCCTATCTATTTCAGTGGAAACGTAGCAAAAAGGGTAAAATTAAATAACAATATAATAGAAGGCATACATTTAATGAATACTTAATACTTTTAATGAATGCTTAATGAATATGTTAATAAATACGTAAGCGTATGATTCTACATGTGCTACATCAGTATCTCTACAGAGTTCGAATCTGTCAGCAGCATTGCAGAACACATTTTGGAGCATGACAGGGGTTATTTTTGTAACTGCTGTTCCGATACGAGCACATAAATCTTGAAGATCTTTAACCCTCGTTTGATAGACTTTTCATTCGATAAAGCCCTTTGCAAAGAAATCCAAGAGCGTTAGGTCAGGAGAACGAGCCACACACAGCCTGTTGCCTCCACGTCCGATCTACCAATTTGGAAATCGTTCTCTTTTAGGTACTCCCGAACAATGTTTGCGCAATGACAAGGTGCCTCGCCTTGTTGAAAGACGACGGTGTTTAAAATGCCATCTGAATGAAGCTGGGATATTTACGCGCTCGTATCGTAACAGCAGTTATAAAACTAACCCCTGTCATGCTCCAAAATGTGTTCCGCAATGCTGCTGATAGATTCGAACTCTGTAGAGATACTGATGGTGCTCATGTAGAATCATATGCTTAAGTATTCATTAAATGTATGCTTCTATTATATTGTTATTGAATTTTACCCTTTTTGCTACGTTTTCACTGAAATAGATAGGGTCTTTATAAACACCCTATATATATATATATATATATATATATATATATATATATATATATATATATACACACAGGGGTTGGACAAAATAATATGAACACCTTGATAAATGACGGTTTTTATTCTTAATATGGAGTTGGTCCTCCTTTAGCGGCAATAACAGCTGCAATGCGTCGGGGAATTGATTCATACAGCTTTTGGACAGTGGCTAGAGGAATCCTGAGCCATTCTTCGAGCAAACCCTGCTCCAGTTCCTCCAAAGACGCCGGCGGTGGGAATCGGCTTCTGACCTGCTGCTCCAACTGACACCACAGATGCTCGATAATGTTAAGATCCGGGGATTATGGAGGCCAATCCAAGCGTTCTACTTCACTAACATGCTCTTCAAACCAGTTTTTAACGACCCCAGCGGTGTGGATTGGTGCATTATCATCCTGGAAGACGGCGCCGCCATTGGGAACAGCGTTTGGACCATGGGATGGACCTGGTCAGTAGGGTGTACCATTTTTGGGTCATTTTCAAAAAGTCAAGGTCCAGGAGTCTAATGTTGTGCCAAATGATGTCCTAAACACGAATTTAACAAGCATTTTCTAATCCAACAAATTTTGAATCCACCCCCCACCCCCTTGAAATTTTGCCCATCCCCTTTTCCTAAAAACCCCATATATCTAAAAACTATCAACTTTATCGAAAAATGTTATAGAATAAAAATGATTTAGAATCAAACGTTCTATTAGAAAAGTTCATTAAGATAGAAATTTACGTAATTTTGAAAATTTTCATTTTCTTTTGTCCAAGAGCACCTTATTGTATTAATATAAAATAAGGTGCTTAAGTTACATTATTTATGAGTATATTGTGAGTATAATCCAAATTTAAAAATCCTTTTTTACATTGAATTTTAATAAACAAGCATTGTTTTTACTCTTATTGTTTCTTTTCAGACTGCTTTATTTGAAAAATAAATAAAAAATGAGTCAAACAGCTACAAAACAGCATGACTTTATTCTTGGTCGCTTGCAGGCTGATATTATGAGTTCATCTAAAATTGTTTTACCATCCAATAAAGATGTTCTAAGCCATTTTATTTATTTACGTAGAATGCAGTATAAGGGTTCAAAAGTTACAAAAGATTCTACTGTTAATGAAGTTCTACAGAAGCTACTAATAATATGGCGAAAAGCATGCATTCCTACTATAGATATTACTAAAAACCCTAAAGGCAGGAAGATGCTGTTAAATCTAGAAGAAATGCATAATAATATAATCAAGCACAAAAAAAGAGCAAGCTTTGAAAATGAACTCTCTAATTTCATGAAAATTATGGATTCCCTTTTTGACATCTCTTCTCAAAATGCCGTTGAATTAATCCAAAAAGACCACATGAGAACTGAGCCTCAGAAAGCATATGATATTTCATTCTTAGAAGATCAAAGAACAAAACGAGAAACATGTTTAGGTTTGCTAGATGCAGATTATGCATCAAAAGTACAGCGCAAGTACATTAGATTAGAGAAAGAGAAGAAACGCAAAGAGAAACATAAATCAGTGAAGCAAGTGAGTGCTACAGCCAGAACATCAGAGACCCTTCTTTCTAGCACGACCAGTTCTGAGACAGACAGCTATGAAGAGTTTCCGACAGAACCTACAGCAGGACCTTCGAATGCTTCCAGCCCCAAAAATATTCTTGCCTCGCCATTGGTTTCCTCCACTGCAGACAGACTTAATCTCCCTATTGGACAACGGACTGTTTTTGCTGCTGCAGTAGCCATTATGTGTGGCAAGGATATTGAAAAACTGTCTCTCTCCAGGACCACATCTGCAAGAGCCGCTCGAAAGACAAGAAAACGAAAATATGAAACTTGCATCAATGATTTTACTCCTGATCACTGCCTAGTACATTGGGATAGCAAGCTGCTTACTAAATCATGTTCAGAACAAGAAGACCGCCTTGCAATACTTGTTACTGGATACCCAAATGTAGAAAAACTTTTATCAGTTTCTATAATAGATGATTCCACTGGATTGTCTCAAGCCACTTCTGTATTTCAAAGTATTGAAAAATGGAACTTGAAGCAAAATGTCTTTGGAGTATCATTTGATACCACTGCATCCAATTCAGGATGGATGAAAGGTTCCTGTAAGTTACTTGAAGAACTTTTGCAAAAGAAATTGATTTGGTTAGCATGCTGCCATCATGTGGCTGAAAGAGTTTTGTGTGCTGTGTATGAAACCATTTTTGGCCCAAGTAAATCTCCTGAGTTTGAGTTATTCAAAGAATTTCGCGAGTCTAAATGGAAGAAAATTAATACGAAATCTACATACAATGTTCTTGATGTTAAATCAAGGTATCAAAGAGGCCTAAAGGAAGAATGTGTAGAATTTATGACCCAATGTTTAAGAAAATCTGACTGCTTTCCACGTGATGACTATAAGGAAGTTGCTGAAACAACTTTAATGCTTTTAGGAGAGGTTTCCAGAGAAAACAGTCATTGGCGGAAACCTGGTGCAATGCACCGTGCCAGGTGGATGGCAATGATTTTGTATACAAATAAAATGTATGCTTTTGCCCACCAAGCATCATATGATGAATCATTGATTAAGAAATTAAAGAGAATGTGTCTATTTAATGCATTAATTTATGGAAAATACTGGCTTTTATGTTCTAATTCACTAGATAGTCAAGCTAATGATCTGAAGTTTTATCATGATTTGGTGAATTACAAGAAGGAAGATAGGGAAGTTGCAAATGCTGCTTTGAAATCTTTTGCCAATCATTACTGGTATTTGACGGAGGAAGTGGTCCCTTTGGGTTTCTTTGGATCGCTAAGTAATGATGAAAAAGATAAGATCGCAAAATCCTTAAACAAATATCCAGTTCCAGAAAATTATGTATGTGAACAACCTGTTTTCCCCATTTTAAAGGAATACACAAAGCTTCATCAGCTAGTAGGTCCAATTTCATGGCATTTATTTCAATGCTGTGGGTCAAAACCAGACTCATGGATAAAGAAACCAGCATCAACATGGGAAGAGGTCGATGACTACAACAAACTAAAAAACATTCTTTCATCTATTAGAGTAGTCAATGATACCGCTGAAAGAGGAATCAAGCTGGTTCAAGACTTTCATGACAAATGTCAAAATGAAGAAGAATTTCAAGGTCTTTTGCAAATTGTGGAAGAGAATAGAAGACTAATTCCTGATCCTAGTAAAGAGACTCTTAAAAGAATGAAACTCAGTAAAGAATAGTTCATTAACAGATAGATTAGGTATTTTTATTTGCAGAGATTGTTATAATTTAGAAGAGGCTGATTTTTTTTTGTTATTAAATATACCATAAATTGTCTTTTCTTATTTTTATGTTTAAAAAGCTCTTATATCAATGATTTCTAATTAGGAAACTTGTTTCTTTTTATTTTTTTTGAGGAAAGTGTTGAATAAAGGAAAAAAAAAACGATGGGACCTCACAACTATAGATAAAGTTAATTTTTAGCTTTATTTTATATATATATAGTTTTGAGGTTGTCCTCACTTTGTATAGGCTAGTTATAATAAAAACTAATTATGATTTGCATTATAACTAGCAAATACAAAGCCCATCGCCGCGAAGCTGCATTGGGGTGATGCTTCAAAGGTGGCGGTAACACCTTATTTAAGAAGAAGGCACTGCAAGCAAAAAAATTTTTAATTTAAATTTTTAAAAAATAAATGAAAATTTTCAAAATTAAGTAAATTTCTATTTTGATGAACGTTTCTAATAGAACGTTTGATTCTAAATAATTTTTATTCTATAACATTTTTCGATAAAGTTGATAGTGTTTGAGATATATGGGGTTTTTAGGAAAAGGGGATGCGCAAAATTTCAAGGGTGGGTGGGGGGGATTCAAAATTTGTCGGATTAGAAAATGCCTGTAAAATTCGTGTTTAGGACATCATTTGGCACAACATTAGACTCCTGGACCTTGACTTTTTGAAAATGACCCAAAAATGGTACATCCTACTGGTCAGCCAATATTGACAGATAGACCTGGGCATTAACCCAACCATGCAGTACTACAGCTGGGCCAAGAGTATTCCACGATATTGCTGCCCAAACCATCATAGATCCGCCTCCATGCTTAACGGTTGGGATCAGGCAGTCGGGGTCATAAGCATCTTTAGGCTGTCTCCAGACGTAAACTCGACCCGAACATGGAAATAGCGTAAAGGAGGATTCGTCGGAGTAGACTACATTCTTCCACCGGTCCATTGACCAATTCTTATGGTCATTACACCATTTTCTGCGCCGCTCAATGTTGATGTGCGAAAGGAAGGGTTTGGCAATTGCAGCCCTCCCACGGTATCCAGCTCCATGGAGCTCGCGACGTACAGTTCTGGTCGATACCGGGCTTGCAAGATGCTGGTTAAGCTCTGCAGTCACTTTTGGAGCCGTGGTCTTATGGTTCTTTGTCACAATGCGCTTTAGCACCCGGCGGTCTCGATCACACAGCTTCTTCTTGCGTCTACTATTGCATTTGTCGGTGCCTGTCTTTCCATGGTTTTGGTATGCAGACATGACCATAGAGACAGTTCCTCTGGATACATTGAACATCTGAGCGGTTTTCGTCACCGATGCACCAGCCATCCGCGCTCCGACAATTTGCCCTCTTTGGAAGTCTGACAGGTCTTTCATAACTGCTAATTCATAATTCACTCAGGTCTGTAAAAACAACGTGAGGGCTATAACAAGACGTATACACTCTCTGTTACGCATTTAAATATGTTTGCCAGTCATTTGACCGTTTACTTTGTGTCTGAGCAGTCCGTAAAGATAACCGGTGAAATCGGCGGGTGTTCATATTATTTTTTCTAACCCCTGTATATATATATATATATATATATATACTTATATATATATATATATATATATATATAATATATACACACACATCTATATATACACACACACACAGTGCCAGTGACGCTTCTCAGTTTTGCGTTCCGTCTTACTATCAAATTAACAGGGTTTAAAGTTAGTGAACCGGTATGTTACCTATACAATAAAATTTGTAAATGTGCCAAGATTACCCAGTTACAATCTTATTAGATGGTCCACAATACTTAATTAATAATAATACATATAATATATCCTCAAAATTTTCTAACGACATCCGGCACTACCTTCTTGGACCTATGAGGAGGGAGGTAAACAGTGACCTTCAAATAGCGGGCATACGAACGAATGAACGAACTAAACGAATGAACGAGTGAATTTTAACTACATAAACGGTTCAAAATATTTTCAAAAGGCCAGGGAAAGGCTCTGAAATCTTAAATGAAAGACCAAGCAAATAAATAGGTTTTATTACTTTAGATATATTTACAAACTTACACGCTTACATGTTTTAAAGGGACAAGGAGTGGGCACTCCTTTTAGCATCCCCATCTCGTTCCCCTCTCCCGCCCTTCCCCTATCATATACACTGCGAATTTTCCGTTTAATAGTAAAAGTTTTGACGGTGATCGCGGGAAATGTATGTTTCATTACGGTATAATCGTACAGTGACTCCGCGTGTATACTTTTTGTGTCATAGAAACAGTTACATAATTAATGTGAAAAGATGCCTGAACATCGAACCGTTGGTATCCAGAGCATGATTTAAAGGGACGAAAAAGTGGGACCCTTTCGGCGTTCCCCCCCATCGCCACCCCCAACCAGCCCCCACCAGTTACGCTTCCCCGCAAGCCATTACAGATACAATGGGGTCGTCTGCTGTAAATCTTGTAGAAAATCCTCTGTTATGTTTCATATTCGACAAAGTAGATCATATTAGGTCAGACCTTCTTGTATCTGTCTTTCATGATTTTTATGATTCAGAAGAAATAGAACATGCGAGGGTACAATTAAACACCCTGTTCGGTGCTTCCCTCCCAACTCGTAGAGGTAATTCTAAAAACGAGAATACCCTGAAAGACATTATAAATAAAGTGTCGACCCTCCGGGATAATGAGAATAATATTACCTTTTACGTTACTAACTTCCATAGAATACCGGTAATCTCTATGGGTGACGTAAACGTCTCGGTGCTCCTCAAACAGTATAATGAGTAGAGTTAGGATTGATAGGCACTAAAAAATCAATAGTACGTAGGCAAAAAGGCACTAAAGAAGCTCTAAAAATGTCGCTTAAATAGGCACTAAAAGCTAAAAAAGGCACTTAATAGGCATTTCTATTTTCCCACTTTTCTCTTATTATTGTTGACTTACAGTAAACCCATTTGCAGTTCTGATGAATATCAGGATTTTTATTGTAAAAAATAAACTAAACATCTCAAAAACCATCAAACATTTTATTTGTATCAAAGTAAAATCCAAACATTTAAATTATCTTCTTACAAAAACTCAACTAAACTATAAATTGAAATGGCAATTGATGATTAAAACTTTTTCAAGGTTCTGTGGCGTAAATTGACATCGCCTGTCACTCAATACATTTTTATATCGAGAAAACGACCTTTCGACATCGCAAGACGTAATTGGTGCGAACTTCAAAGATGCTAATTCGCTTGGCTCAAAGTCCAGAACCTCCTGACACTCTCCTTTGAACACTGTTGAAACGTTCACTATGGTTTGCCAACCAGGATTGCGTCTGAGAACATTTTCAAATTTTGCTACCACTTCTTTCCTTAAATTTTGAACTATTTCCACTGCTTCAACAAACTGCAGGCCTCTCTCTTCCAGCTTGGTTATGGTCCCTGGCACCCGTCCGAAATTGGCCATGATGTAGGCCAGGTCTCCTCGAAGGGTTAGACAGGATAAGGCCTCCTTCGCTTCTCTTATCACGACTGCCTCATGCTCGTCTAAGTTTTCAACGACCTGCAACAAAAAACAGAATTAAGATGAAATTTGCTTTGCTGCTTTTGAAATGGCTGTAGAAGAATGTACTAATTAAACTGAATATGTTTCGTACCTTGGCAATTTCGCTGATATTTTCAACATAATACATGGCAGCTGAGGTGGCAAGGGTGTTTCTGGAAGAGCTGCCTTGAAAGCAGCAATTCTTGAAGGTGCCTTGAGAAAGACCTTCTTCACCGACGATACAAATGCATTTACGTTCCGTAAATGTCCCCGGATGTTTTCTGCCACTCGATGGAGAGCATGAGCCAGGCAAGTCACATGCACCATTTTTGGATAGAAAACCTTCAGATTTTGCGCTGCTTTCAATATATATGCTGCTGCATCCGTGACAAGAAGTAAAAACTTATCATCATTGTTCTCACTTGGCCAGAGAACTCCTGCAATTAAAAAAATGAATAAATAAGTTTATATGCGCACAAAATTAACAACTTCAAATGTAATTGTCTCTCATTTTAAATGCATATGAATAACATTCATCGACACTTACGGAGAGCATCCCGCACAACTCGAGCTACTGTGGCATTATTAGTTGCCTCGAGTGGTCTCGAGAGGATCAGGTGTGGTTTTCCTGGGCCAGAGCAGTCGAGCTTACCCACCACCACATTGGCAACTTGACGTCCACAGGTGTCTGTCGTCTCGTCAACTGACACCCAGAAGTTGGCATAATTGACGTCTTGTCTGATCTCTTCAATAACCTAGAAATTTCATGTAGTATTTAATTAAGTTAATAAATACACACAATGTACATAACTTGATAAAGAGTGATATCAACAGAACGCTCGTTTAGCCATTCTTTTACATTTGACATAATCAAAATTTAATAGAGTAAAATGACAAAATTTAAAGAAATGAAGTGAAATAAAGCTCAAAATTTAAACAAAATAAATTAAAATATTAAATTATTTTAAATCAATGTGAAATGAATTTAAACCTGTAAAATGAAAATTAAAATGAAGTAAATTAAATCAACATATTTAAACTTACAGATTCATATTTTGGATGGAGGTAGTTTCCCCTCAAAGTAGATTCATCGGGAATTTTCATTTTCGTGTACTTTGCTAAAAATTCTTTGTATGCCGCATTTTGCAGCTTGTTAAAAGGTATGTTTGCCGCCACCACTGAAGCACACAAATCAGCATGGAACTGCTGCTGCAACTTATCCGACTCTGTGGGACTTGGAAAGAAGGGCTGGCATGTTGCAGTTTTCTTCTTAGAGTTCATCAAATGCATAGCAGTATTTTTGTGTTGGTCCAAATGGCATTTTTTTCTCGCATTTTACCTGCAAAGATGACAAGTATTACTGAAAAACAAACTTAATTACTGCGCCATGCATTAAAATAAATCAAATTAACAACAAACAAAAAGCTATTATTCTCTATTCATTATAAGAACCCAACTTAATAATTTCTTTAGATACCAATTTTTTTTTTTTTTAGAAACTACAGAAAACGACAATTTTTAGGGTAACTAAATTATAAAATACATTAGTCGAACGTCGAAGTTGGTTGTTCGGTTAATTAAATTAATATTAAAATAATTTAAAACAATTTGTTTTTCACCACTCTTTACCAATTTATCTTCAGGATGTTATTAAATTCGGAAAAGATCACATTATCACTCATTGTTGGAGCGTCAAATTCCCTCGCATACATTTGTTTACATCGAGTGGCTGTCTTGTCCTTAGGCATTTTTTCTCATTTATAAAAAAAGTCGTAAGCACAAACGTGAGATTTTATTTAGCAAAAGCACTTGAACAAAGACATCACGTTGCACTGCACGCACCAAACAAAATGATCGAGGCCGAACGCGTCACAATGACGTATTGTGATCTGATTGGCTGTATTTGGCTGACGTATTGTGATCTGATTGGTTGTGCTGGTTGCCTCAGGACTAGCCTCGGTTTTTCCATCTCCTGCCCTATTTAGGCCTACAAGTTTAAAAAAATGCGAGTTATTTTGCTTTACTTAGTACAATAAAATTAAAAAAGGCATGTATAGGCACGTATTTTAAAAGTAGGCACTAACCATCAAAATAGGCGTTTATAGGCACTATAACATTTAATTATATACATCCCACAGTCCAGAAATTGATTTCTCTAAAAGAAGCCTATGAATCTATAAATGGGAATAAAAAAGGCAAAAAGGGCAAAATCCGGTCTCTAATAATGAGGTACAAAAGTCGATAGTTGAACTGAAACACCAACACGTGGTGTCAAATCATAAAAACGCGATTTCGATAGAACAGTCCCGGTCAGAGTTAGATGCGTTGAAAGAGACGCTCCTCCCAAAGCCTAGTTACTCGGAAGTAGTTCAGCAAGCCAGATCTCCAAGAAGCGCGTCGGGCAGCGAGGGAAACGAAATCCCCGCCTCCACCTACCCCCATGAAGATGGGGTGGAAACGCAGCATGCAGGGGTAGCGGTCAACCCCCCTCCCGCTCAGGAAAGGACTCCTGCTCCCGATCTCACAATGAGGAACAGGGACGGTCCAATGCCGAGAGTCGAGGCATCATTCATTGCCGTCTTCCCTGCCTCCCACTGCAGAGGAGAGGTGTTCCATTACGCCTCGCTCGGTACGCAGTTCCCCCCCCCCTCCCACCGAAGAAGGAGAGGCACTCGCGGCTGTCAGGGTATAAACACCGCTAACAGACCCTCACCAAGCCACAGAGTAAGGGAGGGGCCTTCTATCCCGCAAAGGTTGTGCCACCCATCCCCCAGGCAGGCGAACCCTGCCTCAGGGAGATCGAGGGAGCAGGACGAGTGGGTAACTGTTAATAGGCGCCAGTCCCAAAGGTCTCCTCAACCGGTCTCCGCGGCAAGGTCACCGATGGAGAATCTCACCCTATTTGTGTCGCGAATTCAGCTCTCGAACGAGGCAAGCGATATTCGACACATGATAGAAGAAATCATTGGTGAACACAGTATAGTGATAGTTAATAAACTAAACACGAAATATCCGTATTATAACTCTTTTAAAGTAATAATTAAAGGTGTAAATGCGCATTTCAACCCGTATAATATGAGTCAATGGCCTGACGGTATTATTGTTAAGGAGTTTATTCACTTTTCCAGGAGATTTGATAACAGGCAAAATAATAATAATAATAATAATAATAATAATAATAATAATAGGCGCCCTAACGGTAATGCCTGAAAGTTGTACTGTGTATAATAATAATAATCTTACTAATAATAAATTTTTCTATCAGTCATGGCGGATAACTTGTTGAAAATAGTCTCATATAATGTAAGGTCATGAGGAATTCAACTGTAGATGTTCATAAAATCTGCGACAGTGCAGATTTGATACTCCTGCAGGAGCACTGGCTACCTAAGCAAGAGCTAAAATTCCTCTCTACCATCCATGATGACTTTATGTACCATGCGTCATCAGCAGTTGACCTGTCAGATGAATTAATGTACGGTAGGCCTTTTGGTGGTGTTGCTTTCTTATAAGGAAAAATTTGTCAAAACATATAAGATTTTTAACAAGCGATAACGTAAGAAATGCAAAAAACTTCACTTTTTTTTACGTGAAGGTCAAAATATGAGAATAAAAACCCACTCTAATAGACAGAGTTTATTTCCACGACAGTTTCGACGCCCACTGGCATCCTCCTCGGGTGGATACAGAAACACAAATGAAACAAAACAAGAGGGAAAAAAAACAGTTCAGGGATCGACCGTTAAGAAATTCGCACCTAGGTTGGATTCCATTCTCTCGAGACAGGAGGGGCATTTTCATTAAGTACATTCGCACAAATTTTAAAACTATCTTCCTGTTCTAAACATACAGATTCTATTATTTTTACATAATTATTACATTTATAATTAAATTTATTACATTTAATATTGCATAATTATTAATTACAGAAATTATAAATTTATTATTACATTGGTTATTACATTGTTGTTTATTATACAGAAATTATAAACCGAAAAACGAATGAAAAAAGGCGATTAGGAAATAATCCAGAGACCATTGAGAAATTCGCACCTAGGTTAGATATCGTTCTCCCGAAACCAGAAGGGCATTTTATTACAGGGTCAGCTTATAACTACATTTCCACAAATTAAAAATATCTTCTTGTTCTATACATACAGATCCTAATGTTTTGACATAATTACTGCATATATTTATTTCCACCTTAATTACTTCCATTATTACATTTACTAAAAGCGAGTAAGGAAACATTCCAATCCAGAGACATTTAAGAAATTCACACTTAGGTTCGAACACGTTCCCACGACTCCGTAAGGGATTTATTGACCAAGAATCTCATTAAAGGGTCTAACTTATAAGTACCTTCGCACAAATTAAAATTATCTACTTTTTCTATACACACAGATTCTATTATTTTTCTTTTGACATAATTATTACATTTATAAAGTACCTTACTTGATTCCCAATCTATAGCATGATTATTTTGGCTAGCGTGATAAAAAATGGCATTATTAGTATTACAACTTCTGAAGGCATATTTGTGTTCTTTGATACGGGTTTCAATATTTCTTCCAGTTTCTCCCACGTATACTAAATCACAACTTTTACAGGGAATGCTGTAGACACAGGCTTGTTCCTCTTTTGCAACGTTATTCCTAACCAATTTACTTTTCACGGTAGACGAATATTTGAACGCCAAAGCAAACTTAAATTCTTTCGTCAACGGTTTTACTCTTTCTAAGCCGGCAATGTAAGGCAAACTCACATATTGTTTTTGGTTAACTGAAGGTTCCCGAGGGGCATAAAAAGATTTTCTGGCTTTAAAATACGCCTTTCTGATAAACCACTCAGGATATTTTAAATCCTTAAAAATGTTCCAAATCTTTGAATTTTCCGGATCCAGCAAATGTGGGCTACAAATCCTGAGTGCTCTTAGAAACATGGAAGAAATAATTGAGCTTTTAACCCCTTCATCATGATATGAAAAATAATGAATGTACGAATTACAATGAGTAGGTTTTCTATAGACCGTGAAAGGCGTATTTTAAAGCCAGAAAATCTTTTTATGCCCCTCGGGAACCTTCAGTTAACCAAAAACAATATGTGAGTTTGCCTTACATTGCCGGCTTAGAAAGAGTAAAACCGTTGACGAAAGAATTTAAGTTTGCTTTGGCGTTCAAATATTCGTCTACCGTGAAAAGTAAATTGGTTAGGAATAACGTTGCAAAAGAGGAACAAGCCTGTGTCTACAGCATTCCCTGTAAAAGTTGTGATTTAGTATACGTGGGAGAAACTGGAAGAAATATTGAAACCCGTATCAAAGAACACAAATATGCCTTCAGAAGTTGTAATACTAATAATGCCATTTTTTATCACGCTAGCCAAAATAATCATGCTATAGATTGGGAATCAAGTAAGGTACTTTATAAATGTAATAATTATGTCAAAAGAAAAATAATAGAATCTGTGTGTATAGAAAAAGTAGATAATTTTAATTTGTGCGAAGGTACTTATAAGTTAGACCCTTTAATGAGATTCTTGGTCAATAAATCCCTTACGGAGTCGTGGGAACGTGTTCGAACCTAAGTGTGAATTTCTTAAATGTCTCTGGATTGGAATGTTTCCTTACTCGCTTTTAGTAAATGTAATAATGGAAGTAATTAAGGTGGAAATAATATATGCAGTAATTATGTCAAAACATTAGGATCTGTATGTATAGAACAAGAAGATATTTTTAATTTGTGGAAATGTAGTTATAAGCTGACCCTGTAATAAAATGCCCTTCTGGTTTCGGGAGAACGATATCTAACCTAGGTGCGAATTTCTCAATGGTCTCTGGATTATTTCCTAATCGCCTTTTTTCATTCGTTTTTCGGTTTATAATTTCTGTATAATAAACAACAATGTAATAACCAATGTAATAATAAATTTATAATTTCTGTAATTAATAATTATGCAATATTAAATGTAATAAATTTAATTATAAATGTAATAATTATGTAAAAATAATAGAATCTGTATGTTTAGAACAGGAAGATAGTTTTAAAATTTGTGCGAATGTACTTAATGAAAATGCCCCTCCTGTCTCGAGAGAATGGAATCCAACCTAGGTGCGAATTTCTTAACGGTCGATCCCTGAACTGTTTTTTTCCCTCTTGTTTTGTTTCATTTGTGTTTCTGTATCCACCCGAGGAGGATGCCAGTGGGCGTCGAAACTGTCGTGGAAATAAACTCTGTCTATTAGAGTGGGTTTTTATTCTCATACGATAACGTAAGGTTGTTAGGCATTGAATTACAGGTGAACAATGATTGCATATTAATTGTAAACTGCTATTTACCATACAACAACGGCAGTAATCTACATGAATACATTGATTTGCTGTACAAAATTAAGTCATTATCAGATAACCCCCAAATATTCTCACTGTATAATAATAGGGGACTTTAACGCACATGTGAACTCGGAATTCTTTGGAGAATTGGGTAACATGAGCGAGTCGGCCAATTTAAGTATAAGTGATGTAGATGTATTCGGGGTAGCCAGTGGTAATTTTACATACGTTAGCGATATGAGTGGTACCACCAGGTGGATTGATCATTGTCTCACCAGTAATAATCTAAAGGATCGAATTGTTAGAGTTCATATTCTGCATGATTTCCTTCTTTCTGATCATAGACCATTAGAAATATTAATTAACGTTACCAATTTATGCGCAACACGACTTAACAAGAACTCAATAGGTAAGAATAATCGCGTCGATTGGTCCAATGTTAATATGCAGCAGAGAATAGAATACAAAGACAGAACATGTCACCTCTTTAATAATTTAGAAATTTTGCACCTTGGCTGTAATAATCCGTGCTCAAATGATTCTCACTGTAAACTCATAGATAGGTATTATAGTAAGATAATATCCCTGTTAAAAGAAGCAGGAAGCCACTTGATTAAATCTTACAACTATCATACTGAGGTTATTTCTGGATGGAATGATTTTATTGCCCCCCTGAAGAGGGAATCGAAAGACGCCTATGATTTGTGGTGCTTTCATGGTAGACCCAGATTAGGACCAGTATACATAAATATGTGTAGAAGTCGGGGTCAGTATAAGGCGGCCATAAGGCGATGTAAACAGGAAGAAGAGTCTATTCGAGCATCAAAAGCCTATGAAGCTCGAATAAATAACGATAATAACAAATTTTGGAAATTTGTTAAGAATCAAACGGGTGTCAAAAATGTCCTCCCTCCGACAATCGATGGGGTGTCGGGGGAGGATGAAATTGCAAAGCTGTGGAAAAACCACTACTCTAACATTCTTAATAGTGTGAGTAGGGATAATCTTAAGATAGATTGCAGCGAAACAATTGTGGAAGGGACAAGGGAAAATATTTTGATATCATTTTCTGAAGTAAAGAGGTTAATTAAAGAGTTAAAGACTGGTTCTGCGTCAGTGGTAGATGACTTATCGAATGAGCACTTAAAATATGCAAATGACGTAGTATGTCTGCATATATCATTGCTCCTATCAGCCATGCTTGTTCATAGCTATATCCCTGCAGAGTTCATGAGGGTATATATCTTGCCCCTGGTCAAAAATAAGTACGGAGACATTCTGTCCAGCATTAATTACAGGCCTATTGCTGTCGCTTCCTGCTTCTCGAAACTACTAGAAAAACTCTTGTTACTCCGATTAAATGATTACCTATGGACATCTAATCAGTTTGGCTTTAAAAGGTCCCACTCAACTGACCTGTGTATCTATGTACTTAAAGAAACAATATCTAAATACATTGACAGTAATTCAACCATTTATAGCTGTTTCCTTGATATAAGTAAGGCATATGATAGGGTGAACCACGATATTTTATTTGCAAAACTAGAAGACAGGAAGGTTCCCATGTACATATTAAATTTATTGAAATTTTGGTATTCCCACCAATCTTTCACTGTTAGGTGGGGCAATGTACTATCCGAGTGTTTTGGCTCCTCTTGCGGGGTGAGACAAGGCTCCTTGCTCTCCCCTATGCTGTTTAATGTGTATATTGACGGATTAATTGCTTCACTTAATGAGGCAACAGTAGGATGTTTTATAGATAACACAAGGATAAATAACTTAGTTTATGCCGATGATATGGTGTTAATAAGTCCCTCTGTTAAAGGACTGGATCGGCTACTAAATGTCTGCGAAGTGTATTCGCAGAAACATGATATTCTTTTTAATGTTACAAAAACTAAAGTTATGCAATTTCATCCTAAAAGCTGTAATCAGCCAGCTGATATAAGGTTTAAAATGAATGGTGAAGTAATTGAGGAAGTACAAGAGTTTAAGTATTTGGGTCAAACTATTACCAGCTCCTTGAGTGATGACTCGGATATAAGAAAATCTCGAAGCCTGTGTGCTAAAGCGAATATGACCATAAGGAACTTTCGTTTCTGTACAAGTGAAGCTAAAGACACACTCTTTCGTACTTTCTGCAGTAATATATACGGTCAGCAACTCTGGGTGAATTATAAAAAAGGTTCTGGCAGAACCCTAAATTTGCTGTACAACAGGTCTTTTAGACTCTTACATAAATTACCCCCGAGATGCTCAGCTTCGCAAATGTTTGCTACCTGCAATGTCCTGAGCTTCCCGGAGGTAACAAGACGTACTCAACACAGTCTAATGCAAAGAATAAAAAAATCAACCAACCCGATCATCCAAGCTATCCATGAGTCCTGCCATTTATCCTCTAAGCTATGGACTTCTTGGTACGAAAACGTCAGTCTGTAGCTCCACTTAACTTCGACAGTGCAGTATTATTTCTAATCAATTGTGTATATTTCTATCCTTAGTGTATGAACTGTCATTGTATTAATAATATTTGTCATATGGACTATAGTCTGCCAATAAACCTTTTCATTTTCATTTTCATTTTCATATATATATATATATACACGGTGAACCAAAAGTAGGTGGACAGTAGGTTGAATACGGTTTGTGTTATATTATATTATAACTATGGTGTTCATTATAACTATGGTGTTTGTGTTTTATTATATTAAATATTATAACTAAATTTATTTAAATTTTATTTTGTATTATAGTATACAAAAAAATTAAATATGTATTCTCAAAATAAACGTTATCATTTACTGTCCACCTACATTTGGTTCACCCTATATATATATATATATATATATATATATATATATATATATATATATATAAAATAACTTGCAAAGAGCGATGCAAATTACTACAGACCACAGTTTAAATCCTATTAAAAAGTGAAAATATGAACACAGCCCTTAACTTTAAAAAAGGAATACTCACTCGCATTCTAGAAGCTATTTTGCATGAGTTACGGAGAGATGTAAAAAAGAAAAGCTTTGGTGAAAATACAGGCACATAATTGTTTGTACTTACATTTCGCACGTAATTCCGTTCGGTGTATCGTCCTGTCCATCATCACAAAAGTTTTCCTCGTCGGCCGCTGCTAAAATCAGCCTAGTGGCTTCAGCACTGCAAAATAAAATCACTCTTTCATATATATATATATATAAAAACAATAGTGATGTAGGTCACATCCGCATCCGCATCCGCGGAACATCCGCACATTTTCTCGCATCCGCATCCGCGTCCGCATCCGCACTTTGGACTGCGGATGTCGTGCGGATGTGGACCGTTGAGATAAAACGTCATTAATAAGCGGAAATTATCAAATTCTACTATATTAATAGAACTAGTTCATTGTGCGCAAAAGTGATGCAAGCGACAAGACGAGAGGCTGTTCTTGTATGAAGTTACTCTCTTGCAACCTACTTAGATCCACGTTACAAAGCTAAGTTATTTTCACCTAGTACATTAGAACGAGTTAAATCATCACTTGGCAAAGCAGTTGAAGAGCTTCAATCTCTTGAATCTGTCGCTTCGCCACCCACCAAAAGAATAAAAGTTTCAGTGACAGAACCAACGCCTTCAACAAGCAAATCTATCACAGAATCTGTCTCTCAGTTTCTTGAGTCAAGCAGCAATGACGAGACCTACGCGATGTCAAAAGATGTAGTAAAAATGATCGAGAGCTATCACCAAGAAAAACGCCTGGCTGCATGTGACAATCCTATTAGTTGGTGGAAAAATACGCAGAATATCTATCCATACTTGAGTAAACTTGCAAGGAAACATTTAGCCTGTCCTCCAACAAACGTACCAAGCGAGAGATTATTTAGCAGTGCTGGATTAATATATGATGAAAAGAGAAACAGACTGGCAGCAGAAAAGGCAGAAAAATTAATGTTCCTTAAGCATAACCTTCCTATAATTAAGTTTGAACATTAAACGATGAACATCTTAGTTTACTTTATTTTAATTACTCATTTATAAATATGCCTAATAAAACTTTAAACTTAATATAAATAGTTATCAAGCTAATTAAAGATCTCTTTCTATAAGGGTGGAGGTTGGGGAAAGAGGTCGGTGGGGTGCATTTGAGTTGGGTTCACGTCCCGCATCCTGGTAACACAATTATGGTTTCTAATTGTGGCTGAAACTCAACAAAATATAACGAATTTGTTTGCAGACGAATTCACTAATTGATTTCTATATTAGTTAGATGCTTGATATTATTTTATATGTTCAGAGAAAAGTACAGCAATTATTGTACAATTAATCAATTATACTACATTATAGCTACAGCTCTCTCTATATACTAACTTATTATATACGTTAAACACAACAAATCTCGAATATATCCTAAAAAATAACGAAAATGTAGACATCCGCATCCGCATCCGCGGATGTTGAAATCAAACATCCGCATCCGCATCCGCATCCGCGGATGTGAAAAAAATGACATCCGCTACATCACTAATAAACAAGTATATTTACACAAACCCCTTCACGAATATAGTTTACCCGTGGTCTCCAACTTCATATAAATCTGGAAAACAGTAAAGTTGTGACTGACTCATGACGAATAGTAATGCGTGGTTGTTCACTAATAAAAATAACTGCTATGAGTCCCCACTGAAAATGCCCCTTTTTATATATATGGTAAGTAGGCTATTTGTAACCGAACTCAGAAACCAAATCCCCGACTCGATGGCTCCCTGATTGGTGGGCAGTACATCTGGGCATGAATATATCACCTATATGTGGTCCTTGACACAATCAGAAATTGTCAACCTGACGAATGGGGCGTGGTAGCGAGGATACGACGTTTTGATTGGTCGTCGCTACGATTCTGAAGGCGTCTTTATCAGAATTGGGTTAAACTGTCCTCAGATTTTTTTACGGTTTTTAGACCAATGTTATGTAAATGAATTTTTATCTCTTTTAAAATCTGATTTGTTATTATTACTATTATTGATTTATGCAAGTCCATTCCCCACGTCCCTATAGCAGCACTTGTACATTTTTTCAAAATTCATCACTTTATATTAGGGTGGATCGATTTTACATTTTTTTCGATTTCCATATTCTAATAGAGACAAAAACTTGCGCATGCATGAGAAAATAGCCTCTGCAAAATCTTAGCTTAATAGGTAATCATCTTCTGTCCCCGGCAGAGCGATGTGGTCACGGAGAGACTGGAATACTTGTGGAAATTAGCTTCCATTCCAACAGTTTCGACAGCACGGATAAATCAAATGTTGAAAAGTTATCGTGATAAAATGGCTAACATCATCAAATCACTGAACGCGAAAAAGAAGAACGAATCGTTACAGAAAAATCTTGAGGCCTTCAAGAAATCAACTAAGACCACCTTATTTGACATATCAGCTTGTAAATGCCCTGATTTGACAAAATGCAGCTGCCCTCGTGAACGACGAGTACCACTGAAAGAGCAACAGTTTTTACTCGACCAAAGAAGTGATCGCAAAATGGCAATAGGAACTTTGGATGTTGAAACAACAAATAAAAACGAGATGACTCTTGCAAGAAGATTGGCGATATTGAAACAAGAAGGAATAGCAGAACATCAAGAGCCGTCGACTAGTAAACGACAAGAAACTTCTCAAGAACAACCTTCTTCGTCAGCCTCTAGTGAAACCGAGGATACATCTATAGAATCATCGTCATTGTATGAACTAACACCGAGAGATAAACATGACATGAAGGAAAAAACACGAATGAAACTCCAGGTACTTGCTGAAGCTTGTGATCGTACGGGCGTCTCAGACAGAGCTGCTTCATTTATTGCTTCTTCGTTGTTAGAGGATGTTGGCTGGATACGAGAAGATGATGTCAGTTCAGTGATTGATCGAAATAAGATAAGAAGAGCCAGAAAAAGAGTTCGTTCTGAGCATCAGCAAGATGACAAGATCACGCTACCATTACAGGGCATTTTCTTTGACGGACGTAAAGATAAAACAATGACACAAGAAGAAATAGACAATGTGAAGCATAGAAGGACTGTGGTAGAAGAGCATATAGTTTTAGTTCAAGAACCAGAATCCCAGTACATGGGGCATTTCACTCCTGCATCAGGTTCTGCCACTGCAATAACATCAGGTATCATCAACTTTCTAGAGACTAACAATATTAGCACGGACGACATTGTGGCTATCGGCTGTGATGGTACCGCAGTGAACACGGGTCGAAAGGGTGGAGCCATTCGTATGATTGAAATGAAACTACAAAGGCCAGTTCAGTGGATCATATGCCTATTACACGATAATGAATTATCACTGCGACACCTCATTCAAGACTTGGACGGCAAAACAACTGGGCCAATGGGCTTTACTGGACCAGTTGGAAAACAACTGAACGACTGCGAAAAACTTCCAATTACAGAATTCGATGCCATTCCATCTCCCGACATTGACATAGATGATGCCGAGTTGAGCACTGACCAAAAATATTTGTTAGGCATCTACAGAGCAGTGTCGAGCGGTAGCTGCTCTTCAGCTCTCGCGGCTCGAAATCCAGGTAAGATGGCGCATTCCAGGTGGCTGACAACAGCAAATAGATTTCTGCGCCTCTATGTTTCAACCAGTGAACCCTCCAGCACCTTCAACGAAATTGTGCGATTCATTATGACAGTTTACGCACCAATTTGGTTTAAGATAAAGAAAAACTCCAGTTTCACTGAGGGCGAAAAACATTTTTTCGAAATGATGCGTCTCTCTCAGACCATGCCTCAAAGATATAAGACAATCGCCAACAAAGTCCTCCGTAGAAATTCTTTCTTTGCTCACCCAGAAAATATTTTGATCTCCATGCTACATGCCGATGAGCAACACATAAGAGAATTGGGATGGAGAAGAATATTAAAAGCACGATCAAAACAATCACCAGCGGGGAAATTCGAGCCTTCGCCATGCCTGAGCTGCTCTACGATAGTCAAAACTATTACGAAATGATCAACTGGCAAACGGCTGAGGTGACCGAACCCCCCGTTACAAAAACAATACCTGATACCCGAATAAAAGAGTTTGTTGAGACGGGAGACCAGCCTGATGGACTGATCCCACTATTCCCTTGTCATACTCAAGCGGTCGAGAGACTCATCAAATTAGTAACCGAAGCCTCTGGCAGTGTAAGTGGAATAGAAGAGAGGGACGGATTCATCCGCTCCCGTCTTCACTCCCGAACAAAAATTCCACGATTTGATTCTAAGAAAGATTACCGTATGTAAATCGACATGCAGCCAAAGGAAGGGTGGTTGGGGCTGGATAGGGTGGAACTCGACGTACAGCCACCTCCTCGTGGTGAGTTCTGGGTTGCTAATTTTATAAAATTAGCAAGCGAGGAGCTGTACTTAGTACTTATCGTACTTATAACATCGCATTAACGTAATTATAATCCACATTTAGACTTTTCTCGGGGACAGAAGATATTACTCTAGAGTCATAAAATTTTGCGTGTGTGTTATTTCCTGCCTAAGCAACGATATAAATGCTATGGGAAATATATAAATGCATTATTTAAGACAAAGAGCCGATCTGAAAATATGTATATAAATTACCTATTTTTTCAACATTTGACGTTGTTGCCGGGGGCAAAAGATATTAACGTAGGACAACGCGCTTGGAAAAACGATCATATGAGGTCTTTTTCATCGACTTTATAGTTATTAGGAATAATTTTGATGCATATTGAAATATTTTAAAAATTATAAGAAAAATACGTTTTTGACTACTAAAATATGATTTTCATCGCTCTGCCGGGGGCAGAAGATGATTACCTATTAAGCTAAGATTTTGCAGAGGCTATTTTCTCATGCATGAGCAAGTTTTTGTCTCTATTAGAATATGGAAATCGAAAAAAATGTAAAATCGATCCACCCTACTTTATATACGTAAGAATGACTTTTGGGTTTAAGTTTTGTTTTTTGGCTAAAAATACAATAGTTACCCATTTTTCTTTGATTTACTCAATCCGACATGAATGCAACGAATTTCTTGCGTATATTGAGGTTCTGAATGTAGTAGGCTAGGTGTAAGCTGTAAACCCTAGATCCTGTCCCAAAGCTGGATCCTATCTGCTTTGCAGATAGCTGGTGAGGGAAGCTATATTTTGGGGCCTCTTTGCGAGTAACCTGGTGCCCACGTTGGGCTTTCCATCATGAAAAAGAAAAACTATACTATTTGTCATGGTCTGTGTTTAACATATATATACTGTATATATATATATATACCTCGCAACCTCGTAGAAGCTCAGTGTATTGGTCTGTCTTCATACACAGACAATGCTGGGGGACCTTGCCTCTAGGCCTGGTGAATGAGCGAATTGCTCTCTTGCACTCTCTGCCACGCATAGCCAGGTACACCGGGCTCATCTGGTACCGTACTGGGACAAGCATGTAGTATTCTTTTGAAGACTTTAACTTTGCCTGCTGTGGCGCTCCTGAGATTCTTTGGAAGCTGTTTAAAAAGTCTTGGCTCCCTGACAACCAAGCTATTTTTTGTTTAACTATTCTTTCAAATATTTTAGTGAGATGAGATGTAAGCGACACTGGCCTATAGTTTTTGGCCTCAGATTAATCTCTTCCTTTATATACTGGGGCTATGTTCGCGCTGTTCAGGCTGTCCGGTATTTCTCCCGTGTCTAGTAATCGTCTCCATATCCAATATAGGGAATCAGCGATTGCATTCTTGCAGTTTATGATCAGTGTGGCATTCCATTTGTCCGGTCCTGCCGCTGAGTATGCTTTTGGTTTCCCTATAGCTTGTGTAGTATCATCTGTCGTGAAGTCGAAGTCCGTTATACTGTGCCCTTGTAGTTCTTCTTCAAAGAATGTGTTTCTATCGCATATCAGTTTGTCAGTTTTTGGATACTGAAAGATGATTCGTACTGAGTTCTTAATATTTCAAATACTTCTGTTAGATCATCAGATAAAACACCGTCTTCGTTTTTCAAAGGTCAGACTTCCATGTATATATATATATATATATATATATACAGGGTGGGCCGTAAGTTTCCATACATAGGAAAAATTAAACGTTTGTTTTTATGTTTCAGATACCCTAAGAATATGCGTTTGACGTAAGATCTTGTTTACTGATGAAGCAAATTTTTACGTCAATGGAGAGGTTAATCGGCAAAACATACGTTATTGGAGTAATGCTAACCCTAACTGGCTGAGTCCGACGAAGATGCAAGGTGCCGGTAAAGTGATGGTGTGGGCCGGGATATGGGGTGACAGAATTATTGGACCAATTTTTGTCAGTGGAAATCTTAATGCCGAAAGGTATCTTAACATGTTGCAAGAAGAGATTTTCCCATCCCTGCTAAACGAGGAAGGTAACTTCCCAGTTTACTTCCAGCAAGATGGAGCTCCACCTCATTATGGTCTTCACGTGCGTCGGTATTTGGATCAGCAGCAGTTTCCGGATGCTTGGATTGGTCGGCGTGGTCCTGTGGAGTGGCCTCCCAGATCCCCAGATCTCACCCCCCTTGATTTCTATCTTTGGAGGCACTTGAAGGCCATGGTGTATCAGGAAAAGATACGAGACATAAATCATCTAAAGGAACGTATCACCAACGCCATTACAAGCATAACGTCAACTGTGCTAATGCGTGTTCATCAACAGTGGGGAACACGTATTGAAATGTGTTTTCAAAACAATGGCAACCATGTAGAGCATATTATATAAATAAAAATGGTTGTCCATAAAAAAATGTTTATTTTTCCTATGTATGGAAACTTACGGCCCACCCTGTATATATATATATATATATATATATATATATATATATATATATATATATATATATATATATATATATATATTGCAGTGAAAGCTCCTCCAGATAATTTCCACTATTTTTCTAATTGTAATTTTAACGTTGTGATCTCATTGAATTCTGCATCAGTTGACATTATTATTCCAAGATTCCTGACTTGTGGGTTGAGTGTTATCTGCTTGTTTTGTAGTGGCTTGTATCCGTTATTCTGTAGCTTCTAGTTTTCACCATATCTTATGAGTTGGAATTATTTTTCTATTTCCTGGGTAAGTGCATAATTTTCCATATCTAATAATACTCTTGACTGAGTTTTATCGATTTTTCTGATGTTACCAATCGAACTTCTTACTATACAGTACATAACTTCATTCTCTTTCTTCCATGTTATAAATGGAAAGTAAAAATCGTCACAAATTTATATATTTGGTATTGGGGTTTTAAGTGATTTTTTTCTGTGGTGTTGAAGTTAATATTTTTTACTTCTAAAATAACAATTTCGACTGTGCTGATTGATTTTTTTACCTTCATTTCGTCTGTGTATGTGTTTTTCATGTAAATGCAATAGCCTTCTCCTTTTGTAGCAAATCTATCAACTCGGTATATGTTGTAGTTCTTTACTGCTATTTCATTGTCTTCGATGCAATTTTCACAGCCGTTTTTTACATTTATGCAAGTGTTTCCTACGGTCAGATTTTATTTTTGGTTATTTTTTTATTTTCCTATTTTTTCTATTATTTTTCTGTTGTTTCTCTATGATGCAAGGGATGATATGGATCAGAGAAAATGGTCTGTATTATTGGGTGACTATTGCACTTGAGAATACTTGGGGTGTGGCCCTTAGACCATTGTGTTTGTTGAATTAACTCTAGGTAGTATTGGGTAAGTGGATGTTGCATGTATTATTGGGGTGCATAACTGCATATATCTGCTAAGTTCCTTTTTTTCATTGAAAGTGATAGTTGTTTTGTCATCATTCTCATTTCTTTCATAAAATACCCCTTATTGATCATGTTGTAGCTGTTTTTCCTATTTCTCTTTTTTGAGTACCCTTAATGCGAAAATAGGGTTATTCCATATTGAGGCATTTTTTATCTCTGAATGAGTATCTAATACTTGAATTGAATGATTGAATGTCTAATATCGGCAAGTTCACTGAAAAATATATTAGGTCATAATGCTGTATAAACCAGGTGAGCAGACGCATCCAGATTCAACACTGAGCTTGTAAGTTATTTGATATAAAACAATTAACTAGTCATTAAACCTGAAGTAGTTAACTTGCAGTTAGTCTTGGGAGGAACTCTTTACTTGACGTTGCAAAATAAATTGACTTAGAATATTTCATTTTCTTGAAACATGTCAAATGACTAATTGTCCTTTTTACTTTTAAATAAGTTGATCAGTTTAATGTTTTGTTTAATTAGTAGATAAACTAAATTTTGAGGAACTAGTTTCACATTCAGGTTTACTAGTAGATAGACTGTAAACAGTCAAATATAAATGGAAAATATAAAAGAACAAACACGCCATTTATCTGAAATAATTATATCGTAATGGTTTTATTGCATAAATATGGTCCGCCATATTCACACAATGATACTCATTAATGGAAAATTTATTTCCTTTAGACAGAATCAATACATTATTTTAATATATACAGAAACCGTCAAAGTTGTAAACTCGTTTGAAAACTTTTAGAAAAAATGCGCGAATTATTATATCAGACATAATAATTACCAAATTACCTTATATTAGCACATGAAATTGTTGTCTGGTTACATTTGTACTATACATATATACTTTCTATAATAGAAGGGTAAGTAAATTATTTGTGCATTTTACAGTGTATATACACATGGTCAGATTACTTTTATGAAATACGTGAGGGTAGTGACAGATACTGATTTTCTTTAAGAAGTAGGGTAGTCAGATGACATTTTAGTAAATTTTAGTTATGCACCAGGCATATATTGTTAGGTTGTTGAATTACTTTCTTCGTCAGTTTGATATGTTGTTCACTAGTTCAACGCGAGAAGAATTATGGACAATTTTATTATGAGTAAAAGTAGTCAATCGACAAATGAATTTGCGATATTTTTTCTAAATTTAGGATAAATGACTAGGATAATAGTAATTTAATTAACGTTTACGGAGCAATTAGGAAATTGACTCCAAAGATTCTCTCTGCTTTATTTCTCATTATGTTGAAACATTTTCTAGGAATGGTTATACAAAATATACATGCACTTGAAACTAAATTTACACAATCCTGTTTTGTAGTATTCGCATATATTCCGTCATTTGAATTCCTTTATGCTTTCTGACTTACCCTTATGAGCCCGGCGAAATTCAACTTTTATTTTTTACCAGCACCTTTTTGTTCCAGGAGAAACTTATTGGTTTCACAATCTTTGGCGTGCTTTCATTTTTATTCATTGTGTTCCTATTTTTTGAGGGGGATATTTCTTCGTCTAACGTTTATTCTCCACCTCCCTCTATTGTGCTCTCTTCGGTGTCCTGTATCCAATTTTTATTTTCGCCGGTGTTTTTTGTTGTTTCCTGTCGTCTTCTTGGTAAATTTCTTTCAATTGTTTCTTCTATTTCAACATTCTCTATTCCAGTTTGTACTACTTTGCTATGCTTTCCCGCGCAATTGATGCATACGAAGCCATAAAAGCCAATAGTTTTATTATTCGTTCTAGTGAACATTTTCGATCCTTTTTGCCCAAGTTTATGCATTCGTAATGTTTAAATGTATTGCACAGAATGCATTTTAAGCCAGTTGTCCGCTTCCTTTCCGCATTTGCAAAGCTGGTAGGCACTGCATTCCATCAAGCATAGCCTATTTCTATTTAACTTTCTGGGTTTAGAGCAATTTACATATTTTTCATATTTTTCGCCATGGTTGTTTTCTTCTTTCTTTTTTTTTTTCCCCTCTCCTTTCTACTTTTCTAATTTTGCCTGCGAAATCTGATTCTGATCCGGTTTATGACCCCTTATCTTTTTGTCTATGTGTAGTAGAACTAGAATGAAGCCCTTATTTCGTTTGAATTATTTTCAATTTCTGCAATATTATTTTTATTTGTGTACGCTGTATTGCTCGAACCTTCACTTAATAAATTATTTTTACGTATTTATTTCACAACATACACACACTGGTATAGACAGGTATAGGTTATATGTTTCACTATACTTGAATATTTGAGGAACGTCGTGTTGCGTGTAATTTGAAGGTTTCTTCTCGAACTAAATAACAGGAGAAACCATTGTTCAATATGTCTTGATGATAAGGGTTCCGTAATTTCTCCATGCAAGGCTATGAGTTCAGAAGTGTACCTATAACTTTATATAGTTGCAACCCTTCCAACTTACTGAGAAATTTCTTTAAATTAGCTTTCCAAGTAAAAGTGGGAAAATACGTGTCAATATAATCTTATCTAAATTTAGGAGTCGTGTATTTTTTTCAAATTCTAAGGTGACTTGCTGAGACGCACTTAAAAGGTTGTTACCGTGAGGTTGATCATTACCATTTCGTCTACCACCCATGTTTAAAAAGATAAGGAACGAAAAGTGAAGTGATCAAAAGAAAATGTGTAAAATTAAAACCGAACGAAACGAATGGGAATTAAGTATAGTATGTTGTGCCGAAATAAAGGGCCCTATAAAGTTCACAACGCTCCCTTCGTATTGGGGGTCTGGGAGAAATAGGATATAACCGGACGAGGGTTGGAGAATCGAGGAGGGCTGCGGCAACCACTTGAGAGGTCTAACATCAAGCAAAGAACGTTCGAATGTACACAGTCAGAACTTGATTTTTAAAACTTGATACATGAACAAATTATATATAAATATTTATATATTTATACAACTAGAATTTTTCGTACAGAGACACAGTGGCTTCTAAAATTACTTGGACCACCTACATATTTGACGTGGAATGAGATTTAGAAAGGGTTTTCAAAGGATTATATAAGCCGTTTATGGGTATTTGCTTATTTGCGATATGTCTAGACACACGTAGTCTCAGAGGAATGATTGTTATCAATAATTGCTACCTTCTCTGGGATTTATTGAAAAAAAGAAAAATATGGGGGTGGTCCAAGTAATTTTAGAGGCCACTGTATATATAGAGGCTGATATTACAAAAGAAAAGCATGGACAGCTATTCTCCACCCATCTCATGAAGTCAGTTTATGCCTCCTTGAGAAGATAAAACGGTAGACGTTACGTGAAACATCTGAAAGGTTAAAGTAGTCAGATATGCAAGGATATGCTGTAAATATAAAGATTTTAAACAAGATTAGAATATATAATGAATATTCTATGCGATAGAAAATTCTATAAAATAAACTCATTCACAAATCAAGAAAGCTAACCTGGGAAATGCCAACTGTATTAAACAAATTCAACTACATAAAAACTAGTGAATTCATCAATAATTTGGAAGTGTATATATACTATATGTCACGCACACATAGTATGAATACATGTGTGTTACATACATAGGTGTATAAATGTGTATGTATGTATGTATGTATGTATGTATGTATATATATATTAGGGTGGATATTAGGGTGGTTGCGAAAATAAGAATTCTAAATTTTACTGATCTTACCCCAAACATTTGTTTTCGAAAGATGAAATTTTAGTTAAATCAAATAATATTTAGAGGTCGCTCAACAACGTAGAAGTTTTCTAAAATAGATAAAAAATTGATGATTATCACGTACGTTCTTACCACTTTCTGATACAGTATGTATTGTTATTTTTTTCAGAAAATATGGAAAAAGCTAAACCATCTACATCAACTCGTGATCAGTCGCCTGTCAGGACCCGGCGAAAAAAAATTATATCTACTGGGGCAGCTTATAAAGAACCCTTCGTCCGGGAGCAAGCTTCCCTCTCAAGGGGAAGTATTGCAACGACCATTATACCTTCACCTCGAAGAAAGGAAGACGGTGAAGGAAGCAGAAAAAGCTGTTATTACAGAAGTAGCCTCCTTCTCGATCAAAGCCAGAATTCCCATGACCCAAGAGTACACTGCCATCGCTAAACTTGACAAGCTCTTCAAGGCGTGGCAAGCGCTTAGCAAAAATCAAAGCAGACGACCAAAACCCAGAAGCGCAACGAGGCTGATTTCAAAGATAAATCTTTAAAACTGTTCGTTATCGCCCATGCTATCGCCATCGACCTAATAACGATACAGGAAGACCGGGATCTTCTGGAGCTCTAGCGGCAGAACCGACAAGGCCACATGGGTCACGTTGACACATTACTTAGCAAGATAGAGAGCCTACGAGAGGAGAGAGAACAATGTTTTTAGAACACAAGTCAAAAATGGAAGAAGAAGCCCGCCAACTTCAAGCCAAAGCAGTCCTGGTGGAATCATTCATTTCCTCAAGTGATACAAATGACTTTGTACCTCCACCTCCAAAACAGACAACGTAGCCGTTGTCCAATGCAAGTACTGAATCAAGCAACTGTTGCTGCCCTCGATCGAATGAAGACCACAGACCGAAGTGCTGTTTTTGTCCTCTCCACATTTGCATCATCACTAGGTCACGATGTGAAGGGGCTGGCCCTCAGCCGGTCCTCCATTAGAAGTGCCCTTATCCAGTTTCGTGCTGATATTGCAGCGGAGATTCGGAGTGACTTTCAAGCTAATGTACCCTTGACCGTTCATTGGGATGCCAAAATCCTACCGGACATAAAGGGATCTCAGAACAAAGTGGACCGTCTCTCAGTGCTGATGTCGGGAGCTGGCGTGGATAAGTTCATTCGTGCCCCTAAACTCTCGTCAGGAACTGTAGAATCTCAAGCAAATAATGTCATGCAATATCACCAAGATTGGTACATAGAGGATCAAATCAAGCTCATATCATTTGATACCACTACTAGCAGTACTGGAGGATGGAGTGAAAAGTGTATTCGACTCGAAGAGAAGCTTGGTCGCTCGCTTCTTCATGCTGCTTGTCGGCATAATATATTCGAAGTGGTGTTGGAAAATGCTTTTGCAGAAACAATATCCTCAAAGGCTTCAGGGCCTGAAATTCCTCAATTCAAGAGGTTCAAGGATCAATTTGGTGCCTCCGATCACGGATGCATTCGCACCCTTGCGGATGAGAATAACTTGAAGCGGTATGTGGAACTGATTAAGGAAACAATCATCTCCTTCTCTCTCCACCAATTGAAAGAAAACCATGCTCGAGTGATTGCAGGGAGTTACTTGAGCTCTCTCTAATCATTCTTGGCGAGACCCCATCTCGTGGCATTAACATTCGACAGCCTGGAGCTCTCCACCGAGCGAGATGGATACTTGACTGATATACGAGGGGTGATCTAAAAGTTCTCGGCCTGACAATGAAAGACGAGTGAAGTTGATAGTTTTTACTCTTATTTTTCTACATAGTCTCCTTTTAGGGATATACACTTGAGCCAGCGTTGTTTCCCCAGCTTCTGGGTACCGTTCAAAAAGAAGTCTTCATTTTGGTCCTCTAACCAGGTGTTTACAGCTGACAAGACTTCATCGTCGTCCAAAAATTTCTGTCCACGGAGGTGTTCTTATAGTTTGAGAAACAGATAGAAATCACCGAGAGCTAGGTCTGGCGAATATGGAGGGCGATCAAGCAATTCGAAGCCCATTTCTCTGATGGCAGCCATGGCAACTGCAGAGTTGTGAGCAGGAGCATTGTCCTGGTGAAACAGGACACCTCGATTGAGTTTCCCTCGTCACTTTTGCTTGATGGCTTCGCGCACTTTTCTCATTAGCCGTGTACAGTAATCACCTGCAATGATAGCTCGTTTATCAAGGTAGTCATTGAGCACAACTCCCCTTGCATCCCAGAAAACAGAGACCATGAACTTGCCAGCTGATGCCACAACACGAAACTTCTTGGGAGTTGTTGAAGACGGGTGTCTCCAAGATATGCTTTGTTGTTTTGACTCTGGATCGAAATGATGAATCCATGTTTCGGTGGCCGGACAGTTCGCTGCTGGACATTTCGCTCCCGGTCTTTTCGCTACGGTCAACTCACTACCGTTCTTTTCGTTACTAGGTTACTTCGCTAACAGGTCATTACGCTACCTGAGATTTTTAGCCCAAGATTTTATTGTATTTTATGCAACGTTGTTTATTGTTATTCACCAAACTTAGTAAACATGTCAATGTCATAATCTCCCTTACATATTTTATTTCGTTAGTATTTATCTTATTCTGCAATATTGTGTTTTTGAAAGACCATCAAATAAAAAAAAATATTTCGTCAATATTAGTTTATTAGACAAACACTCCAGTTGTAAAACCATTAATTTAAAATAAAAAGGGCGCTTATGTAAAATACTTCAGTTGTAAAACATTTTTACGTAATGCCAATCTTGCCTTCACTTTTGCAGCTGTAGAACTGTGATTATGCTCATCGACGGTCCGAATGATGTTGTTTCTTGTATAAGTGTGTACACGGGCCTTATATGATTGATTTTCGTACATCTAATATTGCTTCGAACCATCTCCATTCTGTTTATGCTTATCATAAGTGTAGTTTAGGTCATCAACTAATTTTTTCACATTTCATGATGAAGTCACTAAACGTGGCATGCTTGATGATAAGGGGGAAAAAATCACGACTAGACGTGTGAGCAGCAGCTGTGCGACTAAGAGCTGGAAAGATTATAACTCCTTGACATCGCTTCGCATGTGACTTCATTCTGGTTTGATACTGTCTCGAATAGTTGTTCGAGCCATGATCATTCATTCTACACGAAGCTGGAACGGACCGTCTGACCCTGTGTTCATATGTAAACAAACAGAATGGTCTTTGGCTTATAATATAGATTGTTAATAATGTTTTCTTGTTAACAATAAACAACATTGTAGAAAATACACATATGAAAACAAAACAAAGGAGCTTATGACATTGACATGTTTACTAAACAACGTTGCATAAAATACAATAAAATCTTGGGCTAAAATTCTCAAGTAGCGTAATGACCTGGTAGCGAAATAACCTAGTAACGAAAAGACCGGTAGCGAGTTGTCCGGTAGCGAAATGTCCGGGAGCGAAATGTCCAGTAGCTAACTGTCCTAGTTCCCTCCTTCATACCCAATTGGAATTCTTAAAACGTTTTCACTGGGTAATGGTTTCCCTTCCAAACTTATTGAAAGTGTAATAAAAAGAGTCATAAACTTAAAATTTTCTAATAAAACTAAAACCGTCGTAATTACATTACAGAAGAAGGTTGTATATTTTAAACTTTCCTATTGTGGACCTGAAAGTCTTGTGTTAAAAACGAAAATCAGTAAAATAATTTATAGATTTTATCAACAAATTTCTGTTGAATGTACGAGTATTTTCACACTAGAACGTAAATTACACTCTTTCTTTAAATTTAAAGATAAAATTCCAAAGCCCTTGTGCTCATCAGTTATTTACAAATATACAATACATGCGATGACTGCACATCGTCGTACGTTGGCATGACCACACGCCAACTACAAGTTCGTATCGATGAACACAAGGGTATTAGTAAATTAGTAATCTTACAAAAATAAATTTACAAATCGCTCCCATTCGCATATATAGTACGTTCCCACTCCTATGAGTTGGACCACATAATTAGATATAATAACTTTTCAATAATTGCAAAAGCTAATAAACTTGATCTACCGCTCTTAGAAACAATTCTTATTTTCAAACACAAACCAGATATAAATCATCATACCCCCATTCCACAACCTTAATATCCTTCAATAAAATTTTTTTTACCAACCAACCCAATTTACGTCCTTCAACAAATTGTATCAATCCTTCTCATCTCATTCTCTGATGCCTCTGTGAGCAAGTAACTTGTACAGTTGCGCTCATTCTTCTTAGGACACTTTTGAGAACAGATAGCGAAACTTGGCATATATTTGTTGGGTGTACTACAAACGGTTGTAACATTTTATGAATGAATCTGGCGTTTAGTGAATGAGCGCTGATTAGTTGGTTGCCTCATTGCCAAATGTCTTTAGAACATAATTATTTCCATTCATCACTCTGGTTACATATTACTAAGGAAATATAAATGAATAATTAAATATAAATTCAAGAAAGGGATATATATTAACAAGGGGAATGTCAATGAAGTGGAAAAAAATGTCCTAAACGAATTGAAGTTTCAATGTATAAAAGCGGTTGGGAGGCATTATTGCGTCCTGAGCAAATTCCACGACCTGCAGCACACATCCTCCCTATATTTATTTATTGATTCATTTATTTATTTATTTATTTACATTTAATATTGAACATAGATTTAGATATTTTGTGTTATAACAAAGACAGAGCAAAAACCTGATATATAAAAATACATATATAGGCGGTTTATGAATGAAAAAAATGTTTTGATGCATATGAAATTTTAATAACATTATAACATTACCAGATTGATGAGTATCTATAGGTTTCATACGTAACTGCTTAGAATATCTTCCAGTTGTAAATGGACGGCAGCAGAATAGATACTACTGGTATGGCATTGTTATATCCGGAGCAAATGGTACTTATAGATCAGCAACACTGATATAGTAATAAAGAGTCACTGAGAAAAATATTATTTAGAAACGAAGAATGTTTTGTATTGCGGCAACATCATAAATGCGTATAATTATTTTGTATTAATAAATTCCATGTTACAACTTAAGTGTTGAACCACTGCAGGAGAGAATTACAGAAAATAAAATTATTACCTTGATTCATATCAATAAATGGGATTCATATCACAACCCTTACTTGGTCAATCCAGCAGGTCGATATTTCTTTGCTCAGAGAACCAGCGTGTGACGATCCGTGCTGTGTGAATTGGGGACCTGTCTTACATAAAAATGATTCTCTCAGGAAATGGCAGAGCATATGCACGCACAGAAGGAAGCATAACCTCTTCGAAAATTTCTATATACTGGTCTGCAGTAAACCTCCCTTCTATTTTGGTGAGCTCTCCTACACCATACATATGAATCCATCTCTACATGCTACAGGTGACATGACCGCTACGTGCTCCCTCATAGATGTGCTTTTGATTATATCGAGTATTATTCCTCCTCCAACAATGAAGACGGCCAGAAGATGTGAAGGAAAGGGTCTTTTCGTCAGCAAATATCACTCGACTCGAAAAGTCAATTCCTTTGTCAACATGTTGCTGAGCAAATCGAAGTCTATTTTGTTGATTTTGCTGATTTAACTTCTCCTTGATAGCCGGGACAGATAGTGTAATCAAGCTTCATGTAGCCACCGCCTTACTGTCATTGCCAAAACATAAAACTGCAATTGTTCCCTTATGGCAACAGCATTGGTAAAGGGATGGGCTTCGGCAACATCGCAGATCCTCCGATCATTCGCAGCAGTTGTCAGTCGAGGTTTCCCCGTTATGCGGTGATCTCGTACTGTAGATTCCCTTCCTCTTGCCACTTCTTCAACCATACTGTATATGATATAAACACTGTTCCTAGAAAATCCAAGTTCTCTTGCAATTTGAGTTGGAGACAGCCCGCTCTCCTTCATGACGATGATTCTTCCCCTTTCAGCAATTTTCTGGTGATGATAATCCATTCTGCAGAGTAATGCTTCGATGAGATTCAGGAATAGTGTGAGCTTATTCTCAGTCACCATACCTGTTAAAACTACTGTCATGACGTCATGTGGTGTCATGTGATATGTTATAAGTCAGATGGAATTGTTGGAATGAGGAAACAGTTTGAAAAATGGTCATTAAGCTGCTACATCAGCGGCTCCCAAACTTTTTTTGTGATTACCCCTTTTAGTTAATCGCCAAATGGAAATTACTTCCCTGCAAAAAGCACAGACAACTTCATTTTACTGAGATGAGAATAATTATTAAAATTTTATAGACATAATACTCGTATATTTCTATATATACTCGTACAGTGCCTTATGTATAAGTTAAACACATATAACATTGGTCAAAGAGATTGGCTACAACATTATATAGGAAGCAAGCAAAACGCGTCACTACCAACTACTAGTCTATTGCGAGGGATGCAACTGTTTCTGCTGAACTAACGCCTGAATTCTGGGTTCAGTTTCGCTCAAGGCGCAGCGTAAATCGCCTTCATTGTGCAGCCGATTTCGCAGTTTGTTCCTTATGACCATCATTGCTGAAAAGCCTGCATCACAACGATAACTTGTCGCAAAAAGTACCAGAACTTTCTTTGCCCCTTCAGCAAGAAAAGAATACTCCCCATCCACTTTTGCCCAAAATGTCTCCATTTTCTTCTCTGCAAACTCAAACTTCAGAATAAGATCTTACCGCATTTTCAGGAATTCTGCTTTTAGTTCAGGTGAGCCACTGCTTTTCAGGGCGTAATAAGTGAATGGCCTCTTTTTTAGATAGCATGGCTGCGTATTAAATATGCTTCTGTACCACATCGACTGCAGGAAGTCATAGACAACAACGGTGCCTGGACAAGATATTAAATTTGTTGTGTTCATGGATAAAATATCTCTCAAATATAATGGCAATTATGAATGTGTAACACCATTGCAAAATTGTCAAATATCATCGTTTAAATGGCTCTATGTTTATTGATATGAATCACTGTAATAGTTTTATTTTCTGTAATTCTCTCCTTTGAGGTGAGAGACCGCCAAGAATCACAGCTGCAGTGGTTAAACATTTAAGTTATAACATGGAACTTATGAATACAAAACAATTATATGCATTTATGATGCTGCCTCAATACAAAACATTCTATGTTTCTGAATAATATTTCTCTCAGTGACTCTTTATTACTATATCAGTGTTGCTGATCTAGAAATAGCAGTTGCTCCGGATATAACAATGCCATACCAGTAGTACCCATTCAGCTGTCGTCCATTTGCCAATTAGAAGATATTCTAAGCAGTAAGGTATGAAGCCTACAGATACCTATCATTCTGGTAATGTTAAAATGTTATTAAAATTTAATACGCATGGAAACTGTTTTTTTCATTCATAAACCGCCTATATATGTATATATATATATATATCAGGTTTTTTCTCTGTCTTTGTTATAACATCAAATAATATCTAAATCTATGTTCAATATTAAATGTAAATAAATAAATAAATAAATGAACCAATAAATAAATATAGGGAGGATGTCTGCTGCAGGTCGTAGAATTTGCTCAGGACACAATAATGCCTACCAACGGCTCTGTTTTTATACATTGAAACTTGAATTCGTTCAGGATGACAGGCTTGCCAATACCATGAACGTTGTCATCACGTCCGAAGGTTATTTTTTAGTTCTTACACTAACTTTTTTTTCACTTCATTGACATTCCCCTTGTTCTAAAGACATTTGGCAATGAGTCAACCAACTAATCAGCGCTCACTCACGAAAACGCCAAATTCATTCATAAAATGTTACAACCGTTTGTAGTATACATAACAAATATATGCCAGGTTTCGCTATCTGTTCTCAAAAGTATCCTAAGAATAATGAGCGCAGTTGTACCTGATTTGTTTCTTTTAAGGTTTCATTAATTTTCATGTTTTACATTTTAAAATTTATCCATAATGTTCCCAAAATTATTATTTTATAATGTTTTTCCTTAAATGTACTCTCATCGTAAAGGTAAGCCCCTTTTGTGGTTACTTTTATAATATTTTATATTTTAATTGTATTACTTAACTTTATAATTTCATTATTGTTTTAATTTTTAATTTTTATCTTGTGGTATTTGTGTTGATATTTAAATTTGCTTTAAATTCATATTTGGTTTTAATTATATATATATATATATATATATATATATATATATATATATATATGTGTGTGTGGTGTGTGTGTATATATATATATATATATATATATATATATATATGTGGTGGACCGGATATCCGGATATTACCTGTAATAAATTATGCAATTTGCAATTAAATTAGCTTATAAAGTAGCTTATAAGGCCCAGTCATGCGCATTTCATGTAAAGTATTAATTACTAATGAACAAACAAATATATAAACCTCAAAATACACATACCATTAAATCAACAAACACTGCCTGTGCCGCTGTGCGTACTCCACTGATTTTTTTTTTTTTCACAGCAACACAGTAACTTTTCAGAATGAAATTGTTCGTATAAGATCAAGCAGTCTATCGTGTTTCGAACAAGATTATTGTAAATAAATACAAAAAATAGTAAATTCTTTAGCAAAAATAAAAATGCTAATTTTTTATTGCAAGCACATTGTAAAATTTGCACACTTCTAAAATTAGCAATTGAAAATTGAATGAAACTTGTTTCATTGAATTTTCTATGGCTGAAACTCTTGAGAAAGTTATTATTTTTATCATAATGAAAACATTAATATTAATTTTAATTCTTATACATTGCCTTCCATAATAGTAATATCACGAAATTTGAAAAATGATGTCATATATTCATAATTCTATATTATATTGATAGATTAACTAAATATCCGCATCCGCATCCGCGGATATTGAAATTAAAAATCCGCATCTGTAGATGTTGAAAACTGACATCCGGTCCAGCACTAATATATAATATATATATACTTTCTGCAGTAATATATACGGACAGCCACTGTGGGTGAATTATAAAAAAGATTCTGGCAGAACTCTAAGTTTGCTGTACAACAGGTCTTTTAGACTCTAACATAAATTACTCCCGAGATGCTCAGCTTCGCAAATGTTTGCTGCCCGCAATGTCCCGAGCTTCCCGGAGGTAACAAGACGTGCTCAACACAGTCTAATGCAAAGAATTTAAAAAATCAACCAACCCGATCATCCACCCTATTCATGAGTCCTGCCATTTATTCTCTAAGCTATGGACTTCTTGGTACGAAAACGTCTGTCTGTAGCTCCATTTAACTTCGATATTACAGTATTATTTCTAATCAACTGTATATATTTCTATCCTTAGTATATGAACTGTCATTGTATTAATAACACTGGGCAACACGTATTTTATTGAATGATATCTGACACTTGATTCTAGGTAATTTGGGTGCGCTGAATACGAATTTCAACTCGGTTTGGCTCTATCAGGTCCTGATTCTTGTCGACAGCCTATGTGCCATTTTCCATATTTTTCAAATTAGGACTAAAAAATTAAGTCATGTGTTAAATTTTTTTTTCAAGTTTCATGAATACAAGCAGTTCAAACTACAGTAAAATTACATTATAACGATAGAAATGACTTAAAATAAAAAAACAAACAGATATGAAGTTTCACTGTGGCAAAAATTTTCTTTTGTAAGACTTTCTAGCGTATTTGCTTGTTGATGGCAGGTCTCTTTTCAAGCACCAGCAGTAATCAGCCATCATGTGGGAATCCCAGCGGCCTTGGTACCGTTCCTCCATAATTTTATATCTTGGTGGAATCTCTCCCCTTGTTCGTCACTTACATCACTTAAATTACTTGGAAATTGTCAAGATGGCTATTCAAAAAATGCATTTTTATGCTCATATTGCAACCTAACTCTTTGTAGTCCTTAAAAGTTTTTTTACGATTTCTTCGTAGTTATCAGCCCTATAATTGCCTAGAAAGTTTTCTATCAAGTCCACGAATGAGAACCAGCCATTTTTTTCGCGTTCATTCATGACATTAGGAAATTGCTGTCTTAATCATTGTTCTTATTTGTGGACCGTCGAAAATTCCCGCCTTGATTTTTCATAACTTAAACTTGGAAATTTTGAAGTTATGTATTTGAAACACTCGCCGTTCGTATCTAAAGCTTTTACATATTGTTAATGAGGCCTAGTTTTATATGCAGAGGAGGAAATATGATTTTATCTCTGCTCACTAAAGGTGGATTAATTACGTTTTTTTCTCCGACAGTAAGTGATGTTCGTGCTGGCCAGATTTGTTGAAATAATGTTCTTCCTTGGCTCTGCTGTCCCATAAGCAAAGGAAGCAGGGATATTTAGTATACCCTCCTTGTTGTCCTAGCAGAAAATTAACCATTTTTAAGTCAACACATATGATCCACTCGTGCTCCCTATATTTGATAAGATTTAAAACCTTTTCTATATGTTCATACTTTTCTTTTAATTTTGTTGAGTGCCCAATCGTATCGAGCCGTATAGATTGCCATTATGCAACAACACACACTTAAGACTTCTTTCGAACTGTCTAAAAACAAGCGCCAATCATTTGCATCGGAAGACTCAACCCCATCTTCTTTAAAAACCAACTATGTCGCAGCAATATACTAAAACTATCCTCTGTTCTAAAAATTTTAATAAGTTCTTTTCTCTTTTTCTCTAAAATGAAATGTATGTGTTTGAAGTAAGCAAGTTTTCTCTTTAAGGCTTGAAGCTAAATTTCCGCAGCCTTTTTTGGCAAATTTAGATCCCTTACAAGATCATTCAACTCGGCCTGGTTAAACTTTGCGGATCGTTTTGACTTTCAAATACGCTGGGGTCAAAATCGGTGTCTGACTCCTCAAAGTGCATAACAATATTTTCAGGAACATCTTCAACTAATTCTTGAGTTGGCAGACCCTTAAATTTTGGAATGGGGATCTCATTTGAATGTAGCACAGGTCGTATCGCGGTGTCGAAATTGGGGTACTCGATACAATGTTTATTTTTCTTAGTGAAGCCCGAAGTCTTGACAAAGCAAAGGTAGCATCGGTCTCGTGGTTAGTAGGCTCTCGCCCACCTGATATGGAAAAAAAATTGTAAAGCGTTAACAAAAGCGACGAGAGACTTGTTTTATGAATTTTATCAAAAGTTATCACCCAAACATTTAACATTTCTATGTGTTTCAACATTATGCAATATTTGAGATTCTTATAAACATTTCTGTAAATTTTTGTTTATGTACCTAAGTTACAATTACATTTAGGTAAGTTACAGTATACTAGTGATTAAATTACGTAGTTTTATGAAATCATAAACTTACCATCGGAACTCCAAAAGGTATTTTTGAATCCGAACCCTTCGTCCAATGTCGCAGTCTTTCAATGCATATAGTGCAGGCTTTATGTGGAGCCCACGATTTATCTTTGTCCCCCAGTTTTATGCCAAAATAAGCTAAGTAAGCTCTTTTTACGAAGTCAGTTATATTTGCTCGTTGATGTGGAAGTGTAAAATTTCCACATATATAACAGAAGGAATCAGGGTTGTTTTTGCATTTGAACTTTCTAGTGCTTGATGACATATTGCTTGATTGTTCTGCCAATTTGTAAAGGTATTTAAAGCCCTTAATTCATACAAATTTAAGAAAATCTGAAATATAAACACAAAAATTAGTTTAAATAGGTACTTATTATGAAATAGGTACTTACAATCTATGAAATTAAACTAGAAACACGGATGAGTAGGTACAATATAAATTACGTCTAATTAAATCAACTATATTAAATCACGATGACAAAATTACTCACTAAATCATATGCCAATTCAAAATTATGTTAATGCCCAAACTTAATTAACTAACTCGACTGACTGACTGACTGATTGAATTGACTGATTAACTCTGGAAACGAGTCGCTTTTATATATTTTAGTTGTCCCTCTAGAATACTCTACAGAGAACAGGAACGCTCGAGAAAATTTTAGAATTCTATGATATTTTTAGCTTAATTTACTAATATTAAAATGGGTTAAAAATGACAAAATTAAAAATATTTTTAGGGTGTTACATATAAAAATATACATAATACAACAATACCATAACAATAGGTACAAATACCTAGATAAAAACCTAGTTGCATAATGTGTAACTGCAAAAAAACTTAGCGAGTATTGAGAAAAAACCTTTTTATGAATACGACGAAAGAGGAGGGGTGTTGAGCAAAATCAGGACCTGATAGAGCAAAACCGAGTAAAAATTCGTGCTCAGCGCACCCAAATTACCTAGAACTAACTGTCAAATCTAATTCACTAGACAAAAAGTTGAAATTTGTTCCCCAGTGTAATATTTGTCATATGGACTATAGTCTGCCAATAAACCTTTTCATTTTCATTTTTATATATATATAATTTTAGCACTGAAGATGATATTAGAATATGTCGAAGACTTTGATTATTAAATATTTGCATACGGACTAGTCTTATTGTTCCTGATATATGTACCTTTGATACCTTTGGTTAACTTCCGCCCGAATTGTTCATTCTGACGAAGGTCAAGCTTTCCACTCCACCTTAGACCTACAGTTTAACGTGGAATCCGAACCACGCCCCACCAGCAGCCCAGCGTCTTAACCACTAGGCCACTTAGGGTACCCATTTATCTACCAACCACTTTCTTTATTGTGTGGAAGGATGAACAGCTGGGGTTTGCTGCGCGCCGGCTGCCGTCGGGTCTCGAACCCGGGCCGATGGATTCGTAGTCAGCGACGCTAACCGACACCACCGAGGCGCATGTATATATATATATATATATATATTGTTATATATTGTTATATAACCTGTTATATATTTTTAGTTCTCTGTCAGTCCGAGTAGGGTAATAATTGAGAAGCCTTTTACAAAAATAATGTTTTCGTCAAAGATTTTAGCACTCAACAATTTACAGTGTAAAATTTAATTTTTGACAACAATAATATTTATTTATTTAGGGAAGACACTTAATATTAATAAGACAAGTAAAATACACAAGTAATTTAAATATGACTGTTACAAAATTTTAACCTATGTTGCAGTTGGTAGTCATTTAACTGAATACAGTCGTATTGTAATACGCATGACAATTTAAAATGAATGAACCCATACATACTGCAATTTATCTTTAGAGTAATTGGTTTCTCTACTTGGTCTTTTGGGCCGTCTTAGCTAGGTGCATAATGTTTTTTCATGGATCATTTGAATCGTAGCTGATTAGTTGACCATTTTAACTGTATATATTACTGTATTATAATATGTCTAAGCATACCTTAATTACACTGTCTACCTACTTCCTTTTAGACATCGGTAAATATTCCCTTCTCATGTAATTTTACACTATGATACTGTATACAAGTTGATATATTTATATACAGCCGTACGGAACAGACCATTTTGTAAACGGAGAAATGTAGGATATACTATTTTTATTCTTTTCAGACGCAAACATAACACGGAGTGTCTCCTGTTTCTTCCGTTAAATTTCAAGGAAAGACCATTTTGCCTTTGAATTATTTTTTAACCAACTCATTCGCTTTAAGAGTGATTTACTCAAGCTTAGAAGAACGATTTCGCTTCTATGCGCCACACACGATTTGAATGCTCCCGTACGGCAAAATATATGTATATTTATATACTTGAGGAAACTTCCATTAAGAACTCTTATATTGTTCTTAAAAGGAGAACAAAATTTAATTTTCTCATTTTAATTTTAGCAAAGATTTCGTGGGAAACATTCGTTCAACAAGCCTTCAGCTGTACTGATTTCGCTACCCCCTTTTAGCTGTGTTTCTGCCTTCCATAATAAAGAAGATTTATTTGTTCCTATAATTGCATCAATCCCGTCTCTACCTATCACGAAAGTTATGACACGTCATTCGGTAGGATGTAAAGATTATTTTGGCATGAGGGTTATTCTCGTTTATTGCCTCAATGCGATTTAATTTTTATACGATAAATTCTCTTTTCGGCCTATGATACGCTGTTGCCGAGCGAGGCTGCCAGGAGTAAGATTTACTTAGATTCTTCTAATAAGAATCTCTTCAATTGATTCATCCTATTTTTAAGACTTATCAACCTTTCAAAAGATGTAATTTTAACATGCCATTAAACTTGTTAATAATGTAACAATCTAATATACTATTTCAGATATAACGTAAAGAACAACGCTTGTATAGGAGAACATTCCGCGCAAGATGAGAAGAGAGAACGAACAAATGAAAAATGAGGTAACCACCCGGGAATCGAACCCGGGATCTTCCGATTGCCGGTCAGATATGATAACCATTACACCACGGGCCTCACTCGAACAAATGCCGTAATTCTTCTACATACGCGCAGAAACCAATGCCCCAAGGGGGCACCTCCCGCATGCCGTATCTATATATACATTTCAACTGCAAAGAACACGCAGTATAAATAACGTAAAGAACAACGCTTGTATAGGAGAACATTCCGCGCAAGATGAGAAGAGAGAACGAACAAATGAAAAAATGAGGTAACCACCCGGGAATCGGCCCCGGGATCTTCCGATTGCCGGTCAGATATGATAACCATTACACCACGGGCCTCACTCGAACAAATGCCGTAATTCTTCTACATACGCGCAGAAACCAATGCCCCAAGGGGGCACCTCCCGCATGCCGTATCTATATACACATTTCAACTGCAAATAACACGCAGTATAAATAACGTAAAGAACAACGCTTCTATAGGAGAACATTCCGCGCAAGATGAGAAGAGAGAACGAACAAATGAAAAAATGAGGTAACGTAGAAGAATTACGGCATTTATTCGAGTGAGGCCCGTGGTGTAATGGTTATCATATCTGACCGGCAATCGGAAGATCCCGGGTTCGATTCCCGGGCGGTTACCTCATTTTTTCATTTGTTCGTTCTCTCTTCTCATCTTGCGCGGAATGTTCTCCTATACAAGCGTTGTTCTTTACGTTATTTATACTGCGTGTTCTTTGCAGTTGAAATGTATATATAGATACGGCATGCGGGAGGTGCCCCCTTGGGGCATTGGTTTCTGCGCGTATGTAGAAGAATTACGGCATTTGTTCGAGTGAGGCCCGTGGTGTAATGGTTATCATATCTGACCGGCAATCGGAAGATCCCGGGTTCGATTCCCGGGTGGTTACCTCATTTTTTCATTTGTTCGTTCTCTCTTCTCATCTTGCGCGGAATGTTCTCCTATACAAGCGTTGTTCTTTACGTTATTTATACTGCGTGTTCTTTGCAGTTGAAATGTATATATATATATATATATATATATATACCATATGTCTCACAAAAAAGTACACCCAACTTTAGATTGTACTAACTCCTCCAAAAATTGAGATATTTTGGATCTGTTTGTTTGATTTAATATAGCAAATTATTCTTTGTTAACTTTCAAATTTATTCATGTTTAAACGATTTAGTGTTTAAGCATCTGCTTTTAACTGAAGGGTACAACAAAATGGATTGCGCAAAATTGGTCAATTAAAAAATAATGTGTGTGCTATCGATGTAATGAAAAGACAAATACATAATAATAGATACTTTAACATAATTTTAATAAGATATAAGCAGATTTTTCTTTATTCCTTATTGCAAAAGTTATGCTTAGTTTCGTTTTCTTTCAACATGACCGCCATTCCTATCGATACAAATCTGGAGTCGCACTCTCATCTTCCCCATCACTCTTTTGATAAGATCTGGATTGTCTTTTAACAAGTTGATTTCAGCTGTGATGCGAGTCCTCAAATCATCTAAATTGATAGGTTGTGATGCAAATACTCTATTTTTCAAATGACCCCATAAAAAGTAATCACACGGGGTCAAGTCAGGGCTTCTGGGAGGCCATTCAATGTCATGGCCTGTAGCAATTACTCTTTGGTGGAAGACTTCCTGCAAGCGTTCCTTCACAATAACTCTCCTGTGAGCAGGAGCTCCGTCTTGCACCCCACCAAATACGATTAAATCGGTTTCCATAAGTAATACGTATTTGTGGAAGGATTTCTCGGTCTATCATTTCTAGGTAAGCTTCACCATTTAGATTACCATCGTAAAAGACCGGGCCAATTAACGCTCCATTACCGCACAGTCCTACCCAGAGAGACAGTTTTTGTCTAGAGTTATTCTTTTCATAGATATGATTGTCAGGTGGATGATTTTTTGGTGCATACTGACGGCAGATTTGTCTGTTCACTAGACCATTCATAAAAAAGGCCGCCTCATCTCCAACCACTAATTGTTCCGTGAATCTTTCTGGTTTTTCAAGAAACCACTGGGCAAATCTTAGGCGGCGAGATACTGTAGATCTCCTTCAATGAGTTGATGTCGAATTTCCATTCTGTATGGGTACAAATTCAAATCCTCACGAACTATTCGATGAAATGACATGCGTGAGAGTTCTGTACCATTTCGCCTGGTGGACACTTTTGGATGTCTCTAATAAATGCCGAACATGCTGAATGTTCTCGTCTGTTCTTGCCGTCTTCGGATGGCCTGAACGTCCTTTGTTCAAATTGAGGACCGTTCCTTCTTCTTTGTATTTCCGAACATTCTTCAAAATTGTATGTTTAGTTGGAGAAACTCTATCGGGAAATTGCAGTTCGAAGGTATTCTGAACTTGTTTTAAGCTTTTAGTTTGCAGATAAGTTGTGACCATGAGAACGCGCTGCCTTCGTGTAAACTGCATGATAAGGGTTTCAAAGTTATTTATAAATTTAGTAATTCAGATTCTTCATTTATATGTATGACTCGTATCTTAGATACAAAAGTTCGAATTATTTAAAAAAAATATTTGCAATATCCTTCGACGTAAAAAGTAGCACATTGGTTAAAGCAAGAGGAGCTATCTGGCTGGGAGAAATGATCATTCCGCGCAACCCATTTTGCTGTACCCTTCAGTTAAAAGCAGATGCTTAAACACTAAATCGTTTAAACATGAATAAATTTGAACGTTAACAAAGAATAATTTGCTATATTAAATCAAACAAACAGATCCAAAATATCTCAATTTTTGGAGGAGTTAGTACAATCTAAAGTTGGGTGTACTTTTTTGTGGGACATATGGTATATATGTAACAGTTTTTTTGCGCACACCTACAGGTCGTTACAATTGGTGTAGAACAATGCGGTTTTCACCATTCGATGCGTCTTTTTATTGTGCAGTGCCCATGCTAAAAAAAAAAATCCCTAACATAAATCCTTCCCCCCCCTTTTAGGGGTACAGTTCTTCCCATTTCTTCATTTTTAATCATAATTTTGGCACAAAATTGGGGAGGGGGTGGGGTTAATGGGGAAACAGAAAAATAGATGCGATATATATATGTAACCAAAAAAAATTAAAGTAAGTCCTTTGCAAGGTGCCAGCCCCCTTCAAAAAAAATTAAAGTCAATCCTTTGCAAGGTGCCAGCCCCCTTCCCCCCTTGGGGGTAATGGGGGAAGGGGGGGAGAGGGGTGGGGGAGGGGGTATTTGGGGAGAGGGGTGGGGTAATGGGGGAGGGGGCGGGGTTAATGGGGAAACTCAGAAAAAAATTGGTGGGGTAAATGGGGGAGAGGGGTGGGGTAATGGGGGAGGGGGTGGGGTTAATGGGGAAACTCAGAAAAAAAATGATAACCAACATCGATTCCGGTCAGGAAGATCATGCTTATCACAACTAATGGAACACTATAACAATATTGATGCACTCGAAACAATGAAAACTATGATTTGGCGGGCCGCAGGGCCCCCAATTACTGTCGGTTCAGTTATTTGGTCAATAAAACTATAGAAATGAACGCAGTCATGAAAATCTTAGGCTTCAAATCCGAGCTCATTGTATTAAGATTTGTGAAGCTTTAGATTTTCATGGCTGCGTTCTTTTCTGTAGTTTTATTGAATGAACAATTGGTTTGGCAGTAACTGGAAGGCCGCAGGCACCCCAAATACTGAGGCCCAAGGTGAGAGGAATAGGAATGATATCCAGATAAAGGGCTACTGATGTTCAAAATAAAATACGCCGTAGGCCCACAATTCAGCCGAAGCACCGCAGATCTAGCAAAATCGGCGCGTAGCGCCGACCTTTTGCTAGTCTAACTCTAACAGAGTTTTCCCGTTTTTTACAATATAATTTATGTTTGGCGTCTCATTTTTTGAACATCTGCCCAGAGTCAAATTTTCATGTCTATGTTTTTGTTTTACGAATGTGAAGCAATTTCAATTTTTGTATATATTCTCTTTTCCTCAAGTTTAAGCACCTTGCATATGGTACTCCTGATCCGAAATTATTTAGAATTAAATAGACAATTGATTTATGTATTTTTCCCTAAATTACATGAGTATTTAACATACATGTGTTTAAAAATTCATGTACTTGAGAAATTCAAATGCTTTCGTATACAACCGAAATGCGTCGCCATTCTGTCATTCATGTGATTGTTTTCCATGAACATTTTATTTATAGGCTAAATTAGCCATTAAGTAATCAATTCCATTATCATATTCCCATATGCAACAATATATATATATATATATATACAGGGCGTCCCAAAAAAATGTATACACACTTTAACAGCTGATAGCTCAATTGATGTTTCTTTCTTTCCAAGTTAAACCCATTAGAATTAATAATGACAGTCAGACTAAGCTTTGAACAAAGGAAATTCATTCTAAAATGCTACTGGAAGTGTGAAAACGCAGTTGAAGTGCAAAGACAGTTTAGGAGGGAGTTTCCAACAGATCCACCAACGCGACTTACCATCACTCGAATTAGAGATAAGTTTGAAGCCGATGGAACTGTTCAGAATGTCCACAAGAAGCGTTCCGGAAGACCACGGACATCGACAAGCCCCACAAAGCAAGAAAGAGTACTGGAAACGTATCACCGAAGTCCAAGAAAATCTGTGCGGCAAGCGAGTCGTGAGGTAGGAATTTCAGAATCGTCTGTCCAACGCATTTTGAAGTGCTGTCAATGGAAAAGTTACATTCCAAGATTAGTCCATGCTATTAATGAAGATGATCCGGACCGAAGAGTGGAGTATTGCGAGTGGTACTTGGCACGATGTGGATGTGGATTGGACGAAGGGGTTTCGTAGAATACCCTCCGCGTTCACCAGACCTCACACCACTAGACTTTTTTTTATGGGGATACTTAAAAGACAAAGTCTACGCTATAAAACCTGCAACAGTCGCTGAATTGAGAGCAGCCATTGAACGAGAATGCACACAAATACCAAACGAAATGTTTCGTGATGTTTGCGATTCCATTGCTTCGCGTTATCAGCAGTGCCTGGACCAGAACGGACGCCAGTTTGAAAACAGGCGTTGACAAAACAATTAAATAATGTCTGTAGATTCTATTACATTTTGAAAATGAAATGTATTTTAATAAACACTGCCTTTATAAGTATTTAAAGTGTGTATACATTTTTTTGGGACGCCCTGTATATATATAAGTATATCGGGATTAGTTTTAGAAAAGAAATTCTTTTTATTCATGAAGAATCAAAGCAATTTTGATATTTCTCTATTATTGGGTGTCTTCCTTGTGAATCTTTGCTTTACCTCTTATGTATCAGTGATAGAAAGAAACAGCTTGCTTTTATGTTCGTTTTTGCAATTTTCTCCGAAGGTCTCTCTGTGCACGGCAAAAATCCTTACACCAGTAGCCAATAAAAATTTTACTCAATTTTCTTATAAGCTTATATTTTAACATTATATATATATATATATTATATATATTATATATATATATATATATATATACAGGGTGGGCCGTAAGTTTCCATACATAGGAAAAATAAACATTTTTTTATGGACAACCATTTTTATTTATATAATATGCTCTACATGGTTGCCATTGTTTTGAAAACACATTTCAATACGTGTTCCCCACTGTTGATGAACACGCATTAGCACAGTTGACGTTATGCTTGTAATGGCGTTGGTGATACGTTCCTTTAGATGATTTATGTCTCGTATCTTTTCCTGATACACCATGGTCTTCAAGTGCCCCCAAAGATAGAAATCAAGGGGGGTGAGAACTGGGGATCTTTTCCTGATACACCATGGCCTTCAAGTGCCCCCAAAGATAGAAATCAAGGGGGGTGAGATCTGGGGATCTGGGAGGCCACTCCACAGGACCACGCCGACCAATCCAAGCATCCGGAAACTGCTGATCCAAATACCGACGCACGTGAAGACCATAATGAGGTGGAGCTCCATCTTGCTGGAAGTAAACTGGGAAGTTACCTTCCTCGTTTAGCAGGGATGGGAAAATCTCTTCTTGCAACATGTTAAGATACCTTTCGGCATTAAGATTTCCACTGACAAAAATTGGTCCAATAATTCTGTCACCCCATATCCCGGCCCACACCATCACTTTACCGGCACCTTGCATCTTCGTCGGACTCAGCCAGTTAGGGTTAGCATTACTCCAATAACGTATGTTTTGCCGATTAACCTCTCCATTGACGTAAAAATTTGCTTCATCAGTAAACAAGATCTTACAAACGCATATTCTTAGGGTATCTGAAACATAAAAACAAACGTTTAAATTTTCCTACGTATGGAAACTTACGGCCCACCCTGTATATATATATATATATATATTTATGGGGTGTTTCAGGAGGAAAGGTCAATACTTCGGGAGGTGATAGTATCGGTCATTGTGAGAAAAAAAGTTCATATGAACATGTGTCTAATTCGGAATGGTAACGGAGATAGAGCTGTTTGAATCTGATGCGTGCGCAGCTCTTCCTTCCCCTTCCATCCCCTATAACCTTGAACCATGTAAGGTGAAATGTAAGCATGTAACATAAGCCAATCGACAGCTAACTGTTGTGAGTGACATTGGTGTTTGAAGCAGTGTTAAGAATGCCACACACCTTCACACATGCCGAATATGCAGATATGGTGTATGTCCACGGTTTTTGCGATGGAAGTGCAACAGCTGCTGTTGCAGAATACCGTCGACGGTTTCCGATCCGCAGAATTCCGGATCGAAGAGTGTTTACCAGGGTTTTCAACACATTGCGTGAGATTGGTACACTTCCCAGCGCTCATGTTTCATCTGAACGTGAAGGTCAACAAGATGTGGATGAAGTGGAAAACATTCTTCAGTTGGTAGAGCGTAGTCCTACTACTAGCTCACGAAGCATTTCTACACGTCTCGGTGTACCACACACAAGAGTATGGCGAACATTACGTGAGGAAGGCTTGCATCCATATCATGTACAGCGTGTACAACACCTTCAACCAGGAGACGCTGCCATGCAACTGGAATTTTGTCATTGGGTAAATGCTAATCGCCGATTGCTGCGATTTAATACTGTTCACCGATGAAGCTACTTTCACCCGTGACGGTATCAACAACACTTATTGTTTGTGGGGGTGGATGAAAAGTCAAGTTTACAAAAGAACGGTGGATACACGAGACGAATTGCTCGCGCGCATTTTGGATGCTGCTGCCCGCATAAAGGAACGTCAAGATCAACTCAGACGAACAACACGCGATCTTCGCACACGAGTTGCAAAGTGCATTGAGGTTGACGGTGGGATTTTCGAAAACGTATTGTAAACTGTAACAAATTTGTCATTTCTGTATCTGATACCATTCAAAATGCCAATGTTTAAACATTAAATGTTAGAAACGGTAATTGGTTTCTCTTTCTTGATTACCATTAACAATGATTTTGTATTTGTAGATTCAAACAGCTCTATCTCCGTAACCATTCAGAATTAGACACATGTTCATATGAACTTTTTTCTCACAATGACCGATACTATCACCTCCCGAAGTATTGACCTTTCCTCCAGAAACACCCTGTATATATCAGGCCCTATATATATATACACACACACGGACAGACAACCCTTTTTCCAAGACTAAAATATTTTTCTTGGAACAAGTGTAGTTTACGTCCCCCTGTGGTGCCTAGTGCAATTTACGTTCCCCTACATTATTCTAGTGTAATTTACGTTCCCCTACATTATTCTAGTGTAATTTACGTTCCCCTACATTATCCTAGTGTAGTTTGCGTTTCCCAACTTTGTCAGCGTATACCTAATCAAATAAAACGTTGGGAGTGGGCAAGCCAGCCCAAGTCTCAGCCGGTCCCAAGCCCGGAGAAAGGAGGAGGGTTGGCGGCAGGAAGGGCATCCGGCCGTAAAACTTTTGCCAAAACCTTATGAATGCAGATCCATTATAACAAGAGGAACAACAAAAGTAACGGAAATCTCCAAGAAGGCACAGGAAAAGAGACTGAGATGGTATGGGCATTGGGCATGTCCAGAGGAGGGAGGAGGAGTATGTGGGACGACGGATGCTGAGGATGGAAATTCCAGACACGAGAAGAAGAGGTAGACCTAAGATGAGGTGGCGGGATAGACTGAAGAAAGATAGTGATAAGGGACTAGAGGAAGAGGTGGCTCAAGACAGAAGTGAATGAAAAAGAAGGATCTGCAACAGCGACCCCACATAGAAGTGGGCTAATAAGGCTGCGGAAGAAGAATACATATATATATATAGAGTGTCCCATAAGTCTGGAACCATATGACAAAATGATAAAAACGGCAATAAAAACGCCGAAGAGATTTTTGGGGTCTGTTTGTGAAATGAGCGAGGAAGGTAGCGGCTGTGTCATCGTCGGTGGAAGTCCTCGGAGGTCCACTGCTTGGTTTATCTCTTATGGATCCCGTTTCCCTAAACTGTGCTACAAGTTTGCCGACACAGCTGTGTGTTATCGGCGCGCGGTCCGGATGCAATCTCTTAAATTCCTCAACAACCTCCCTCTGACTCCGACTTCCTACGAGCAGAATTACCTGGATGCGTTCTTCCTTACTCAAACACATCATGGGCACATGCATAAACGTAAAAACATGAATTACTTAATTTAGCCTATGGTTCCAGACTTATGGGACACCCTGTATATAAATTGACGATTGGTTAAATTAAGTCGTAATATTTTCATTATTAATAATGTTTTATTTGATAGATTCATTTAAAAAATGTCTCCTAAAGATCCAACTTTGAACCAATGTAGTTTCTGTCCCCTTTTGGAAGGGGGGACGTAAACTACACTTGCCCCTTTTTCTTTAACCAAGAATATTTTTAGATTTTGGGCTTTTAATGGCTTTACATACATGGCTTACATGTTTGTCAAAAAATAACATTTTACCGAAAACTGACATTTTATTATTATTATTATTATTTTAGAAAGTCGACATCAGCCTATGTCTTTATAAAGGATTTACATTTAATTTCCAATATTCTGAATAGTTTTTTATTTTCAGTACTGAGTTTCTTAATAATAACTCTAGATAAGAATTTGCAGTATGCTAAGAATACTGTCTTCATTTTTTTCCTTCTGCTGACGCGTTTCGTTCATATACTTTGAACATCTTCAGAGCTTTATACATAATTTTAAAGTAAAATGGGTTTTATATATATTTCTTGATTGTAAGTTTGATACAATTTGAAATTAATTTAAGAATATTCGAAAGTTCATTAAATTTTATATTAATTTTCGTTTTTTTTCATTTTAATGTAAAAGGCTTCGGCAATTTTTAGTTTTTGTACGTTATGTGATGAGTATAAGATTTGAAAGTTTTGTGAGATATTTTTTAAATTTAATATTTTATGATCTACTCTGTAATGTTCGTTAATTTTGCTTGGACGATATTTATGTTGGTATGCTCTCTCTTTAATGTGGTTTGTGGTGTAACCAATGTAAGTCGACGTACAGTCAACTACAAGACATGTAAATTGGTACACCACATGATGTTGCTTATTAGGGTTTTTGTTACGAGTCGAAAAATTACTTGATAACTGTTTGTTTTTATAGTATATGTTAACATTGATAGTTTTTCTTTATCCATTGGTTTTATGTGCCTCTTTAATATATTGTTTAGACATTTTTCTTCATGTTTTAGTCTTGTTGGTTTTCTTGTTTCGAAGTAAAATTTTATACCTGTATTTTTATTTTTATTTTCATCATCTTCCTTATTTTTGTTATATAAATTTGTTAGAGTTTGGTTTATATTATCGATTAAAAATAGCGGAAAATCACTGTTTATTAGATTTTGCTTTATTCATTCAATTTCTTGATTAAATAGTTGCCAACTTAAGCATATATTGAAAGCTCTATGCACAAGTTTTTTAATTATTCATAGTTTATATTTTTCTGGTGAGTATGAATTATAATTTAAATACGTTCCTTTTTCTGTTGGTTTAACATGTACACCAGTCGTTAAACATCCATTTTGACCAATGAATATATTAATGTCGAGAAAAGAGAGTGTATTATTCGAGGCAGGTTCGAATGTGAATTTTAATTTATTTAGTTCATGAAGTCTTCGAATAAATAAAGGAATGTGGTTATTGTTTTTAAATAGTGTCAAGGTATCGTCGACATATCTCATATAGAGTTTTGGGTTGTAGAAGTTGTTTTCTTCATCATTTTATTTTCATCATTTTATTTTCTAAGTCTGCGAAGGTAGGTCCTAATGATGTGCCCGTAGCAATACTATCTATCTGTATGTAGGTTTCATCACAGAATCTAAATGGAGTTTTTGTACAACACAAAATAAGTAATTGTTTCATATCTTCTTTTTTTAAAGTTGGTGCAATTAAATTTTGATTATTGGAAACATTGTCCAAAATTATTTCTATGGTTTCCATGACTGGCACATTTGTAAAAAGTGATCCCACGTCAAGAGAAACAAGTTGTTCAACGTTGGTTATTTTTAAGTTAGATAATTAGGTAGTGTTTCGGTTGTAGAATTTACAAGAAAATTTTCGTTATGATACGGTCTTATTATCTTATTTAAAAACTGAGCGATATCATGTGTGACAGTTCCGCTCATTCAGATGACAGGGCGTAATGGTGGATTAGTAGAGGTTTTATGAATTTTAGGTAGTCCATAAAGATAACAGTCATTATAACTTCCTGATCGTTTTACTAATTTGGAGATGTTTACGTCATTTATTGAATTAGCAATTTCATTTATTTAATTTTTTGTTTCGAGTGTTGTGTTAATATTACATTTTGAAAATTTACTATTATTGCTGACAATATCTCTTAATTTATTATTATATTCATTCTTGTTCAATATAACAGTGCTATTACCTTTGTCGGATTTTTTTATTATGAATTCATCATTGTTTCTAAGAGATGATATCGCGTCATGGGTTGGGTACGATTCGATGTGGCCGACTCGATGCGACCCAACTCGATGTGGCCGACTCGATGTCAGGACAACTCGATGTGATATCCCTAAGGGATATTTTCGTTAGTTTTAACGAAAATATCACAACTTAACCTAACCAATCGTCAAGGGCGTACAGTTGACCTAACCGGGCATTCAGTTAACCTACATTAAATATATAAAGAAAATGAAATCGACTTGGCCTGGCATCGACTTGGCTTGACATCGAGTTGTCCTGACATCGAGTCGGCCACATCGAATTGTCCCTGCCCCCGCGTCATATTCATTTTTTGTTAATTTTCTATGGTTATTATTTTCAATAAATGAGATTGATAAGGTTATTGGTTATTAATTTCGTTTGAAGTTCATCATCATTAATCAAATCTATTTTACCATTATGTTCATTGTATTTAATATTTTCATAAAGTCCTTCGGTTTCAATTTGTTTTTCTATCTTTTTAGATGGTTTCCCAAGGCCAAAATTTAATCCTTTGTCAAGTATACCAGATTCGTGTTCATTAGGTTCATAATTTGATAAATTAGTCACTACTGATTCTTTGTTTTTCTGTATAATTGTTCTCCCATAAAGTTTATGTAATTTATTTAAGTGTTTAAACTCAATGTCATCTTTGAATTCTCTTAAGCTTCTATTTAAGAATAAGATAGACGAATAGAAGTGTAGATTTCCGGTTTCTTTTCTGAAAAGTAAAACATTTTTAATGGATTCTTTTTTAAGGTCAATTAATTTATCTTTCTGTTTCACAATTTCGCGTTTGAGAAGTTGCGTTTTGAAATTTTCTGTAGACTTTTCTTTGTGAGCTGTTTTGGCGTAATGTCTTATGTTTAGAAAATTAGGAAACAGCTGATTATTGAGGCAAAATTTTAAAAAGTCGATATCAGCCTATGTCTTTATAAAGGATTTACATTTAATTTCCAATATTCTGAATATTTTTTTTTATTTTCAGTACTGATTTTCTTAATAATAACTCTAGATAAGAATTTTAGAACGCGTTCCGTTCATATACTTTGAACATCTTCAAAGCTTTATACACAATTTAAAAGTAAAATGGGTTATATATATATTTCTTGATTGTACGTTTGATACACTATCAAATTAATTTAACAATATTCGAGTTCATTAAATTTTATATTAGTTTGCGGTCCTTTATTTTAATGTAAAACGCTTCGGCAATTCTTAGTTTTTGTACGTTATGTGATAAGTATAAGTTTTCAAAGTTTTGTAAGATATTTCTTAAATTTAATACTTTATGATCTACACTGTAATGTTCATTAATTTTACTTTGACGATATTTATGTTGGTGTGCTCTCTCATTAATGTGGTTTGTGGTGTAACCAATGTAAGTCGACGTACAGTCAACTAACTACAGGAAAAATTATTACACTAATGAAGCCAAACAAAAATCCAACAGAACCAGCTTCCTATAGACCCATTACTTTACTATGCACACCTACCAAAGTATCAGAAAGACTAATCTTACAAATCATCAACCCACACATACCACTATCGCCTACTCAACCACGACATTACTCACTAACCTCACGCAGCACATCATGGATGGCATCAACTCCAGACGACCAGCTCAACGTACACTCTTAGTAGGGTTGCCAGACGTCCCGTATTTTACGGGACAGTCCCGTATTTGATCGAAAAATCCCGCGTCAAAATCCCTCAAAATCCCGCGTTCAAAATATCCCGCAAAAAATATTTTTTAAGCAAATATTTTAGGGATGAATTGATTTAGAATTTCAATATTATGTATAATAATTTCAATTTATTCACGATGTTTAATTGTTAAATATTATTGTAATAAATTTTTTCTAATTTTGTTTGTTGTAACCGTTGAAGAAATCGTTTCAATTTAAAAAAAAATTTGGTCTTAAAAAAATACCTCAGAAATTTTTTTGTCCTGCATGGGCATTTCAAAAATATGGCAACCCTAACTATTAGCAACAATAGATATTAGTAAAGCACTTGATGCTGTCCCACGCTTCGCTCTCATAAACAAAATCCTCAACACAAACATGCACAATAACACCAAAAGGTGGCTGAGCAACTATCTTTCAGGAAGATACTCACATGTCACATTTAATGGCAAGTCATCCAAAAACAAGCTTTTTCCGAACGGGGTCCCTCAAAGCTCTATTCTCTCACCATCACTCTTCAACTTATACATGCATGACATTCCAACACCCATAGATAACAAGCTTATCTTATCACTATATGCAGATGACATCACTCTAACATCTACCCACAACAACATCGACACCGCTACAAATAACCTACAAACATACATAAACAGTATACAAGACTGGCCCACACACAATATACTCAAAGTAGCGCCAACAAAATCAACCATCACCTTTCTTACAAGCAATACAAAAAACACCAGATAACTCCACAGCTTACACTAAACAACATCCTTCCCCACACTCACAGGACCAAAATACTTGGGGTCACATACAACACATCATTATCTTTTGCAAACCATATTCAGGACATTAAAAACAAATGTACGTCAAAACTTAACACGTTTAGGGTGCTAACAGGCAAAAACTTTGGACACCAGCAGGAAACAACATCACTCATATACAAACAATATATTCGCTCAGTTATGGACTATGCTAGCCCATGCTGAGCACTTATTATCTCAAACACACACAGAAACACCTTACAGAAAATACAAATCAACGCACTTCGTATCATTAAAGGATGCACTCAAACAACCCCAATAGAACACCTGCACACAGAAACAAAAATACTGAAAGTTAGGGAACATTTAGACATGAAGGGAACACAATTCATGGCAGCAGCGACAACTAACCCACAACACCCTTGCCACTACATGTACAATCATGCACCGACACTTCGCACCATTAAGCTAACACCAGAGAGACATTATAACCAAATACTCCATTCCATACCACGCCCCACAGACATCACACAGTACAGGAAACACACACAAACACACACCTAACCCACAAAGCACTGAACCGACTTGATCCGAATGCGGTCCTAGGTGCGAAGCCGCCACCCATTAACAGGTCAGAGATCAGCCTGAGCAGATCGGATCAAGTTAACTTAGCACGATTCCGATGTGGACATCACCCCAACTTACGGACATATAAACATAGATTAGACAACTCCACAGAGGACACCTGCCACCTGTGCCAGGATACACCACAAACAACTGAACGCATTATGACAGACTGTACCACTCTAGCACAACAACGAACACAACACAACATCACTAGTGCGCTGAACGTCTGCTCCACTCCGGAGAGGGCGATCGGTTACCTGCGTGCCGCCGGCTTGGTCGATCAGGGTGGGCTGATCGGCTAAACAACAACAACTACAGGACATGTAAATTGGTATACCACATGATGTTGCTTATTAGGGTTTTTGTTACGTGTCGAAAAATGAGTTGATAACTTTTTGTTTTTATAGTATATGTTAACATTGATAGTTTTTTTTTATCCATTGGTTTTATGTGCCTCTTTAATATATTGTTTAGACACTTTTCTTCATGTTTTAGTCTTGTTGGTTTTCTTGTTTCGAAGTTGTTGTTGTTGTTGTTATTTAGCCGATCAGCCCACCCTGATTGAGCAAGCCGGCGGCACGCAGGTAACCGATCGCCCTCTCCGGAGTGGACCAGAGGTTCAGCGCACTAGTGATGTTGTGTTGTGTTCTATGTTGTGCTAGAGTGGTACAGTCTGTCGTAATGCGTTCAATTGTTTGTGGTGTGTCCTGACACAGGTGGCAGGTGTCGTCTGTGGAGTTGTCTAGTTTGTGTTTTTATGTCTGTAAGTTGGGGTGATGTCCACCAACCGAATCGTGCTAAGTTAACCCGATCCGATCTGATCAGACTGACCTCTGACCTGTTAATGGGTGGCAGCTTCGCACGTAGGACGCATTCGGACCAAGTCGTGTCAGAGTTTTATGGGTTAGGTGTGTGTGTGTATGTATTTTCTGTACTGTGTGATGTCTGTGGAGCGCGTATGGAATGGAGTATTTGGTTATAATGTCTCTCTGGTGTTACTTTAATGGGGCGAGGTGTTGGTGCATGATTGTACATGTAGTGGCAAGGGTTTTGTGGTTTAGTTGTCGCTGCTGCCATGAATTGTGCTCCCCTCATGTCTAAATGTTCCCTAACTTTCAGTAATTTTGTTTCTGTGTGCAGGTGTTCTATTGGTGTTGTTTGAGTGCATCCTGTAATGATACGAAGTGCGTTGTTTTGTATTGTCTGTAAGGTGTTTATGTGTGTGTTTGAGATAATGGGTGCCCAGCATGGGCTAGCATAGTCCATAACTGAGCGAATATATTGGTGGTATATGAGTGATGTTGTTTCCTGCTGGTGTCCAAACTTTGAGCCTGTTAGTACCCTAAGCGTTAGGGTGGATCGATTTTACATTTGTTTCGATTTCCATATTCTAATAGAGACAAAAACTTGCGCATGCATGAGAAAATAGCCTCTGCCAAATCCTAGCTTAATAGGTAATCATCTTCTGCCCCCGGCAGAGCGATGAAAATCATATTTTAGTAGTCAAAAACGTATTTTTCTTATAATTTTTAAAATATTTCAATATGCGTGTGTGTTATTTCATGCCTAAGCAACGATATAAATGCTATGGGAAATATATAGATGCATTATTTAAGACAAAGAACCGATCTGAAAATATGTATATAAATTACCTATTTTTTCAACATTTGACGTTGTTGCCGGGGGCAAAAGATATTAACGTAGGACAACGCGCTTGGAAAAACGATCATATGAGGTCTTTTTCATCGACTTTATAGTTATTAGGAATAATTTTGATGCATATTGAAATATTTATAAGAATACGTTTTTGACTACTAAAATATGATTTTCATCGCTCTGCCGGGGGCAGAAGATGATTATCTATTAAGCTAAGATTTTGCAGAGGCTATTTTCTGATGCATGCGCAGGTTTTTGTCTCTATTAGAATATGGAAATCGAAAAAAATGTAAAATCGATCCACCCTACAAGCGTGTTAAGTATTGACGTACATTTGTTTTTAATGTCCTGAATGTGGTTTGCAAAAGATAATGATGTGTTGTATGTGACCCCAAGTATTTTGGTTCTATGAGTGTGTGGAATGTTGATGTTGTTTAGTGCAAGCTTTGGAGTTACCTGGTGTTCTTTTGTGTTCCTTGTAAACAAGGTGATGGTTGATTTTGTGTGCGCTACTTTGAGTCTATTGTGTGTGAGCCAGTCTTGTATACTGTTTATGTATGTCTGTAGGTTATTTGTAGCGGTGTCGATGTTGTTGTGGGTGGATGTTAGAGTGATGTCATCTGTATATGATGATAAAGTAAGCTTGTTATCTATGGGTGTTGGAATGTTATGCATGTATAAGTTGAAGAGTGATGGTGAGAGAATAGAACTTTGAGGGACCCCGTTCGGAAAAAGCTTGTTTTTGGATGACTTGCCATTAAATGTGACATGTGAGTATCTTCCTGAAAGATAGTTGCTCAGCCACCTTTTGGTGTTATTGTGCATGTTTGTGTTGAGTATTTTGTTTATGAGAGGGAAGCGTGGGATAGCATCAAATGCTTTACTAATGTCTATTGTTGATAATAGTGTACGTTGTGCTGGTCGTCTGGAGTTGATGCCAGTAGTATAGCCACAAAAGGTTAGAGTGCAGGAATGTTGCAATTTATTACGTAATGTTGCAAAGGGGGGGGTGTTATGCAACATGTTGCAAAGAAAGGGGATGGTGTGTTGCAAAGGGGGTGGGGTGTTGCCAAAAAAAATCCCTGCAAAGGGGGGTGGGGGATGCTGCAGGTGCAACAAGGGGTCATGAAACTTGGAGGCGGCGTTATCCCCCAAGAGAAAGGAGAGAAAGGAGAGAAAGGAGGAGAGGTGTTCACCTGGCAGGAGCCAAGTGCATATCATATTAAGACTTCAGTTGGCTTAGAAGGCGTAAATGGCTTGAGTTGCCAGATAGCGCCATGTATTCAATAGAAGGCTGAGTTGCCAGTTTGTGCTATATATTTAATTAATTAATTCTAATCGAAGACTGAGTTGCCAGATACCACCTTTTAACATTATTATGGAGAGTTGCCAGATACCATTGTATACATTATTATAGACTCCTAATCAGCCATTTGGCTTAGAAGGCGTAAATGGCTTGAGTTGCCAGATACCACTTTTTAGCATTATTATGGAGAGTTGCCAGATACCATTGTATACATTATTATAGACTCCTAATCAGCCAGTTGGCTTAGAAGGTGTAAATGGCTTGAGTTGCCAAATACCACTTTTTAACAATATTATGGAGAGTTGCCAGATTGTACCATTTATTTTCTTAAAAGTTGGTTTAGAATTCCGCTAGTAGGTTTAGAAGGCGTAACATGATATAATTAACCAAAAGAATTAAGTAAAACAACATTGCATCATTCTGTTTATTATAAATATATAGAAAATAAATATACATTTCAATAATAATAGAAATGAGGAATATGCATATAATCAAAAAAATATATACACACACACACACACACACAATTATGGAGATATATAGAAATAAATATACATTTGAATGATCAATAATAATAGAAATGAGGAATATGCATATAATCCTTCAATATAACAGTACAGGAGAAATATCACACAAATATGTTAAATACATTTCACTTTTTTTTCAAAATACTAAACTCGCACTTAATCGAGTTTACAATTACATCATTATTGCTCTGCATTACGCAGTATATGCGGTTTAATAATATTTCACCGCTTAAAGTATAGGGAAACCTGTATTCGATATGAAGGGCTTTCATATCGTTCAGTACTATTTTTGTTCCCACTTTACAACCGGTTGGTAAGTCATCTTTAAATACGTCTAGAATACAATCAAAAGCACGCACAAAGAGTTCATCGTTAGCTACATTATTAAACACAAGTTTATAAACACGCTTTTCCAATCGAGGGTTTATTTCTACCGACCCGAGCTTTTCAATCGTGAACTCGTCTTCACTCAACATAGCGGCAATTGAAATAATCTTCTAAATCGTTACGACAACTGCGCGTTATATAAAGAAATAGTTCTTCAGGGTGAACGGTGTAGGTGAGCTCAGCCTTGTACCAGTCAATTGCTTTGTACCAAAGTTCATGGTATTTCAAAGAGTCTAAACTTTTTAAATAAACGTCCAGCTCTAGACCATTCTCACCTTGTTCAGCCCTACACTCGGTAAACCCATCGAGCAGAGCGGTGTATGCGTATTCAAGTACTGTATCAAAATAAAGCATATCCGTAACACGCGCGTCTAATATAGGTTTCAGCTTGTGGAATCCGACGATTTCAAACATTCTGTCGAGGATGAAACGGTATCGCGTAGGAACAAGAGCGTTATTATCAGAAGCATTCTTCCACATCAGCCGTATATCAATGCATGGCCGATCGTTATTTATACACAACGTACATACAACGGCGTATGAGGGTGCGTCACTAATCTGCTCTCTTCTTGTACCTACGTTAGCAGGTATTTTATAACGATCTTCACTCCACTTCTCAACTATCACGAAGATTCTATTCATCTCCTCGACACTTAAATAAACCCGTCCACTCGGTTCAAGCTCTGAGATAACTATGACCCGTGTGAGGCACGCAGGTAGGCAGGAACGGTTCGATGGGCGGCTGACTCGATGATACGTGAATGGGGTTGTTCGAACTCGTATGATCCGCGAGTCGCACCATAATCGTGCGGCGAATTATTGTACATGTTGGGTAGGTGTTTTTCCGCTACAAGAATTAATTTCGGTTTTACCACTACCAGACTACGCACCAGACAGTTTCCCTCAGGATAATTTTCACGAACTAGACACATTTGTTTTACTAAACATCTTCACACTCCGGCGCACTATTTGAGAGGAACATATGCTCATATTTTTCCTTTCTGCCCATCAAACGATACTCGTCTCTAAAGTCTGTTAAAAACTCACGCAGGGCACTAGCCACAACCTCACTACGAACCTCATCATGATATACATTAATATAGTGATAAAAATACTTAAGATTGTCCATGATCACGAGATTCACATTTTCAGTCGTAGGGTATGAGTAATCGACATGGTGTAACATGACGTAATACCGCTTGTCACACCACCCATCCACAAGACTCATTATCCATACCTGCTGCTTCTCTTCTGCACGCGTTGTTTCTTTTACTTCACGGTATATGTGAGACTTTATAAAGTTTAGCTCTGCAGCATACTTCAGCACATCGTCTGTGCAACGAAAGCCTTCAACGGTCTCACCAGAACATCCGTAGAGTATTTGTACATCTTGCAACTTCGCACAATCCAATGTGGTTTTAAAAGAGGCATAGGAGGGGGAATAGGAAGTTTTTCGGTATCCACCACATCTTCACACTTTGCTGAACACCATTTCATAAACGTTGTACAAGCAATATTAAAGGTAGCCATTTGAATACACGTCTGATCTCCTTTTTTTCTTCTACGCTGGCGAATACACGTCTGATCTCAAGGGCTTACTGCGGTCGACTGACCACGCAGGGAATCCCAGATAGTAGCATGACTCACGTTGCTGATCTTACAGTGGGCGGAGCTTAGAACTTTCACCTGCGCACACACACACACACACACACACACACACACACACACAAAGGAGAAAGTGAAACGCTAATTGAAACATGATTTATTTAATAAACGAGATATTCAAGTTATATATATTTACAAATACGATTTAATAAACGAGATATTCAAGTTATATATATATTTACAAATACGTGTAATAAATAAGTTAACAATAGATACATCAAAGATTATATACAAGACAAATACGTGTCATAAGTAAGTTAACAATAGGCGCATCAAACGTTATGGTATCCAAAGGGTACGGTATCATTGGTACCAGGGAATCTAGGAAAAAAGCCCCCGGAGGAAAAAAAAAAACAAGGAAAAAATCCCCCCGGAAAAAATCCCCAGGCGGAAAAAAAAACCCGAGTAAAGCATCCCCCGAGGAAAAAATCCCCCATCTAAATAAGCTACAACATGATTTGCTAAGTCCTTTTGCTTAACATAGACGTAGCCTTCAAAACACAATTTAAATCCCCCTTTATTTGACTTTACAAACTCCATGATGGGCAAAGTTTAACTGAAATAAAAATTTAGATAGTAGAAGAAATGTAACCTACGTAGAAATTTACTTCTCTTGTAACCAACAAACAAACTTACTTATTAATTACTAAAACTATTAATTAACTATTTTCTGTGAGCGAAATATTTAATATTCCATTTAAATATTTCATAATAAAAACAACCAACTTTAAGCAAATTTATATTGATTTTAATATATAATTTATAATTAATTTCGTATTTCTAGAAGATTCTGACTGCGTCGTTTAGGGGCAATGTTTAACTGAAATAAAAATTGAGATAGGGGATGGGGGATTTAGATGGGGGGGGGGCAAAGTTTAACTGAAATAAAAATTGAGATAGGGGATGGGGGATTTAGATGGGGGGGGCAAAGTTTAACTGAAATAAAAATTGAGATGGGATGGGGGATTTAGATGGGGGATTTTTTCCTCGGGGGATGCTTTACTCGGGGGCTTTTTTCCGCCGGGGGATTTTTTCCTCCGGGAATTTTTTCCGCCGGGAGGCTTTTTTCCTCCGGGGGCTTTTTTCCGGATACCGGTACCAGGTAACTGGTAACGCTTCCTATACGTGTTACGGCACACCTTCACGCCCCCCAGCTTCTGCGCCCGAACATTGTGGGTGCCTACAGTTAGTTGGGGGAAGTCGTTCGCGCTCATCATCGTCCAAACACACTAGATCCTTCAACGATTCAAAGTTAACAACCCGCCGATTCGCATGGTTGAGCGTAATACCCTTTGCCTTCACGATATATTTCATATCCTCCCCCACCCTCACCCGTACCCCATAAGTTTTAGGTCCTGTTGAGACAAAAGAGTCGGCGTATGCGTTGTCCCCATACTCATCCTTGATCTCATCAGTGAGCTCGCCGAGAAACTCCCCAATAGCGGGCATGTATTCACCCTCCCTCTCTGTGAATATCACGCTATCTGTATCGGCATACAATACTCTCCGCCCAAGAGAATGCAATAGACCGCAAAGTTTTATACGGGCGTAGGCTGTTGTGAAGCTGGCCACAGGTATGTTTGTAACCCTTGAGGTATTTGTGGCCAATTCAATGTTGTTGTACTTTATTATGTAAGTATTACCTACATTCACGATCTCCATGACCTCTTTATCGTGAGCATTGGCATAATCCCAGACATCACTATAACTTTGTGCCAAATGAATGTTCCCTTTGCCGGTATTCTGTGCAAATTTTCCCCATAGACTGTTTAGACACAACTTTGCACTAAAGCGATTGCCAGGATTCTTTGCAATTTGGGCACGATCAAGTTGTATACCTTCGCGGTCGCGGTAACGTTGAATATAGGCAGACTTTTCATCTTCGGTATCAACTCCTCGCGGATACCGTGATGCTTCAACCTTATCCTTCAAAAATGCGTTTGTTTATATATGGTGTGAAAAGGTTGGGTAGCTTCTGAAACCTCCACACCTCATGTATCTTCAGTATTCTATATCCATGGCGTACGGCTAGGGCCAGCTCAGGACTTGTATATACGCCTCTGTTCTTACGCTGGTGGGGTATATGGTTACAATCGCCGTTATCCTCTTCCGCGCACTTCACGCACAGGGGAAACATGAGCTTGTGGTCGATAACGACAGGTAAGATTGGCATCCATAAATTGCGTGGGGGAAGTACGTCTATCAAAGAGAGGCCAAAGTAACGATCATTCAAATTTCTTGAAAATTCATTGATGGAGGGCAGGTTAGGTCCCACCAGTTTTTCAGGAGCGCCCACGGGGTACGGATTGTTCTTCATCACGTATGGGTATAAAGAATAGAAATCGTAGTAATGGAGCTTCACGCCCTCCGTAGGTTCTGAATGGATTTGTACGTCCTCCAAACAAGCTATCACCACATTTGAGAGGATCCAGCACCATTGAACGCTTGATCGTGTTTATTTCCTCACGGTACACCTCGTCTGTCTCCATCCGTGCATCATATTCATGCTCCCACCAGACTTTGTGAGTGAACTGTGACCCTATAAGTTAATCGCGGGTGCGGGTTCATGCAAGACAGTCGGCAGGAGATCTACCGTGGATATCTCCGGCGATTCCGCACTCAGGACGGGGGCATCCATGCCACCAGCATCCGTTAAAGGAGTACACAGTCTTCACACCAGTGACACGGTTTTCACTTAACCCATCAACCCAAAAAACACGTCCATTAATCTTAATGGGTACTTTACCCGTGTTGCGGGCGTGCTTTATGTATACACCTGTCTGTTGCTGTAGGTGTATGAGCCAGTAAATAGCCTTGTGTCCGTAACTGCGAGGGTTGTTTCGGTGAATAATGGCTAAGGTGTCTTTAGGCATGAAGTTATTCTTGAACACCGTAAAATATAATGACGCGATGGTGGTTGCGACTTGCAGCGGATCGCATTTGAAACGGCCTATGTACATCCTTCTAAAGGCCTGGAAACAAACTCTAAGCACGCGCACATCATTCACGCAATAACGCTCACATTCATCAGCTATATTATAAGGGTTACTTTCATTAAAACTGTTGTTGTATCGATCAAAGTCTTCACGTTCATCTACACTCATACAGTCATAGTTAAAATAATGTTTGGGTGGTGGTGGTCCTACGTAGTTTAAAGTCTTGCTGGTGAGGAAAGTGTAAGGGAAGTATCCTTTGGAAACTTCAGCTGCTACTCCCATCACCTTGGGTAGCTTTACTAATTTACAAGGTGTGAATAATAAAGTGTCTTTAAATTGTACATTGTCTCTTATTTGCATCTGTATTAATTTGTTGCCTCTTTTCAATGGATCACCTGTAAATATCTCAGAGGATTCGTGTTCAAGCAACTCCTTATAAAGGAACTGCGTGTCAAACTTTGCCCCGTTATGGGCGAGAATATACACAGTCATTTTTTTGAACTTGTCGGCTAACTTGACAATATAGGACACAAATAGTTTCACAGGACTATCGCGGACATTCGTTTTAAAAACGTTTGTCCGTTTACCGCATTTGGGGCACTCGTCACATTCGATCCCCATACACTCATCACAGATGGTCTGGCTCACAAGTAAATATGGAATTACCTCTTTGGTTTCAGCGTTCGTATATGTTTCTATATCGTAGTATACAGTTATACAAGGGTTATTTTTAGGCTTAGCATCTTTCATATAACATACATGCTTTACTCCATCCGCCTTATATTCCTCCTGGCATGTAGGACAGTGAATTTCGTCACACTTGTGCTTAAACTTCCCCCAATTTTCCATTGTGTGAAACATACCACATTCACAGATTCTCATTTTCCTGCACGTGCCAATTGATTTATGGAAATCAAAACAGCTATTATTGAAAAATGTGCGTCTACACACATCACAGTCTCTCTTCTCAGCTTCAACTACACGGCTTTCACATTTGGTGCTTTTACACTGTTCACATACCATGTGACATTCTTCACAATGTCTCACTATATCATCCGCAAACTCGAGGCACCCCTTACACAAATCATGATGTCTCCCATATTTTCGACTTTTGTCATAACTCGCGTAAAGCCACCTTATATTAAGGATGGGGAGATACGTTGTCCCTGACAATCCTAAAATAAGTAGGGGTCTTGTACGATCTCTCACACAGCTTTCAAAAACATACACAGTCCTACGACGATCATCCAACCCAAATACAACTCTACGGACATTCATTTCCTGTTCTACCCTTCTCAACTCTTCAGGACCCATCTTACAGTCAAATTCAAGTTCACAGTCTACAGCTAGTTTACGGGCACGCTCCACGACCGTAGGCAACCAAATTTTTGGGGCCTGTGTATTTTGTACAGTAAACATACGTGCTAAGAGTACTGCTATAAAGCCGCAACCACGATCGACGTTTATATGCTTTTGGTAAATAATCGGAGAATTGAAGTTAAGAGTATACGGTATGGCACTATGACCCGCAACACGGAATACACGATCAATATTTACCGTGAAGTTGGCCATATTAAAGGCTATACTACTTTGGGCGGCTTGCATTATACGTCCTAATAAATATTCTACATCTTCAGCCGCCAAACGTCTAAATGGCACTACCACCCAATAATCATCTACATCACCGTCATCTGACCCGAATCCAAAGGACAGACTCGTCCTGACTTCACGCTCGTCGCGATTCTGAAGAGCAAACTCTACAATACGCTGTAGGACCCGGCGTAGCCCGCGCTCAATTCCATTGCTATACATGGCTCTAGGGTCGACCCTGACTCTATACCGATTTCTAGTCAAGGCTGGGGTGGGGGCTGCGGAGCGCACCAACTCAAACGTTATATCATCCTCAACAGAACGGGGGGCAACTGTGGCGGATGAATTAGGGGATATATTAGCGGAAGGTGCTGCTGGGGGGCCTGTTGCGTAGGAGGTTGACGGTTGGGGATCTATTATTGTAGACTTAATAGAACGGGGGGCAACTGTGGCGGATGAATAAGGGGATATATTAGCAGGCGCGTCTGGGTTCACCAAAAAACTGATGCTCTACGATATTGCTGTAAATATAGCACATATCTAGGCAGGGTGGCCATCGTTCAACTTCTCCAATTTCAGCTGGTACATTAGGCTGGACAAGGCATGTTGTGTTTCGTAAAAGGTCTCTCTTTGGAGGGCTGCACCATATCGACCCTCCCTTGGGCATAATTGTGAACAGTTCTTTGTCTTTAATATTTCAACTAATCGTTGATTTTAACATCAACGTGTGGACAGGCGTGTCTACGTTTACGACTTCAAAAAGTAAATCGGCGGTTAGGTACGACTTTTCAAGACTCTTATTTAAACCCACACAATATCCGAAGCTGTCATATTGACCGAATCCTAGTGTTACTGTTGTGCAATATTACTGTGTTTTCACACTCGTCGAATCTTCTAAGAACCAGAAAAATGTCCTGTTCCTTTTCAACAGTTAAAAATTTGGTGGAGTATGGGGCCGTGGAGTTCTGTTACAAAGTTGGCCAGTGTGTTGCCAGGATGTACAGACAGAGAAGAAGAGGACGGGAGTGTGATATAGAAGTGTTAGGCGCCATGTTGCATATTATTTATGCTTCATTATTGCATCAGCTTTTGTAGGTATTGAAACTTTCTGGGTACCCTAGCCATTTCATCAGGTACATTTTTCTCTTTGCTTTCCCTTTGCTACCTAAAACTTTTTCAATTTTAAACACTTTTTTTTCTAAATTAAATGTCACTTTCTACAGCCCCTCGCAGTAAAAGACTCCTTTAATTTTTTCCCCATTCAAATCTTCAACGTAATACAGCATTATCTCATGTGTCCAGCCTTGCTCAAATCCATTCGCAAATTTATTACCGAACGCGAGAGCCTTACATAACACAGGCCTGCGAATGAGAACTTTGTAAGAGTTGTTTTCAAACTAATAACTGATTTTATATAACTCAACTACGCTGATTTCGAATAAGGTATCCATTTTTTTTCTATCATGTAAGAATTTTCTGCAAACTGGAAGGGAAAAAATAACATAAATAAATATTATTTATTTCAATTTACATTAGGTACCTATTTTGCTTTGTTATACTAATTACAAATGCAAACAACTTTAAAAAGAAAGAAGACTATTAACGTCAATTACATTTATTTATTTAGTAATAATTCTGGAGTATCCCATTTCAACATCCAGCAGTAATCAGCCATAATGCTGATGTCCCACCTTTCCTGATATCTCTTCTCCATTTCTATGAAGTCTTGGTGAAACTGTTCTCCTTGTTCTTCGCTGAGTGCTCCGAGATTCTCAGGGAAGTAATCCAAGTGTGAATGCAGGAAATATAATTGTAAACTCATATTACAACCCAATTCTTTGAACTTATTTAGCATGTTGTTCACAATGTTTTGGTAATTTAGGTCCTTGTTGTTCCCCAAAAATTTGCTGATAACATCCTTAAAAGCAATCCACGCTTCTTTTTCAAGTTTGTTCATTGTTCTTTCAAAGTGTTCATCCAAAGTCAGTTTTCTAATCTGGGGACCAACGAAAATTACTTCTTTCAATTTTGCTTCCGAAAGAGTTGTGAATTTACCACACAGATGCTTAAAACAATCTCCATCTTCGTCCAAGGCCTTAACAAATTCCTTCATCAAGCTCAATTTTATGTGAAGCGAAGGTAAAACGACTTTCTTCGTGTCAACCAAACTTTCACGTTCAATGTTTTTAGAACCAAGTGTCAGGTTGACTCTGCGTGGCCATTCCTTTTTTATCCAGTGCTGAATTCTTGCTCGGCTATCCCATTCACACAAAAAATATGGAAACTTCGTATAACCTGGTTGTTGACCTAACAACATACAAATCACTTTTAAGTCTCTACATAGCGAACCGTGTTCTTTGTATTTAACCTTACGAAGAAGAAGCTCAAGATTTTCGTACATTTCCTTCAAGTGAACCGAATGAGCCACAGGAACGAATGCATACAAGTTACCGTTGTGAAGGAGGACGTCTTTTAGACTTCATTTGGAGTAATCAGTGAAAAGTCTCCACTCATTTGGATCAGAGACAGCAGCGCCTAGCTTAAGTATTAGTTCCGAAACATTGTTGCAATATACCAGTGAAGTTTCTTGAGAGAAATATTGACTGAATTTTTTTTCTTGATTTCTGTACCAGTAAAATGACGTCCCGGGAGAAAGCAAGTTCATTGCACGAAGTCTGGATCCAAAAATCTCTGAGGAATCCTTCGGGAGAGAAAAATCTCTTACCAAATCATTAAGTTCACTTTTTGTAAACAATTGTGGTTCACCAGATGTTTCGGTTTGAAAACAATCAATATCATCGTTTCCATCGTCATCAGACACCGAATCAGATGAAATTATATCAAGGGTATTTGGTGTAGTAGGTACAGGTATACCAGGTCCATGAGCAACAGGTCTTATAGCAGACCGAAAGTTTGGATAAGAAATTTCCTTTTTATTTTTAGTATCGTAGCCTTGCATGTTACATGAACAAAAATATCAGTCATTGCTGTGATTTCTAGGCTCACGCTAGACCATTGGAATCCCAAAAGGTAAAGAATCCTTTTTACCTTTACTCCACAATCTAAGTTGTTCAACACAAGCTGCAAACTTTATGTGAAGCCCATGATTTGTCTTGATCCCCAAGTTTCACTCCGAAGTATGCATAGTATGCTTTCTTGACGAAGTCTGTAATATCTCGCCTTTGTATTTTCAGAGTAAATTTGCCACAAATATAATATAAAATGTTTGGGCCATTTACACACTCTCTGGTTACCATAACGACAAATTTCAAAAGAGAAATATAATCACTGCGCACCTTTGAATAATAAAGAACTATAACCTCGCACGAACTAGACAGACTGACTCATCTCATGGCTTGTCTCTCACTTATATAGTAGCGGTACGTTTCTCGAATGTTCTAGAAAACGCTATGACATTACTTCTGATCTGGAAGCATTTATAGGCAGTAGTTTTTAATCAAAATTTAATTGAGTCAATTTTAATGAAAATTATTTACATATGTAATATGAAATATGACATTTTGTGAAAAATCTGTACGTGATGGCGAAAAATGAATACTATTTTCGGAATCAGCATGCAAAAATTACGGTATAAGTGATAAAATATTTCGGACAACAAAACCATTGCAGGCCTGTGTAATCAATGATTCTGAAACGCGCAGAGTGTGGCGCCGCTCTACGAATATCTCTTCTCACTTCACTCTCTGTGTGCGTACCTCTTTCTAAAACCTCGTTAGGCTTTGTCCCAATCGTACGGTGGTGAGAACGGTTGTAGGATGAGGGCAGCGAATCCAGAATGTCTATATATCTCTATGTGTTTTTATGTGTAAAATAGCGATGCATTCGCTCCTTTATGGTACTTTGAACTCCTTCAGCTAAAGAGGGCTTATGTATAGAATTGCTTGTGTAGTAGCTGATATTAAACTCTATCAACATGCTCTGAAAAGCTCGGCCTATAAATTCTTTCCCCATGTCCGTACAAAAATAGCCAGGAATCTGGTTTTCTTTCAACATCAACATTTTGGTGGCTTTAGCAACTGTTTCAGGCGATATATTTTTCAGGTGAATTAACCACAGGTATCTAGAGAATACATCTATTATGAATAGGATGTAGCGATAGCCACCGTTATACATTGCATGTCTTTGCATGTCTTTAAATCTGCCTGCCAAATAGAGTCAATCGAAGACGCTGTTGTCTTGGCTGTTTTAAACCTTTTTCTCACCGACTTATGAACTGTATGAGCATCCTGCGACAGGAAAAACCTCTCAACATCTTTTTTCCCTACTCCATCAATATAAACACCTCTGTACAGTCTATCACTGCCGCCGAAGTAGGCTGGGCAAGAAATGTCGTAATAACATTTTATTAATATGTTAGCCATTTGCGTATTTTAGAGGCCCGCGGGGAGGGTTGACCGTTGATGTTTGGCCTCTTCTCTCTCCTCTTCAGAGATGCTATCGCTGGGGTTGAAGGTGTTCTCAGTTGTGGAACATGCGAGGCTTGCTCCAAGTCTTTTAACCTGTTCAGATTTCCTATCAATGTTTTGGGGACATTTATTTGTTGTAGTCTTTCTTCAATATGCTTCCATCCTGATGGTGATGCCCTATCCCACTTTCTCACCAGGTCATGGACGATGTCAACGATATTCGAGCCCTGTACCTTTGTTCCTTCAACAATGACCTCACCTGTATCGGTCCACTGTATAATGGGGTCCTCACTCAATAGATTATAAAGGCTTAAGCCTTTATTCCTCAATAGATGTGGGAGACTGTTTTTTAATACATGCTCAATATGTTGTGGGGTCGTCCCGTTATTCTTTGACTGGTCATCTCTAGCGTCGGCGCCAGGCCCTATGCCTCCATGCTCATCGTTGCCCGCGCTGTGCCTAATAACCACGGGGATCTCTGTCGGATTCATATAAATTTGTATTCATGAAGAAATTTCTGCAGACTTTCTTGGTATAAAATTCTTTTCTCATCAGGTGACTTTTCACTGTTTAATAGGTGTAACAATTCGCTTTCCATTCTTTTACGCCCGCTTTTACGGGGTTCTAGAACCGTATGTGGACTCTTTGAGCTTTGCAATGAAGCATATACCTCGTGCGGAATCACGACTATTTTCTTCATTATATTAATCTAGTCAGTAAAGGTCCCAAAACTGAAAATAAGATGGGGGAGGAATGAGCCCCCTCTTTGTACAGTAATTCGTTTTTTCTTCCCCACAGTTTGACTTTTACGAGCGAGTGTGCGTATTATGTTCTTGTAACAGTGTAAGCGAGTCTTCTGAAGGGGGTTTCATTGGTACATTACATTTTATAACGTTAAGACAGATTTCACAGATGCATTTTAAGAAGTCGGAGTCAACATTTTTAACAAACAACTATTGCAGTGCCCGGGGCAGTCGATGATAGATTTGTATTAATTAACTCATGGTATTTCTTTAGCCTCTTCGTCATTCTGGAATATACACCGCTTCAGGTTCGTTTGGGAATATATTCGTTCTTGGAAGCACTCTAAACGTGTTTCGCTGGTGAAGTTCACAAAGCATATATCCGTAACGTTTACTTTTAGCTTCTTTATAACCTCTAAAAACTCTTTACGCTGATTCGGGAACATTTGGTTGGCTAATACCCCAATTTGTGACACATCTCTACGCTTTGCGAATAAGACTACATATTGTGTATTTCACGACACATCGCCATGTATCTATTTTTGAAAAATAGATTCTGATTGATGAAGAACGTGCTTATGTTAAGATGGTGGGAGAACACTGTAAATGTCTCGGCAAACGATTTATCCATTTCTAACATGAGATCGTCAATTACAGTGACTGTATGTTCATTTCGCTTTAGTGAATTAACGTCATATACACCTTTGTGGAACAAAATATCATCTTGGTACCCGTTGAATACGGGCTGGTATGTCGAATAGCACTATATAATTCTATGCACAAATTTTGAGAACATCTGCCCCCTTATCTGTAATGATTTTAAGCATAAACACAGTTTTACTACAACCTGTAGGGCCAGATATAATACATGTGGACGGGCTGGTGAACCTGAATTTTTCTACGGAATCCATCTCTAACACGTCATGCTCCTAAGTGGAACATTTACAAAATATAATAAATTTTTATGTGACGTTCCTTATATTTTACAGTCTTGTTTTTCTTCTTCCACAGAACTGTGAATGACGAAGAGTTACAGATTGTAGTTATGGCTATAGGCTTCACCCCTGCTAGCGAGCCTCCACCAGCGACACCTGTAGCGCCCCCACGCGACAATTCAAAGCGGAGGCATGATGATGATAAAGTGCCTTCTACGTCAGAAAAAAGCGTGCCAGGAGTGCACCGGTTGTTAGACCCCCATTGATGGAGCCCCAACCCTCTACGTCTTACGATACGTCCCCCAAACTTGCTATCCCCACTAATAAAAATGTGTCCCCTTACTCCTGTTCAATTCCGGTCGCATCCTCCACAGCAGCAGCCGCTTTTCGTTCTGTAGAGGATGGTATAACATTCGAGCTGGTGCGCACTGCTACCTCCACCCCACCCCTGACTAGAAATCGGTACGTGGTCAAGGTTGAACACGGACTACGGCGCGTATTTTAATGTATTTTAGAATTTGCCCTTCAGAGCAGTGACGGTCGTGAAGTCAGACTGAGGTTGTCCTTCAGGTTTGGGTCAGATGACGGGGATGTAGATGATATTTGGGTAGTAATACCATACAGACGCTTGGCCGCTGTCGATATAGCGTATGTTATGGGCCGTAAAATGCTGGCCTCTCAAAGTAGTACAGCCTTCAAAATGGACAACTTCACGATAGATATTGATAGGGTATTCCGTGTTGCGGGTCATGCTGCCACATCCTATACTCTTAACTTCAATTCTCAGGCTATTTACAGACGGCATATAAACTCCGAGCGTGGCTGCCGCTTTATAGCAGTAGTCTTAGCCCATATGTTCACTGTGCTAATTACACGGACCCAAAAAATTTGGTTGCCTACGGTTGTGCAGCGTGCTCTTAATCTGGCAGCAGATTGCAAGCTTGAGTTTGACTGTAATATGGGTCCTGAAGAGGTGAGAAGGGTAGAGCAGGAAATGACTGTTCGTATAGTTGTATTTGGAATGGATGATCGTCGTAGGGCTGTGTATGTTTTTAAAAGCTGTGTGAGAAACCGTACAAGGCCCCCTACTTATTTTAGAGAAACTCGGAAATTTGTACGCCAACATTTGTACGACGGAAATTTATACGCCAGCGTTTGTACGCCAGAACATTTATACGACTGGAAATTTATACGCCAAGCATTTGTACGACGGTAATTTATACGTTATACGCAAGAAATTCATGATCAGTTAATAAAATTGAATTTGAAACTAGGCAAGTTAAAATACAAATTGTCACAATTTATGAAATTACATATTACAATAATTAAATGCATAAATGAAACTAGATTTCAGCTTATCAATTTAAGAGAAAATGTAACTAGCGATATACAGAACGAATGTCATTTAAAAAATCGGAGAACAAATCTTGCGAGTTTTTTCTCATTAATCTCCAGACCTAACCTAACCTAACCTAACTACCTGTACCTATTCAATAACCATTTACCTACCTGTTAATCCTTTAATGCGGTGTGATACATGATGAAATTTAAAATTCTTCAAATTGAAATTATTTTCAAAATATTTAAATAATGTTTACTTTTATTTATTTATTTATTTAATTTTTGCACCTGTGCTTATGTTTATATAAAAAAATGAAGTCACGGTTATTATCATGGGTAGCTCGCATACTTAAGTCAAAAAAGTCCGGTAGAGCGCATACTTAAATTACCGTCGTACAAATGTCAGTCGTATAAATTTCCAGTCGTATAAATGTTCTGGCGTACAAATGCTGGAGTATAAATTTCCGTCGTACAAATGTTGACGTACAAATTTCCGCACACGTATTTTAAGGCTGTCAGGGTCAACGTACCTCCCCATCCGTAATTAAAGCGACCTCTATGCGAGTTATGATAAAAGTCGAAAATATGGAAAGCATCATGATATGTGTAAGGGATGCCTCGAGTTTGCAGACAACATAGTGAAACATTGTAAGGATTGCCACATGGTATGTGGGCAGTGTAAAAGCGCCAAATGTGAAAGTCGTGTAGTTGAAGCTGAGATGAGACACTGTAATGTGTGTGGACGCACATTTTTCAATAATAAATGCCATGAACTCCATAATTCAATTGGCACTTGCAGAAAAATGAGAATCTGTGAATGAGGTGTTTCATATGATGGATAATTGGGGGAGATTCACGCATAAATGTGATAAAATTCACTGTTCTACATGCCATGAGAAATATAAGACAGATGGTATAAAGCATGTATGTTATATGAAAGATGCTAAGCCTAAAAATAGGCCTTGTATAACTGTGTACTACGATATAGAAATATATACGGTTGCTGAAACCAAAGAGGTTACCCCACATCTACTTCTAAGCCAGACTATCTGCGATGAGTGCATGGATGTCGAGTGTGATGAGTGTCACAAATGTGGTAAACGAGCAAACGTTTCTAATACGATCGTACACTACAACCCCGTGAAACTCTTTGTCTCCTATATTGTCAAGTTAGCGGACAAGTTGAATAAAATGACTGTGAATATTCTTGCCCATAACGGCGCAAAATTTGACACACATTTCCTTTACAAGGAGCTGCTTGAACACGAGTCATCGGAGATATTTACAGGCGATCCCTTGAAAAGACGAAACAAACTTATACAGATGCAAATAAGAGGTAATGTTCAGTTTAAAAACACTTTATTATTCACACCTTGTAAATTAGCCAAGTTACCCAAGGTGACGGGCGTAGCAGCGGAAGATTCAAAAGGGTATTTCCCTAACACTTTTCTTACTAGTGACACTTTAAATTACGTAGGCCTGACACCCACCAAACATTACTTTAACTAAGCCAACATGAGTGATAGTGAGCGTGAAAATTTGACCGCTACTATAACAATTTTAATGAAGATATTCCTTACAATATAGCGGAAGAATGTGAGCGTTATTGCGTGAGTGATGTGCGCGTGCTAGAGTGTGTTTCCAAGCCTTTAGAAGGTTCAACTGCGATCCGCTGCAAGTCGCAAGTACGATCGCCTCATTGTGCTTTACGGTGTTCAAAAACAATTTCATGCCTAAAGACACACTAGCCGTCATTCACAGAAACAACCCTCGCAGTTATGGGCATAAGGCTCTTTACTGGCTGATACTTCTCCATCAGCAGACCGGTGTACACATAAAACATGCCCGCAACACGGGAGAAGTCCCAATCAAGATCAATGGTCGTGTTCTTTGGGTGAACGGTCTAAGCGAAGACCGTGTCACTGGTGAGAAGACAGCGTACTCCTTTAACGGATGCTAGTGGCATGGATGCCCACGTCCTGAGTATGGTATCGTGGGAGATATGCATGGTAGATCTCCTGCCAACAGTCTTGCATAGACACTTACCCGAGAGCAGCTTATAGGTTCCCAGTTCACTCACAAGGTCTTGTGGGAGCACGAATATGATGCACGGATGGAGGCAAATGGGGAGTACCGTGAAGAAATAAACAATCAAACGTTCAATGGTGTTGGATCCTCTCAAATGCGGTCATAGCTTGTTCGGAGGGCATATAAACCCATTCAATCTATACTTTCCACCTGCAGATGACGTGAAACTATATTACTATGAATTCTGTTCTTTATATCCCTACGTGATGAAGAGCAATCCGTACCCCGTAGAAGCACCTGAAAAGCTGGTGGGCCCAGCTCTTCCCACCATCGAAGAGTTCTTAGCAAATGTGAACAAGAACTATTTCAGACTTTCTTTCGTAGACGTGCTCCCCACTCGCGACTTATGGATACCAATCTTACCAGTCGTTATAGAACACAAGCTCATTTTTCCCCTGTGCGTGAAGTGCGCAGAGGAGAACAATGTAGCTTGTAATCACACAGCTAACCAGGGGAAAATCTGAGGCGTATGTACAAGCCCTCAGCTGTCCCTAGCAGTTCGCCCCGGGTACAGAATATTGAAGATATATGAGGTGTGGAGGTTCCAGAAGCTACCCAACCTTTTCATGCCATATATAAACACTTTTTTGAAGGATAAGGTAGAAGCATCAGGGTACCCGCCAGGAGTTGAGACCGAAGGTGAAAAATCGCTACCGTGACCGTGAAGGAATACAACCTGATTGGGCCCAAATTGCAAAGAACCCGGGCAAGCGCTTCACTGCAAAGTTATGCCTAAATAGTCCTAGGGGAAAATTTGCACAGAATACAGGAAATGGGAACGTTCATCTAGCCCAAAGTTATAACGAGGTGTGGGATTATACCAATGGTCCTGATAAAGAGGTCATGGAGATCGTGAATGTGGGTAATGTGTACATAATAAAGTACAACATTACCGAATTGGTCACAGATACATCACGTGTTACAAACTTACCTGTAGCCAGCTTCACAACCGCATACGCTCGCATCAAACGTTGCATTCTCCTTGGCGGAGGGTTCTGTACGCAGACACAGATAGTGTGATATTCACAGAGAGGGAAGGTGAATATATGCCGCCTATTGGGGAATTCCTCGGAGAATTGACTGATGAGAGCAAGGATGAGTATGGTGATAGTGCATATGCTGATTCTTTTGTATCAACAGGTCCAAAAACTTATGGGGTACGGGTGAGGGTTGGGGAGAAGATGAAATATATTGTGAAGGCTAAGGGCATCACGCTTAACCTGGCGAACTGACGGATCGTAAACTGTGATTCGTTGAAGGAGCTAGTGTGCTTAGAAGATGAGAGAGACCGACCACCCCAACTGACTCTTGGGACCCACAATTTTCAGGCACAGAAACTGTGGTGTGTGAAGGAACCTAGGGGCTCGTAAATGTGTCATAACACGTATAGGAAACGTTACGAGGTGCCTGGCACTTTCGACACCGTACCTTTTGGGTATCACAGTCCTTGATTGTTTTGTTTTATATATATATATATATATATATATATATATCTTGTTAACGATATGTTTATTGATCTATTACGCGTATTTGAATAAATATATATATATATATATATGAATAGAAACGACATAAGTGTTAAGGAACGTTTCTGCACACGAGGAGGAGAGATAACGAATAATGAAAAATGAGGCGAACCGCCCAGGAATCGAACCCAGGGCCTTCCAATTGCCGGTCGGACGCTCTACCATTATGCTACGGACCTCACTCAATCACAAATCGAAATTCTCCCACATAGGGCAGAAACCAATGCCCTGAGAGGGCACCCTCGCAAATCGTGAATATGCGCATATAACTGCAATGACCGCGCAGTATATAAATGAATAGAAACGACATAAGTGTTAAGGAACGTTTCTGCACACGAGGAGGAGAGATAACGAATAATGAAAAATGAGGCGAACCGCCCAGGAATCGAACCCAGGGCCTTCCAATTGCCGGTCGGACGCTCTACCATTATGCTACGGACCTCACTCAATCACAAATCGAAATTCTCCCACATAGGGCAGAAACCAATGCCCTGAGAGGGCAGAAACGTTCCTTAACACTTATGTCGTTTCTATTCATTTATATACTGCGCGGTCATTGCAGTTATATGCGCATATTCACGATTTGCGAGGGTGCCCTCTCAGGGCATTGGTTTCTGCCCTATGTGGGAGAATTTCGATTTGTGATTGAGTGAGGTCCGTAGCATAATGGTAGAGCGTCCGACCGGCAATTGGAAGGCCCTGGGTTCGATTCCTGGGCGGTTCGCCTCATTTTTCATTATTCGTTATCTCTCCTCCTCGTGTGCAGAAACGTTCCTTAACACTTATGTCGTTTCTATTCATTTATATACTGCGCGGTCATTGCAGTTATATGCGCATATTCACGATTTGCGAGGGTGCCCTCTCAGGGCATTGGTTTCTGCCCTATGTGGGAGAATTTCGATTTGTGATTGAGTGAGGTCCGTAGCATAATGGTAGAGCGTCCGACCGGCAATTGGAAGGCCCTGGGTTCGATTCCTGGGCGGTTCGCCTCATTTTTCATTATTCGTTATCTCTCCTCCTCGTGTGCAGAAACGTTCCTTAACACTTATGTCGTTTCTATTCATTTATATACTGCGCGGTCATTGCAGTTATATGCGCATATTCACGATTTGCGAGGGTGCCCTCTCAGGGCATTGGTTTCTGCCCTATGTGGGAGAATTTCGATTTGTGATTGAGTGAGGTCCGTAGCATAATGGTAGAGCGTCCGACCGGCAATTGGAAGGCCCTGGGTTCGATTCCTGGGCGGTTCGCCTCATTTTTCATTATTCGTTATCTCTCCTCCTCGTGTGCAGAAACGTTCCTTAACACTTATGTCGTTTCTATTCATTTATATACTGCGCGGTCATTGCAGTTATATATGCATATATATATATGTATATATATATATATACACACCGTGAATTATTCGAAGATATGTTTATGAAATAAATCATGTTTCAATTAGCTTTTCATTTTCTCCCTCATGTGTGTGTGTTTGTGTGTGTGTGTGTGTGTATGTGTGTGTGTGTGTGTGTGTGTGTGTGCGCTCGCTTGTATGTGCAGGAAAAATTCTAAGCTCCGCCTACTGTATGCTCAATCAAAGGGTCACGTGACTCCTTTTACTACCTGGGCTTATATGTTATATCTACCCCTGCGTGCTCAGTTGACTGCTGCAAGCCCTGGATCTCAGACATGTATTTTGAAGAATTCTTGCGTAGATGTTAAAGTGATGGCTACCTTTGATAGTGCATGTTCAACATTTATGAAGTGGTATTCGATAAAGTCTACAGATGTCGTGGATACTGAAAGGATCCCTATTTCCCCCTCTTTTGAGGTTTTTAAGGCTACATTGAACCGTGCGAAGCGTGAGGAACAAGAGTTTCAAATACTCTACGGCTATTCTGGCGAGAGCAAGCATTGCCGGATTTCGTGGCACAAACGATGTAATGGACTACGTCATAGGGCTAAACTGTGTAAAGGCGTACATATACTGTGAAGTGAAAGAAACAACATGTGCAGAAGAGAAGCAACGGGTTTGAGTAGTGAGTCTTGTTGACGAATGGTGTGACATGCGGCATTATGTAATGTGACGTTCTGTGTGATGATTCCACGTTTCACGAAGGCCAAGCTTGTCGTCCATCCTCCCGAGATGGCTCGGTGAAGTAAAGAGTTAGTTTTTTATACACGCCACCTCACATAACCAGGTATCCCCAGCTCATCTATGTTTGTTCTGAGCCAGGCGTCTAATCTACTTTTGAAGATGTCTGTCGCAACACCACTCGTGTTCCTTAGCTCCTTGGGATATCTGGCTAAACAGTCTTGGTCCTCTAGCAACAAGACTAGTTTTCTTCAGGATTGGGGATGTTCACTGACTAGCCTTTAATTTGGGAAACGACATAGTCTTCCTTTTCTACATTTCACTGTTGTTTGGTGGGTTATATGGTTCAGAGTAAGAATAGGGGCTAGTTTTTCCATTATTTCCAATTGTTAATAATGATGTATCGCTCTTTTCTTCCTTCCAGTGAATATAGGGTTAATTCCTTTCCCAGTAATTTAGTTCTTTGCACCCACTGAGCTTGGCTGTGAAGCTTCTCTGAACCCTTCTAGCTATCTAATGTCTTCTTTTTTATATGGGCATGTCAGGATCGAACAGTATCCCAACCTGATTATGATCGGCAATTTCAATAGAGTAGTCGTTACATTCCTATCCCCTCGTTTAACGCCTCTCAGTATCTGCACAGTTATTCTTTCTGCTCTGTTTACTGCTCTCTTATTTGGTGTTGTAAATTTCGTTTGTATATATATATGTTCACCACCACCCTTTGCTTTCCTCCCATCCCTGGTGAACTAGCTTACAACTTCATTAGCCTAAATGACCTACAGCAGATTGTAGAGTACCATACTCGTATCCCCGGTCGCATTATAGAGAGGCCCAGCAATTCTGGATTTATTTCTTATCTCTCATCCTTCTTCTTACTCTGGAAACTTTTCTCTCAGTTGGGCACTTCCGATCACAATCTCATATCTGTTTCCTGTCCGGTTGCTCCAATACGGCCTTTCGCACTTCAATACCACTGATTGGGGTGCCCTTAGGCAGGGACATAGCCAGGAATGTCTAAAGGTTGGGGGAGCGAACTTGAGCTACGTTCGTCAGGTTCCGTGAAGAATCGGGCGAGCCTATACAGTTAGGCGGTCTGGGGGAGAGCTGGAAGCTCTTCCAACGGGGTCCGGGGCAGAGCCCGTAAGTCAGCGCATTTTAAGCTTATTTTGTGTAAAAACTGTCTGAAAATGTCAGTGCAACTGCCATTTTTGTACAGCCACTCTACAGCCATCCACATGAAATATGTACCCTTTCCAACAAATGTTTGGATAGGACAGTCACATTGGTGCAATCTAAACTATATTTTGATATAATTACTTGTATTTTCTGAAATTTGAAATCAGGTATTGATCCTATAGTTTTCATATTTAACAAAGAATGTGCCTATTTTATTCACACATTTATTGATTTCATGCATACAATTATTTACTGTATACACTAGGGTGGCCCTTATTTTTCAACTTTTGAAATTACTTGCTCCCAACCCCTAATCCTTTTCCAATATATAAAAAAGTGCTCTGTGCAAAATTTCAGCTCAATTGGGCTATATTAAGGTGGCCCCCAAAGGCCCTAAAGTTTCAAAATTCACCGATAATTGGTATTTCTAATATAAAACCTTTATAATTCATTTGCAAACTTTGTTTGGGAAAATAATCACAAAGCATAATCGAAAGTGAATTTTATTTACAACAAATAATTACGCCGCTTATATAGGCCGCAGGCGCAGAACTTTCTAGAACCTTCCAGAAGCGGTTTTTTTACGCACTTATGATACTTTTCAATTTCCGTGAATATCTCGTCCAATTTTGGTTTTAAGTAAATAATGGTTATAACTAAATTTATTGTAAATTGAATTCTCTTTCGATCATATTCTATATTTCTTTCGAATAAAACACTGTAAAGAAGATAAAAACGGTTTTATATGAAAAAATATCAATATTGTTAAAATCTGAAACTTTAGGGCCTTTGGGGGGGTGGCCATCTTAATATTGTCTGATTGAGCTGAAATTTTACACAGAGCATTTTTACATGGATTAGAACAACTTTGGAGGTTGGGAGATGAAAAATATTTCATTTCAGAAAATCACATACAACTAAGGGCCACCCTAGTATACACGTTTAACAGTATAACATATCTATGAATAACGAAATCATTAGAAGAGATCAAAATGAAACTCTCACCTATAAGGCAAGTCAAACGGATGCAGAAACAGCTACTAGGGGCACTCAGTATATTTTGCCCCACCCTGTTTTCTTAGCTAAATAATAGGACATGGGGCTGAAATGTCTTTTCGGACGTAAGTTTGAACTTTCTGTGCTTCACATAACCGGATTTTAACAGTTTGAACCTCCCAGAGCTGTTATCGAGTTCTTAACTGCAGAGAAGGAAACAGTTGGAAATATTCACAAACGTCTACAAAACGTTTACAGGGATGATGTTGTTGATCGAAGCACAGTTGGACGCTGGTCTAAACGTGTGAGGTCATCGGAGAGAGAGGGAGCCAGCATCGATGATGAGCCACGCAGCGGTCTCCCGGCATCGGCTGTGACATCTCACACTGTGCAACGTGCTAACAGCATCATTCGATCAAATCGGCGCGTCACATACAAGGCGCTATCACTGGAGCTAGGAATTAGTGAAGGAAGTGTGAATACGATAATTCAGCAACTGGGATATTCAAATGTGTGTTCACGGTTTGTTCCTCGCGAACTGACTGAAGATCACAAAGCCAAAAGAAAAGAAATTGCTTCTGAGTCGTTGGTTCGATACGAGACAGAAGGGGATGACTCCTTTCACGAATGGTGACTGGGGATGAGACTTGGGTACATCACTTTGAACCTGAAACAAAACGCCAATCCATGGAGTGGCATCACGCAGAGTCCCCACGCAAAGAAAAAGTTCAAAATGGCTCCCACTGCAGGAAAAGTTATGGCCACCATCTTCTGGGACAAGAAAGGAGTGATTTTGGTGGACCGATAGCTCAGTGGACACACAAAGCAGACAGCACGCTAGCCAACATTCTTTAACCAATCCAATTCATCATATAGGAATGGGTGGCTCGCCACCCAGTTCACCAGGATCCTCTGACTCATCATTACCTTCCCCAGCCAGATCAAGAACCCCTCCCCCATCACCACCACCACCACCACGATATGTAGATATAGATTTACAACAAATAGAAACAGAGGAGGAACTAAGAAATATAATTGAAAGTGTTAAAAACATGAATATGGAAAGCCGGCCCCAACTGACCAAACTTAGTAAAAATAGACAGTTTAAACAACTATTATGTAGGGTAAATGTAGCAATTAATAGACTAGTTCCAGTCAACACAGACCTTACTGAACTTATTCAAGTAAATTACGCTGCTGGCCTATACATGCAACAGAAACTTGTCCAACATTTTAGACCAAAGCCCCCAGCCAAAAGTGTAAACCAAAACCTCCTCCCTGGAAAGTTAAATTAACTAAACAACTTACACAAGCCAGACGAGAACTGAACCAATTAAAACAATATTTTCAAACACCGACACAACATGAATAACTCAAGAAACAAATAGGGAAAATAAAGAGGACGTATAACTTGAGAGATAATCAACTACATGACAAGGCGCTGGAATTGGAAGGAAAAATCCCAGCCATAGCCAATAGAATCAGAAATAAACAAAAGCAGAGTGACATGAAAAATTATAACAAGCAATTTTCATCAAACCCTAGAGGCTTTAACCAAAATCTCATTAGGGAAAGAATAATAGTCCATGAACCACCAGATCAAACCCAGTTGGAGGCATACTGGAAACCCCTCTTTGAAACCCATGAACAGTATAACCAGGATGCTGACTGGATAGAGACCATCAGGGTAGCAAATGAGGATAAACCGGAAATGGAGGAGTTATTTATAATGGAAGACAAGATAAGAAGGAGACTGGTAAAATTCTCCAACTTTAAAAAACCTGGCCCAGACAAGCTCCCAATCCCTAAGACTCGTGAAACAAATCTCCCAAATAAATACCGCTCAATCTGCTGTCTCACCACCACCTATAAACTATTTACAGGCCTAATTACAGAAAGTATATATGAACACCTGGATGCTGGAGACTATCTGGAGAAAGAACAAAAAGGATCAGCTGCTCATCAACAAAACTATCCTTGAAGACTGTAAGAAGAGAGGCAGAAACCTAAGTATGGCATGGATAGACTACACCGGTCTGCATGAAAATCGATTTCTTTATTTTGAGTTGTGATTCTGAAGCAGTTCACTGTGCTGAATTCAAAAATTCTACCAGTTTTTTCTATCACCCACAGTTTGAAAGTTATTAGCAAAACAATTTTGGGGCGTCTTGTAATTTTTTACCTTTTTTATCTTTAATTAATTTCGTTTTTTCATATTTTTCAGATAGATAATTCTAACATTACGTCTTTAAAATTTTAATAATGGCTTCTAGAGGATGTACCCATAGTCCAGACATATTTTGTTAAATTTGTGGTCGGTATGTTGTAAAACAAAGGACAAAGGTAACGACCTTTATTAAGAGAGCTTATCATGCTTATTTTGGAATTAAATTAGGAGATCAAGACAAAAGTTGGGCTCCACACAAGGTTTGTCTTACGTGTGTTGCGGCACTAAGGAATTGGAGCAAAGGTAAAAAGAAAAGTTTGCCATTTGGGATCCCTATGGTATGGCGCGAGCCTAGAAACCATACCGACGACTGCTACTTCTGTTCTTGCAATGTTAAAGGTTATAATGCAAAGAATAAAGAGAGCCTTCAATACCCAAGTCTTCCATCTGCAATATGGCCGGTACCCCATGGTCCAGAAGTTCCTATTCCCCCCCACCCGAGAGTCTGGATCAATACAATTCAGATTCTGACTCAGCTCCAAATCCAGACAATGATGATGTTTATGAACAGCCAACAGCTGACCGAGATCCTCCTAAACCATTAACCCAAGCCGAACTAAATGACTTAGTCAGGGATTTGAATCTGCCTAAGGATTCTGCAGAACTTTTGGGGTCTAGATTGCAGGAGAACAATTTATCGTAGTCTTAAGTCTTTGGAATAAGTCCTGAAATGTTTGCAAGTAAAGAAGGTAAATATATTTTGTTTCTTTCAGTTATTTTATATTCTTTCATAAACAAGCAATATGCTTGTCCAAGAGCTAGGAGCTATTTAATTCTGCTTTAATTAGGTTTTACTCTATCACCTAAAGATTTCGTGCTACAAGGGGTGTTGTAATACCTCATCTGTCCCCAAATGTTAACCACCCATTGATGGGAGAGGAGAGAGTGTTTTGCTGGGGACGGGACTGGTTGTTATATATATTTACCCTACATTATTATGTAAGCGTTACTGTAGTCTATAACAACAAAATTTATGGTTTAGCATGTGCAATCGAATGTTGGTCTCGATAAGATGGTTCACATTTGGGGATAAATGGGGGATGTATGACACACCCTGTAGTAAGAAAACCATACGTGATAGGGAAAAACTAACTATAATTTTGAGATCAGCGCACTCAAATTATATAGAATCACCAACTAGTTTGTAAACATCGATCGACAAGTTTTCAAATGTGTACTGGTGCTATCAGAAGACATTTAATAGTGTCCCACACTCCTAGATTTTGGAATGCCTTAAGCTGTACAAAATCAATCCTACCATTATTAGCACTTTAACCAACCAGATTACAAAATGGCGAACAAACATCAATCTCACCCATGAAAATGGGAAAATATCGATCCCCCATGTCAAGATTATGAGGGGTATATTCCAGGGCGACAGCTCATCATCCTTGCTATTCTGCCTTACCCTGGACCCCCTTAGCAAATCTTAGCAATAACAAGAAGGGCTACAACCTCAGTCAAACTAGACGAAGAAATCCAAACAGTGTTCTGAACCATCTCCTGTTTATGGATTATTTGAAGCTGCATGCAGACTCTGACTAAAACCTGGAATGCCTACTAAGGATCGTCCATACCTACTCCGGTGACATAAAAATGAAGTTTGGATTGGATAAGTGTGCTAAGTTTACACTTAGAGGAGGCAAGAGAGTACAAACGTATAACATCAATTTGGAAGAGACACTGAGATTAAAGCCTTGGAAGAGGATAGTTCCTACAAATACCTTGGGCTAGAAGAAAGTGGAAATATAGAATACCGGCAAATGCGAGAGAAAATCAGTGGAGAGTATGTACGAAGACTAAAAAAGATCTGCAAGACCCAACTTACATCAAAGAACAAAATAACAGCTATAAATCAACTCGCCATCCCTGTTATCAATTATAGTATAGGAACCATAGACTGGCCGCAATCAGAACTAAACAAGCTAGATGTTAAGACCAGAAAAATCCTCACTCTAAATAGAACAACATACCGGAACCAGTATCTTCCCAGGTTGTACCTACCAAGAAAACTGGGAGGAATGGGATTGATTGAGGTTAACCAACTGCACCGATCATCAACTATCAGCATTGGGCAGTATCTGAGGAGTTCGAGTAGCCCTACAATAGCTCTGGTCCGTGAACACCACAATACAAGGGTAACGCAACATACTTCCATAACCAAACTGGCCCAGCACTTTGGAGGGAACAATATGACAGAAGAAGTGGGAACTGAAAGAGTACCAGCCACCTTAATAGCTAAGAAAAGTCGCAAAAGATAGTGCTGGAACAACAGGCCAAGCATGCAGAAGAATGGGAACAACATCAAAGAGCTGGAAAATACTATCAAGAATTACAGAAGGACTACATTAACAAAGAAGGATCATTGGAATGGTTAAGGAGAGGAGTTCTGCATTACGACGGGGAGCGACTAATAATGGGTGCCCAAGATCTTGCACTCCTAACAAATGTTTTTAAAAAAAATGGCTGGAATAAGTAATAATGATAGGTGTAGATTCTGTCATGTTGAGGTGGAAAGCGTTGGCCATCTAATATCAGGCTGCAGGGTGCTCATGGCAGATGGGTACTATACAGCCAGGCACAATAAAATTTGCAAATATATCCACTGGAAGATCATGATAGCATTAGAACTAGAATGCAGTAAAAACGTATGGGACCACACACCTGCATCAGTCACTGGAAATAACCATTATACTATATACTATGATACAGTAATTCCAGCAGCCACTTTTATAGACAACTCTGCAGTAAAACCGGACATAGTAGTGTGGGACAAGAGGGAAAGGAGTGCCTTACTTATTGAGGTCAGTGTCCCAAACGACTACGGCCTTAATAGGGCGGAAAAGGAGAAAATTACCAAATACCAGGCGCTCATCTATGACATAAAGAGAAACTGGAGATTGAAAGAAGCTGCCATTCTCCCCATCATAGTTGGGGCAACGGGTATGATGAAGAACAACCTATCAACTTACCTGAATTCAATCCCAGGACAGCCCCAGGCCATAGAAATCTGAACAGGGGCATTAAAACGAAAGGTCACCCTCCTTAAACGAACGCTAGGACAAGTTCAGACATAGTTGAAGTGTTTGGCTTCGGGTGGAAGCCCCACTTCTAGCTATAAAAAGTACAATAAAGAGTATAAACCAAAAGTGGACATTATGAAGAAAGGACAAACAATCAACTCAGAGGCATATATTGCTACCCTACAGAGACTCCAGAGACGTATAAAGCGAGTTCGACCGGAGAGAAAATTGGAAAACGTCATTCTTTTGCACGAAACGCAAGATCACACAACAGTTCGCAAACAAGAGAGGCCATCACAAAAATGCGCGCTTGACTGTGTTACCCCACCCTCCATACAACTGGATGTGGTACCTTCAGACTTCCATTTGTTTGGGTCAATGGAGGACGCTATTCGTGGAAGAACGTTTCAGAGTGACGATGAGGTTCTTAAGGAGGTTAAGAGGTGGCTCCAGCGAAACCCAGTGGACTTTTACCAGCAAGGAATAAAGGCCCTTGTTTTGAGGTGGAGGAAAGCCGTAGAAAAGGATGGAGACTATGTGGAAAAATAAAAACTTGTAAAAAAGATATGGAACTACTTGTGTGCAAAGTTTCTGGAACTTACAAGGAAACTTGGAACGGAAAAAAAGGTGGGGCAAAATATACTGAGTGACCCTCGTAGATCAGTTGAGATAGAAGAAACGCACATCTGTTTAACATATATAAATTTTTAAACAGGATAATCGCATGGAAAAATAATTTAGGGGCTACTTGACAAAAACATATGTACTTTATCAAATATGCAATTACTTTACTAAATCAAAATAGAATACTTTTGCCGCCCACAGTCCGCTTTATTCAAATAAGAAATTGAGTCGTCTCGCCTTTTTTCTCGCAAATCTATCCAATATTTCGGACTGGCGCTGAGCTGTGTTCAGTTTCCGTGCGCTTCATAGTTCAGTAGTTCAGTATGATACGTGTTTAAACTGGCTTAAATAGCATATGTGTGTGTGTATATATGTGTATATACACACACATATATATATATATATATATATACAGACACTCCTTCCATTATATATAGATACCAAATTGTTAAATGTTATAGTTTGGCGGTGAACTTGGTTGTAATTACTGCAGATTTTTTGCTGGACTTTCCAAGGGGGGGCCGACCGGCTCCGTCGCATCCTCCCCTTGCTACGTCTATGCCTTTATACAGTACTTCTGTGATTTTCTCATGGAATGATTACTGCATCCGTGGCCGGGGCGCTTCTGGGGTGTGCTGAGTGCATAAGAGAGTTGATTCTCTCGGGCATGGAGGCATACATTCCATATTGTATCCCTACTACTAATGCAAAAAAAAAACCTTGTTTAACTTTACTTGTTCTTATGCTATCCGCAACAGAGTGTATTCAGTATGACTATGTCATTTGTGCATTAAGAAAGGTATACCTTTGGTGAGAGTCACAGACCCAGAACCAGACTCAGAAAGCTAATGAGTGAGTGTGTGTGTGTGTGTGTGTGTGTATGTGTGTGTGTGTGACGTGGAAGATGCATGATGCTATGAAGCACAATGTTTAACACTCAAAGTTTCAGAAGTATTTCGTACATGTTTAATTTTATTGAATTTTTCATTACTTCTAATTAGCAGCTATTTTGTAAAATTATTGCATTATAGGTTACACAACATAATGTATTTGTGATGTTTGGATTATTATTTTGAACAGTATTAGCCTGTATGGAATTTATTTGTTCTTATGTTCATATATAAATTCTGTCAATAGGATTTTGGGGACGCACTGTGCTCTCGCATTAGTCCATGAAAAACTGCCCTAAACGTAACAGCCGGTAATAATGCAACAGAGATATGTGAAAAGTGAACGAATTTGCGTTTTACGTGCACCCGGCGATAGGTTGTCCGCATTGAAAAGTTTGTCAAAGAATTTTTATCATATCATATGGATGAGTTTAGGGAAAAACGGAAATAATCGCGAAAATAGGCTATTAAAATATCATTCGTATATTAAACGTGTCATCTGTTTGTCGGGGTGATCTCTGTTGTGCGGTGTTTGGGCATTCAGGCTAACATGATTCCCTTTTATTCTAAATATACATTGCATAAAGCCGACATTCTACCAGAAACTCTAATAGTTGTATAACTCACAAATTACTAAGTGGGTCTTGATGGGGAGATTCTCAAGTCATTCCGTTTCCGTCTACATTTTTATTTTTATTTATCTATTTATTTATTTTTCTCGGGTCGTACGATTGTTTGTTAAGACTCATACTATGCCATTACACTCTCATATGCGTGTGTATTCAAATTCTAATATTCCCAACCCTTATCAACCCCTAGCAGTGAAGGCTGGTGGTCAGGTAGAGTAGGGAGGCCCAAAATTGCCTATAATATATGCAATAAAAATAGAATAGATTACAAAGTGTTAGATGCCATACTTTCGGCATGTCACTACGTTTAGAATTAATACTATTAATAAAATCCTCCTTCATAGTTTATAGTGATAAAAACAGAGGAGGTCCGGCCTCCCATGCCATCTCTGAAAAGTCACCTCTGACGATTTGTGAAGAATGGGTTACTGGATGCGAAAATTTCATTCATAAGGTATTACTATTTCTCTTTTCTTTGCTTTGCTAAGTTCTTTCTTTCTTTGGTGCATGTACATATATATGTATACATAAATGAGGCGGAGTGCTGCAGAAGGGTCGTCCGTAAGTCGACCCGAAACCATCGTTCAAACTCACATAAAGTAAGTATATACATACCCTTCAACCTTTCAAATGTTCCGCGTGATGATTCCTCATTTGACGAAGGTCAAGCTTGTCGACCCTCCTCTCGAGTTAGCCTGGTGAAGTGGTGAGTTGGTTTCTTGTACTCTCCACCTCACATAGCCAGGTACGCCCGGCTCATCGGGGATTGTTCTGAGCCAGGCGTCTAATCTTCTTTTGAAGATGTCCACTGCAACATCACTCGTGTTTTTTAGGTTTTTGGGCAGCTGATTAAACAGTTTTGGTCCTCTCACAGCAAAACTATTTTCTTTCAGGGTTAAGGATGTTCCCTGTCTCGCCTTTAATTTGGGAACACGACACAGTCTTCCTTTTCTACTTTTCACTGTTGTTTGGGGAGTTACAGGGTTCAGAGTAAGAATAGGAACTAGTTTTTCCATTATTTTCCAAGTGTAAATAATGGTGTATCTCTCTCTTCTCCTTTCCAGTGAATATAGGTCTAGTTCGCGTAACCTTTCTCAGTAATTTAGTTCTTTGCACCCCTTCATCTTGGCTGTGAAGCTTCTTTGGATCCCTTCCAGCTTTCTAATGTCTTCTTTTTTATTTATGGATGTTAAGACCGAGTAGTATTCCAATTTGGGTATGATAGGGGTTTTCAGTAGAGGAATCATTATATTCCTATACCTTCGTTTAAAGGTTCTCAGTCTCTGCCCAGTTATTCTCTTTGCTCCGTTTACTGCTATCATATTTTGTGTTTCAAATTTCGCATCCTGAGTCATTACAACCTCTAAATCTTTTGCTTTAGAATTTCTCTGAATTTCCTGTCCGTTTGGGTATAATATTCCATGGATTTTAGGTCGTCCCTTTTTTCGTACCGTAACAACGGAAATTTCTGTGTTAAACTTCATATTGGTGTCTTCCGTCCACTTGTAGATTCTGTTCATGTCGGCTTGTAAAGATCCTATCTCTTCTGGGTTTCTTATTTTTTTACTGATCTTTGTGTCATCGGCAAAGGATGTTACTCTGCTGTCTCTGGAAACGTCCTCATCTATGTCAGTTAGCATACTTATGAAGAGTAGTGGAGCTAATGCTGTTCCTTGTGGTACTGATCTGAGGACATCTGATTCTGATGAAGATGCTCCTTGTACTGCAACGACTTGCCGCCGCTCACTAAGGAAATTATATATCCATTTTCCTACTTTTCCTGTTGTTCCCATATACTTCAGTTTATTATGATTCCATGGTCACACTTGTCGAACGCTTTGGTAAAGTCTGTGTATAATACATCATAGTTTTCATTACTTTTCAGTGCATCAATAATGTTGTTGTAATGTTCCATTAGTTGTGATAAGCATGATCTACCTGACCGAAACCTATGTTGGTTATCATTTAATTTTTTCTGAGTTTCCAAAAAGCCATAGATTTTCTGTCTAAATATTCTTTCAAATATTTTAGTGAGATGAGATGTAAGCGACACTGGCCTATAGTTTTTGGCCTCGGATCGATCTCCTCCTTTATATATTGGAACTATGTTCGCGCTGTTCAGGATGCCCAGTATTTCTCCGGTGTATAGTGATCGCCTCCATATCCACTATAGGGTTTCAGCGATTGCATTCTTGCAGTTTTTGATCAGTTTGGCATTCCATTTGTCCGGTCCTGCCGCTCAGTGTGCTTTTAGTTTCCTTATAGCTTGTGTAATATCATCTGTCGTGAAGTCGAAGTTCGTTATACTTTCCCCTTGTAGTTCTTCTCCAAAGAACGCGTTTCTATTGCACCAGAGTTTGTCAGTATTTGGGATACTGAAAGATGATTCGTACTGAGCTCTTAATATTTCGGATACTTCTGTTAGATCATCAGATAAACACTGACTTCGTTTTTCAAAGGTCCAATAGTCGCATGGTTTTACGACTTCCTTTTTGCAAAAAGTACTTTGAGTTAACCTTTATCGCCTCTATAGCGTCGCCTTCTTCTTTTTCTGTATGCTTCTCAATTAGTTCCTGTATGACGCAATCGATACTCTGCAGTTTATCATTTAATATTTTTATGATGTTGTTATCTTTACAGTTACTTAATTTTGCAGTCACTCTTTTTCTCTTTCAGATCAATGACCTCTTTTGTCTCTCGAACCTGCTTCTCTTTCCCCTTTGTTGTATTTTTGGGACATGTCTTTCCACAATTTCCAGCGTCTTCTCCTCTAAGGTCATTAGCATCTCTTTCGTTGTCATGGCCTCGAAGATGGATTTCCAATCTGTTACTTCCATGCTGGATGCAACATCTTCCCAGTTTATAGCTTTGGAGTGAAAATTAAAAATTTCAAATTTGCTTCTTTCTGTTGTTCGTGTTCTTTCCTTTCTTGTTGCTTTTATATTGGTTGTTATTTCAATAATGTTGTGATCCGATACTATAGTTGGGGATATTTATACATTATCAACTAGATTGCTGTTGTTTGTGAACACCAAATCTAGGAAGTTGTTTTTTCTTGTGTTAACATAAATTCATCAGCAAGAGCTAGTAGCATTTTTACCTGCTCCTGGTCTTCCCGTGTGACCCCCTTTTCCTGGTGTACACTTATATTATATATATATATATATACACACACACATATATGTATATGTGTGTGTGTATATATATATATACACGTTATATGTGATACGAAATATTAATTAAAACTGAAATAATTACGATGAATGTTATACACAAGTACGCCCCTATTCTTGAATCTTCTACAAGAGCAGGTGCTCGCCTATATCTTAATGATCGACGCGAGAAGTAGCCTAATCTTTCCTACGCCCCTAAGTAATTGCCTGAAACATGGAAAAATATCAATTATAATGTTAAAACAGTCAGTCTTTCCAATTAAAAGCGCTCAGATGCACTTTCGCGACATCTCGCGCTTGCTGATTGCCCATGTACCTTCCGAGCTAACATCTCACATCCGTTTCGAGTTTTGAGATAGGAACCCTTGACTGTGGGAATCACAAATTCTCTTGGTCTCACGGTGACTCACCACTCTGACGTATGTGAGAGTGGATTCCTTCCTATATAAGGAGGGGTCCAGCCAGTGAAGGATAGATTCTAGATTCTGAGTAGCTCTCAACCAGACTTTGGGTTGAGCTCAACTCACCTGGGTGTCCGCGGTTAACGAGGGTGCGAGTTACCTCGTATGCATTAGTTTTGCTTCGAGACGATTTTAGAACGGGCTTAAGGGTAGTAAGTCTTAGAAGGAAATCGTTCGTCATTTTATCGCGGGCGACGAGGAGCGAGTTGCCCTTATGTCATCAACTTGCTTTACAGCGGACCTAGAAGGATGCACAGAGGTTGCTTTCAAGAAGAGGGCCGTCTAACCTTGAATAAACGTAACTTACCCCTGGGTGAATAGGGCATATCATATTCTGGGTTCAGGGTTGAAATTTTGGAAAAACAAAGTGGCTAATGTGTATTCCTATGTAAAAATTAATTCTAAGATGGGTTTATTATTTGCAACTTTTCCAAAAAATCTAATTTTCATGGTCAAAATCGCGATTTTCTGATTTGAAGGCTGCCTAACGCAGCCTCAGAGCACCCAAACCAAAGCGCGCAGCTGTTTTGCATATGATTTAGTCTAAAAGCTGCTTTTCTGACCTCATCCTTGCTTTCTTGCGTGTTTCAACACCTCTGGGTGCTGAGAAAATGTTTAGATTTCACGTAAAACTTTAGAATTTTAAGTTTTTCTTCAAAGAATAGGCGCGGCTCACCAGCTCTACTTTGATCGAGTAGCGGGAGACTTGCCACCTCCACGTGTAGGTTTATACGCCTGTTCTTCCTGGATCCCTGAAAAGCGTGGCCTCATAAGATCTTATATTATGATCTTATGAGGACTTTCAGCTCTTATGAGCATTAACAATAGCTTCCACCTCTTCATCAGCCACTCGAACCTGAAAAGCTCTTAAGTATGTCCTGCTTCGATATGAATACTGGGATCATTTCTCGATGGTCTATCCTGGCTCTCACCCACCCATCTCTCTTCTCGCGACCGTACACAGCTTGGGAAGCAGTTGAAACTTCCTGTACAGCTCTCTCGCAGGACTATGAACAGAGAAAGCGTCCACTTTGAGTGGAGTTTTCCTGAGATCCTCGAGCTCAGACAAGGTAATCTTGCAGGCGAAAATAGGCTCGTAAATATTCTCTGATTCCCAGTTGATGAGATCCTCAGGTGAAGTGGCTTGCAGATTGACTTTGGGATTTTCATGGGGCCTCACTGTCGTATCACCAAAGTCTCTTCCTTCTCTGATCTTCTCTATCTGGCTCACAGAAAAAGCTCTCTGATGCTCATCCTCACTGCACAGGAATGAAGCCAGGATGTTCTCAGGATGTGCGTGGTTCCTCAGCAGCCTCAGGCTTGAAAAAATGTGTGCAGGGCCAAATTTGAGGTGGTGCTTCACTTTGATGTCAAGTACATTTTGAAGTAGAAGTTAAGGCAGAACTTCACGAGGACCTCGAGCCTCCTCAACACCTCCCTCTTCAGTCCGTGCTCCCTCATCCACAACAGCAAGATGGCCTGTGCAGTAGTGAGCCACCTGGATTGGTTCAGAGGTCCGCACTTGAGACCAGCCAACTGTGGACTGAGACTTCCAGACTTGATGGCTTTGATCAGAAGATAGCAGTTGTGCTGCTCTGTGGAGAGAGATTTGACTATCTCTACTGGCAGCTCTATGATATCTTCAGTTCCTTCCACTGGTTTGAAGTTGAAGTTGACCTCAAGTTCATTCACGTTCTCAAGAAGTTTTTCAATAGGTTCACTGAAGCCTGACCAGGGAGTTACAGGGCGGTCCAGCTTGATAATTAAGTGCCTCAGGGGGAGCTCGTTCACATGGAGCTGACAGATCATCCAGTGGCACTTCCGACCCAGCATCTTCTCCAATAGGGCTATGGCGCCTCCAGACCACCCCGTGTTGGTGTTGGTAGAGTCTCCTCCAATCATTACAAGGCTCTCGTCAGCTCCGTGATCCAGAAGCCACTCATGCAGGCCCTAAGCGATCTTATGAGCAGGCTTTTCTCCTTCCTCAGGTTCCTCGGGAGTGAAATGGAAGAGGTACTTTCCTTGAGGCTCCGACGTGATAGTGTAATGCTCCTCGATCACTTTGCCAGTATGAAATCTCCCTGTCACTTCGTCATATTTCAACACCTTTGTGTTCCTATCCTGCTTGCCATCAAAGAATATCCCAGAGATCTTCTCCTCCTCTGACCTCTGCGTGAGAGCTTCAACTGATGAGGTCATTACTTCCTCCTTGGCCCTCCAGACTTTCATGCCATCTATGGCCAAGTAAGCCTTGTCTTTGGAAAGATGACTGGCCTTACCGAAAAAAATGGCGTCCACTCACTTCTACTTCACAATTGTAACTGGCGTAATTGCTCAGAGCCATCTATTGAGAGAATGTTTAACTTCGCCTTCTGCGTCCAAATGGTTACAAAGATTCAAATGGAGTAGATTTTTTTTCTTATGTATGTATGTATTAAACCTGTGTAAGAGTTAAGCAAAGTTAATGTGTCTAAATGGCAACAAATTACCACAAAGGGTTAAAAATATGAGGTTGTGTTCAATTGAATATTCGATATTTCAACTTAGAACAGAAAACCGCAATTTAGAACATGAAAACGCGAATTTTGGGAAAAGTTGCAGAAAAGAAACCCTTCTTAGAATTAAATTTTACATAAAAATACATATTAGCCAGAGTGAAATTCAGACTCGTGAAAGTATGATATGCCCTACTGGGTGAAGGGTAAATTTCACCTACCTCAATTTGGGAACGAGCTTCGTATCGGAATATCGGTATTGATGATCTGACTGAAGGAAACGCCACCAGACTTAGTTCTTTATTTCTACGTGACTTTAATTGTCACGTCTAAACTTTAGAATAACTCACTTAATAAAAACCCGGTGAACTTAATCTAAATATGACCTTGTGAACTCAAAAGTTGACCATTTATTATAAACTCTCGCCTGTAATCCGCTTATTTTAACTTCATTATAAAGCCTCAAATTAAAGCTGACTCTCAGTTATTCCCATCATAATTAATCTAAACTCGACGAGTGAAACAAGGGCTAAGGAAGCGCCCGGATTCCGTAAGTGACCGGAAGGTCAGCGCACTCTGTAGGTCCCTGCAGGACCGCAAAGGAGTACTCTATTGTTCTTGAGGGTTAAACTCACCGGGTAACACCCCCAAGTATAATATATATATATATATATATATATATATGTGTGTGTGTGTGTGTACATCCTCGTTAACCTCGTTGATGTTCCGTGTGATGGTCTCTCTTCACACGAAGGTCAAGCTGGTGGTCCAGCCTCTAGGCCTGGCTTTCTTGCGCTCTCCACCGTACAAAGCTGAAATTTCTCAGTGTTAAATGTCATGTTGTTTTTTTCTGACCATTTTATATTTTGTTCATATCCCTCTGCAAGGCCTCCACTTCACTAACATCGCTGATTTTTCTGCTAATCTTTGTATCATCTACAAAGGATGTTACTATACTACTGGTGTTTACTTCACTCTCTATATCTGTTAGCATGATAATCAACAGGAGTGGGGCCCAGTACTGTACCTTGTGGTACTAAGCTGCGTACTTCCGATTCTGATGAATTTTGATTAAACGTAGACGTTCGCTGAGGAAGTTATAGATCTATTTTCTCACTTTGCCTGTTATTCCCATATATTTCATTTTATGTGCTGTTATACCATGATCACATTTGTCGAAAGCTTTAACAAAACACGTGTATATGACATCGTAGTTGTCATTGCCTTCCAGTGCATCTAGGATATTGTTATAATGCTCTATTATTTGTGATAGGCATGATCTACCTGATCGGTATCCGTGCTGATTTTCGGTGAATCTTTCCAGTGTCTCTAAGAAATCGTAGATTTTCTCTCTAACTACTCTTTCAAATACTTTGGTAAGCTGGGATCCCCTCCTTTATATATAGAGGCAATGTTTGCTCTTTTCAAAGTACTCGATATTTCCCCATTGTCTAGGGATGTTCTCCATATTCATTATCAAGGTGTAGCTATTTCATTTTTACAATTTTTAATCAATAATGCGTTCCAATTTGCAGGACTTGTCGCTAAATGGGTTTCATTTGTCCTATAGCTCTCGCTACATTTCTAGAGTAATCGCTTTGTCACTTTTTGGGGTACTGAAAACTGATTCATACTGGGCCCTCAATGTTTCAGTTATTTCTTTTAGATCGTCAGTTAGTTCATTGTTTCTCTTCCTTAAGGGCCCGATAGCGTCGCAAGTTTTTGTTTCCCTTTTCGTATAGCTATAGAAGTAATTTGGATTTTACTTTATTGCTTACATATATATATAATATGTATATATATACACCGCAACCTCGTAGCAGCTCTGTGCATTGGTCTGTCTTCACACACAGACAATGCTGGGGGACCTTACCTCTAGGCCTGGTGAATGAGCGAATTGCTCTCTTGTACTCTCTGCCACGCATGGCCAGGTACAACGGGCTCATCGGGTACCGTACTGGGGCAAGCATCTAGTATTCTTTTGAAGACCTTAACTTTGCCGGCTGTGGCGCTCCTGAGATTCTTTGGAAGCTGTTTAAAATGTCTTGCCTCCCTGACAACCAAGCTATTTTCCTTCAGTGATGAATAGATCCATTGCCTCTTTCTTAATTTGGGGACACTACACTCTATATATATATATATATATATATATAAAATTTAGGGTGGTCCAAAATTATACAGTAAATTTTAAATATATCTGAATCTTAAGCTTTACCATCGGAAATTGCTACCTATATTGAAAAAACGTTACTGACCAAAACTTATGAAAATTAATAAATATTTAGTGGTGCCACACTCGACTTTAAATTTCTTAATTTTCTTGTTTCAAAATTCTTTGAATTTATATTACAAATTTCTTTAATTTATCGCTGTCCCCCTCCACATTCAACTATAATGGAGTATTAACCACTCAGAGGTGGGGGTCTCATGGGTGTCCATCTCCCACTCATTGCTGCTGTGTTCGCAGTTCCTGTTTCAAGTTTGATTTTTTTTTACATTAGGAAACTGCAGGTGATGTTACTCCTCTACTTGCAGGAGAAACTGCTTTTGACTTTCATTCTTAATTAGATGTGCATTGAAATTTTTTATTAATGCTATTCCTTTTTCGGAGTTATCATTTGTTACCATCATTGACTTGACATACTCAAGGGCTATTTGATAATCTTGTCTGTTCTTCCAGTTTGTTGGATCATCCTCAAGAAAGGCTATTGGGAGTCCGAGCTTAGTGAAAAATAATAGAGACGAGCTAGTAATAAAGCTGGCTACTGTCTTGTTTTGAATATCATTGGCAGAAAGATTCAAATTTGTTCTTTTGGGCGGATGTTTAGATCTCCTTATGTCGAGTACCATTACCATGTCTCTTTTAACATCAATGGAAATATCTTCATCAAAGAATGAAAGTGAAACAAGAAATTCACTTAGGTACCAAAGATGGCGAGAAAGTGCTTGAGATGCTGCAAAAGCAATGCTTTTTCGTTCGTATACTAGCAGCAGTTGGTGCTCCTTTAGTATGCGGTCTACAGACAAATTCACACTTTAGTATGCGGTCTACACCAATTTGTTTTTTAAATGTAGTTAAAGAAGGTTGAAATGACAATCTTACTTGAAAAAAATTTATTGAAAAGTTAAAAACACAAAAAGTTTAAATGTAAGTATACCTTCTTAGCTTGTTTACTAATTGCTTGTTTACATCCCAATGTCAGTCGCCCTTGACGATTGGTTAGGTTTAGTCATGATATTTTCGTTAGTTTTAACGAAAATATCTTGACTAAACCTAACCAATCGTCAAGGGCGACTGACATTGGGATGTAAACAAGCAATTAGTAAACAAGCTAAGAAGGTATACTTACATTTAAAAAGTAGAGGGCGGCAGAATTTGTAGACCGCACACTAAAGGAGCACCCAGCAGTTTTAGTAGCGAAAGATCATTGGCAGGGGCAGAAGCAGCGATAGGTGCAGAAAAGCATGCAGGAACATAGTGTTTAATGGCAAATTGTGCAAAATGTTTTATTCCACTTTGTTCCTTTAGAGTCATTTTAAACTGTGAGCAGAAAAGATTCATTTTTATTGCGTAGATTATGCGAGACATCCACCTGACACGATGCAAAGCAACTGGCTTTAGAAATTTGACTCCACGTGGTGGTACATCTCCTAGATAGATGATTGTAAGTTCCATCTCGGATTTGTGTGGAGGTTTGATGTTTCTTACAAATAACAAGCAGTTCATCACGTCCTGGAATATCAGGAAAGGTTTCAAAATTTTCTTTATTGATGGAGTTCCAGGCAGACTTAAAGCGTTTGAATATCGGAATATCAGGTCCGCTACTGGCGGAACAAAGACACACCTCAAAAACATTGGATGCAATAAGTTCAATTATATGGTGCCGGCATGCAATATTTAGTAAGTCTTCTCCAAACTTTTGTTTTATTTGTGCAGTAGCTCCCTTTTTAGGACCCGTGTTCGTGGCAGTTGTGTCAAAGCACATACCTTTAATGCGATCAATTAAGTTCCAGTCCTTTAAACATTCGACAACAGCTGTTGCAATGTCTACTCCTGTGCCAGACTCGAGTTTGGGTACTGCAAGCAACTTTGATTTGCCTCCTCCTGACACCAACACTGCTAATCTTTCAGCTTTTTCATTTCCATTTAAATCGATCAGCATTTTTCCATCCCAATGCACCATTAAAGAACATTCAGGATTAAAAGATTCTTTTAAATCTTTTGCGATTTTCTCACGTACATCCATTCTCTTTCGACGAACTGTACTTCAGCTTATGGACAAGTCATCAAGATCATGATCTAATGCAGAGGCAGTAGCTGATAGCACATATACGGCCTGTCTCTCAGAAATATTCGATCTATCCAGTGCAACTGCAACGTCTCGTGTTACAAGTTTCTTCTTACTTGGTTTGCTAGGAACCTTCTTGCCTGCATTATTTTTTGATGCCGTGTTAGTTTTACACAACATTGTTTCATCTTCACTACTCATGCTACTTGATGAAGTCAATTTGGCAGACTTTGTTTCTGCCTCCTTTCTCTTACTTTCCCTACGTGCTAACCGTTCTTTAGCTGACTCTCTCTTCCTTTTACGATCTTCTTTCTCTGATAATGCTTTGTCAACGTTAGCCATATATCATTTTCTTCCCTTCTGTTTTTGAGCTTGGAGGAATTCTCTGTCTTCTTTAATCTTCATCATCTCGTGCGCTTTTTGGTGAGCAATATCAAAGAGAGCGTTTAAACTGTCCTGAAATAATCTCTCTTTCTCACGCTGAGTTTCGGAGCACCGGAATTTTAATTTTTAGAGCGTTCTATATTCCGTATATACTTTTTCAGTCATTGGTATAACATTATAATCAGCTCTTGTTGGAATTCTAGCTTGTTCCCAAAATTCAACTACCTCTATGTAAACTGCTTTAGAAGCTTCTCTTAGAGTTTTCTTTTCCTTAAGTAAATAAAAAAGACGACGGAGCACATCACCTTTGGAAGGAAGTTTTCTCCCGCATATCATTTCAATTGGTTGTCCAATGAGATGAGCATATTTCGGTGTTTCTGCGAGTTTTCATTGAGGAACTTGCCATTTCTAATATGATTATTCACTATTGCAACACTGCAAATGAACTGCAATACACTGCAAAGAAGACACTGCAAACTACTGCAAACAATACACTGCAAACGACAGGTTGGCAAAAGACTAAGGCTTGTGAATAAAAAATACGATTGTTATAGGAACGCCCTTTTAACACTTTTACGCAAGATGAGCACTTAATTGGAAAAGTGACGAAATCTATTTCATGGAAATCAACAGAACAGATGCGATTCTTGACTCAACGTGTTCAGTACCGCTCATACAAGATGTGCTTCAGAATATTTAACCACAATAAGCATACAAAAATCTATATTATGCCAAAAAATTATATATATCGAAATATTTTTTGTAAAGACACAATAAATCTACATTATGGGGAAGCAAAAAAGGTTTTTAAAAACATCTACATGTAAATTCAAATGCGATGTGGCACCACTTAGAATTTTTTGATCTTATTAAAATTTTATATTTAGAGTTTTTTCAACATAGGTAACAATTTTAGGGGGTAAGACCTACGAATTTTCAGAATTTATTTTTTTGGACCACCCTAAATTATATATATATATATATATATATATATATATATAATATATATATATAAGCGGGTCCTAATGGTATGGAGAGAACAAAGAGCTCCCTCGACTGATTAATACTTCTGTTTAACGAAGATAAGTGGACATTCCTCAAATCTAAACAAGCAAATCAATATCCTTATTTACTGTCAGCCATGCGACCTCTTTCATATAGTGACGATTTACCTGTACTAAAACCACCAAAGACATGGCGGACAAACATAATCCTAAGGAATGGAGTCTTTTTATCGATTCAACAAAGTTGAGTTTGAAAGCTGTACCATCGCACAACAGTAATATCTATCCTTCTTGCCAGTTTAATGTTTACTACGCGTAACCTTCCTACCAGCCAAATGTTAATCCGGAAGAATATATATAACTTCATTAATAGTGTCCGAAACAACCCTAATGTGTTTTTGTGCAATGTCCTGTCTTCAGATACTGTGTAGTGTGTACCTCTCACCTTTATGGCAGTCTTTGTTCAGACAGCCGCTAGTTTAGAATACCTTATTTTGTAATGTAGCAAAGATTATATATGCATATTAAGTTGTGTTATAATAAGATTGTATTTGTATGTTGGGGTAAATGGCTATGCTGACCTTATTTTTGTACTCGTATGTTAGGTTAAGTATATAATACGTAAGATTGTACTTGTATGTTAGGTTAAGCTTTTTTATTAAACTCTTTTATTTTCATAATTTCTCTGATTTTTTCATTAAGCTACAATTATTTTCTCCTATATATACAAATGACCTTTTTCAGTTAATGATGTCTCGTGTAATAATAATATACAAAAAAATTGCCAGATAAGTAATCAAACGGTATGCCAGTATGCTCGGTTGAGTGGCTCTGTTGGCCTTATTTTTGTATTAAGTTCGTAAGATTGTGCTTGTATGTTACGTAGAGTGGCTATGGATTGTGAATGATCTGCAATAAAGATGTTTTGTTTTGTTTATCGTTTTTGTATAGCTAATACGAGGATAAATAAGTTAGTCCTTGCCGGTGATGCAGAATGTAGTTGTATTAAAGTTGTACCTTTTGGCCAAGTATTTTACAGTTGGGTGTTGATAACTCAAAGATAATCATGAGTATGAGCTGTGGAGAGAGGCCCTGTTTAGAACGCATGTTTAGCACGCATCTTCTGCATGAACGCTTTCAGAAAGATAAAACTAGCGGGGGTCCACGAACACGACGGAACGCGCGAGAACACTGCGTAAAAAGTGCCTTTTTTCGTACTTAACAGGGAATATTTGTTTGTTTTTGTTTGTTTGTTTTTGTCTGTTTTTGTTTGTTTTAATATCTCTCATGAAAGACTGTGAAGGAACCCAAGGAGGATTTTTTTCCCCTCATCAAAGACCATCAAAGACACCTTAAAAAGGAAGGTGGAGGACCGTCATGAAGGACGGTGAAGGATCCTCATGAAGGAAGGTGAGGGGGAAATTTTCAAATTCAATCATATCTGTCTCCCCCAAATGCGGGCATACTATTACACCATGTCTGTCTCCCCAAGAGCAAATGCTCTGTTTACTACCCCAGTAAACAGAGCAAAGAGAATAACTGGGCAGATACTGAGAACCTTTAAACGAAGGGATAGGAATACAATGATTCCTCTACTGAAAACACTGATCATACCCAAATTGGAATACTGCTAGGTCCTATCATGCCCATATAAAAAATAAAGCATTAGACAGCTAGAAGGGATTCAGAGAAGCTTCACAGCCAAGATCAACAGGTGCAAAGAACTAAACTACTGGGAAAGGTTACGCGAACTAGACCTACATTCACTGGAAAGGAGAAGAGAGAGATATACCATTATTTACACTTAGAAAATAATAGAGAAACTAGTTCCTAATCTTACTCTGAACCCTGTAACTCCCCAAACAACAGTGGAAAGTAGAAAAGGAAGACTGTGTCGTGTTCTCAAATTAAAGGCGAGACAGGGAACATCCTTTACCCTAAAAGAAAATATTTTTGTTGTGAGAGGACCAAGACTGTTTAATCAACTGCCCAAAGACCTAAGGAACACGAGTGGTGTTGCGGTGGACATTTTCAAAAGATTAGACGCCTGGCTCAGAACAATCCCCGATGAATCTGGCGTACCTGGCTATGTGAGGTGAAGAGTACAAGAAATCAACTCACTACTTCACCAGGCCAACTCGAGAGGAGGGGCGACAAGCTTGACCTTCGTAAAATGAGGAATCATCGCACGGAACATTTGAAAGTATATAGTATATACCAACGGTGGCCAAACCCCGGCTCTCGAGGTTGTTAACTGCAGCTCGCGAGACAATTTTGGATTTTATTGTATTTATCATAAAAGACGAAATTCATGATACAATTTTTTTTCACATAAAAAAAAATATGAAAAAAAACAAGGAAAAATTGAATTGACAATAAAATGCGTCATGCGTACGACAATTTCTTTTACGTGACAGGCACTAAGCGGGATAATTACGTAATTAACACCAATCGCCAATCACCACTGTCTAGTACCGCTCTAGCTACCCTCAGGGCCGCGTGTAGTAACGAGTGAGTGTTTTAAAATTGGCTTCTTAGATCAAATAGTGGCTATTTTTCTCAGCTATACAAGTAAAAGTTATACAACCCCTTAGTTGATTAAAATGACTGAGCAGACAAAGTGTAAGAAACGGAAATATGAAGAAGAAAATAGAGTTTTTAAACAGGAGTGGGAGGAGAGTTTGCCTACACTGTTAAGGGTGGGAAACCCGTGTGTCTTATCTGCCACGTGGCACTCAATCACTTTAAAGCCAGTAACTTAAATCGTCATCATGAAACTAACCATAAAAATTTTATTACAGAATTTCCTCCCAAATCAGAATTGCGGAAGACTAAGTTAACAATGTTGAAATCTAGCCTAGTTGCCCAACAAACTGTACTTTCATCATTGTGTAAGACAGCTGACTTAACTCCTGAAGCTAGTTTTGTTATGGCATGGAATATTGCTCGTGCTGAACTTCCCTACAGTAGTGGAGAATTTGTGAAGAAGAATATTGCTGATGTTACTGCAATTCTCGCTCCAGATAACACAAAGCTTCGAGAACAAATAACAAGTATTTATATTTCCCGCCACACTACAGAGGGACGTATTTCCCAGATTAGTGCTGAAATTACTTGCTCGTTGCAGAGTGATTTGAAGAATTCTGTTGCATTCAGTTTGGCCCTCGATGAATCCACAGATATTAAAGATAACCCTCAACTGGCGATATTTGTTCGTTATGTTACTGGCGATGGAAATGTGAAAGAACTCTTGGACTTAATGACCCTAAGAGAAACCACCAGAGGGGTTGACAAAGAACGCACTTGACGAGGCATTATCAAATGCTCAAGTACCATTGAATAAACTTCTCAGTGTTGCAACAGATGGAGCACCAGCTATGGTAGGACAAAATGTAGGCCTAGTTGGGCTCTTGACACGCGATCCTAAGTATCCTGTGTGTCTCTTTATTCACTGTATTATTCACCGTGGTCATTTGGTAAGCAAGTACTTTAGGTAAGTCAATGTTATGAAATGTGTTCTAGAAATTGTGAATTTCATTCGTCCAAATGCAAAAACGCACCAGCGTTTAGAAATTTTATCGAGGAGCTGGATCTTCAAGATAAGCCAGATGACCTTTCATTCTACTGTATTGTAAGGTGGTTATCAACTAGTAATCTCCTGAATAGATTTGTTGCACTGTTGGAGCCTATCATTGATTTCTTGAAAGAAAAGGGAAAGTCATACCCACAACTAGAAGATCACGAATGGGTGCAGGATCTGATGTTTTTTACTGATGTAATACACCTTCAAAATCTAAATTTGGCACTTCAGGGAAAGGATAACGTCATTTCTGACCTTACACAGACAGTTTTCAGTTTCCAGAATGAAATAAAGCTCTTCCAAAAAGATATAGTAACAAAAAAATTTGACCACTTTCCACACCTGAAAAACCGAGCAAACACTTTTCCTGATATTGAAATAAAAGAGAGTAAATTGGAGGAATACAAAGGTAAATTAGAAGGACTAATTGATGATTTTCAGTTCAGGTTTGATGAACTAAAGAAGCTGAAACCATGCTTCGAATTTCTTGTAAATCCTTTCCTGATTCATGTCGTCAACGATGGCTGTCCTGTTACCACACCTTTTGTTACGGAAGCTGCTTCAATACAAACAGAACTTTTGGAGCTACAGGAGGACGTGGGTTTAAAGTTGATACATAAAAGCTTATCTGCAGTTGAGTTTTGGAAGCAAGTACCAAAGACAAAGTATCCTCACCTCAGGAAAACCAGTTTCCGACTTATCTCAGTTTTTGGGACAACTTATTGCTGTGAAGCACTCTTCTCAGTAATTAAGTTTGTAAAGTCAAAACATCGTGCTGCCCTCACTAACGAACACCTGACTGAGCTTCTTCATACCACCTTAACATCACATCAGCCAGAATTTAAAGCATTAACAGCCAAAATGAAGACCCAAACTAAGCCTTCTACAAGCAGTAATTAAACAATTTAATAATGTGAGTATAACTATATGTATATGTTTTTAATAATTAAATTCTTTTTAAAATATTTTGCGGCTCTCGTACATCTGAAAAACGTCGTATGTTGCTCTTGGGTCCAGGAAACTTGGCCACCCCTGGACTAATACATTTGAAAGTATGTAGGATATACATCCATTGTTCCAACGCCGCTTCCCGTCGATTAGCGAAGTGAAGCGACATTAGGTCTTGATCCATCATATGACCTTAGATGTTGAGAAGAAGGTTAAACAAACCCGCCAAATAAAGAACCAGCAGTACCTTCAAAATTTCAGTCTGAAATGCACTTAATGGCAGACCACTATCACAAAGAAAGTATAATTTTTTTCTTTTGATAATTCAGTAACATCAGTTCGTAATTTCAGCAGAATCCTTGTAAAACAAATACAATTCTACACATATTCACAAGAGTTAAACCTACTGCACCAGTTCGCATGATTACTTCAAAAGGTTTACGTGGCAATAAAGTTTTCGCTACCGCTGCTGTAAAAACGACGAAGTTTACGTCAAAGTTTAAGCTTTAATAGAATTAAAATTTCAGAAAATATCACAAACAATCAGTGGACAAAACAGTGTCGTTTAGAATGTACCTGATGAATCCCTGTGCTGTTGGTTCTGACCTGATATCCATATTACGGGAAAGATCATGATTTACTGTAAGTTGGTATATGGTCTCATTAGCTTGCCTCTGAAAGTGAAACAAATGTATTTGCGGGAATTCCACGCAAAGAATTCAAGATATAAAAAGTGTGATGCAGAATATTCACCTGCATGCAGCGTGTGAATGGTTTGCGTGGAACTAACGTGAAACAGACTTGTGCACAGAAAAAATTTATTGTCAATTTATTCATAATTATTCTAAATGAATAATAAACAGAAGTGTTGAAATATCTTTTGGAATTTGTGGCAGGAGCATATTTTCTAATAATAAAATAGCTAAGATAATCACAAAAACATACATCACAAACTTATATATATATATATATATATATATATATATATATATATATATGATGAATAAAACCACGAAGGAAAGGAAACACAAAATGGTGCTCAAGCGCTTTCGTCTAATGACATCCTCAGGAACACTGAAGTACATAAAAAGGGTTAAGCCTATATATAGGTTACAGAAAGAAAAAAAGAAAAAATAAATAACATACATACACACACACACACAATCAGTGGACAAAACAGTGTCGTTATATATATGATGAATAAAACCACGAAGGAAAGGAAACACAAAATGGTGCTCAAGCGCTTTCGTCTAATGACATCCTCAGGAACACTGAAGTACATAAAAAGGGTTAAGCCTATATATAGGTTACAGAAAGAAAAAAAGAAAAAATAAATAACATACATACACACACACACACAATCAGTGGACAAAACAGTGTCGTTTAGAATGTACCTGATGAATCCCTGTGCTGTTGGTTCTGACCTGATATCCATATTACGGGAAAGATCATGATTTACTGTAAGTTGGTATATGGTCTCATTAGCTTGCCTCTGAAAGTGAAACAAATGTATTTGCGGGAATTCCACGCAAAGAATTCAAGATATAAAAAGTGTGATGCAGAATATTCACCTGCATGCAGCGTGTGAATGGTTTGCGTGGAACTAACGTGAAACAGACTTGTGCACAGAAAAAATTTATTGTCAATTTATTCATAATTATTCTAAATGAATAATAAACAGAAGTGTTGAAATATCTTTTGGAATTTGTGGCAGGAGCATATTTTCTAATAATAAAATAGCTAAGATAATCACAAAAACATACATCACAAACTTATATATATATATATATAATATATAATATATATATATATATATATATATATATATGATGAAAAACCACGAAGGAAAGGAAACACAAAATGGTGCTCAAGCGCTTTCGTCTAATGACATCCTCAGGAACACTGAAGTACATAAAAAGGGTTAAGCCTATATATAGGTTACAGAAAGAAAAAAAGAAAAAATAAATAACATACATACACACACACACACATATATATATATATATACATACATATCTATATATACAAATACATACATACATACATACATACATATATATACAATAAACAGAGAAGTAAAAATAATAAAAAAAATTAAAAATTAAAACCTTAAAGGATTACCAGTGAGGCGTACAAATTTGTAAGGAAAAATATCGATTTTTAGCACAAGATCAAATGGATTATAAAGATACAAATTTATACTGGAACTCTGCCGGGTTTTAACACAATGCTGCCTATGGTCAGGTTTCGATATATATAAAAAAATAAAATGCAAATTAAAAGTTAATCGATTTTTAGCACAAGATCAAATGGATTATAAAAATACAAATTTATACTGGAACTCTGTCCGGGTTTTAACACAATGCTGCCTATGGTCAGGTTTCGATATATATAAAAAAATAAAATGCAAATTAAAAGTTAATAAGGTAGAAGACAAGTTTACCAAAGATTTAATGTTTTACCCTTCTTATCTAAATCTTTTTTAAAGGAATTCAACATAACAGGATCGAGTTGAAAAAGACCTTTGCTTATGTTGAAGTTATTTGAAAGTTGGATAATGGCAGACTCAAGAATATTTCTATTAACAATGTTGCTTGAATGGAATAAAACTGAAGCATTATTCCAATCAATACAGTAGGCTAACTCTGACAAATGGACAAAAAGGGCACTGGACAACTGTCCTGTTCTAACGGAATATTGATGCTGTTTTATACGTGTGTGCAAATCCTTTCCCGTCTGACCTATGTAAAAGGAATCACATTGTTTACAACCAATTTTATAGATAATGCCTGAATTATTGGTAGGGCTATTTTTTACTATGATATTTTTCACAATATTGTTATATGAAAATACTACATTAATATCCAAAAGTTTAAGTACATTAGCAATGCCTAAAAAGCCCGGGAAAAATGGAAGTACTAAAATATTTTTGACAAAGTACGAGTGTTAATATTGACACGATAGAAAGTTCGTTTTGCCTTGTTGAGACAAGATTCCATAAACGCAGATGGATAACACAAATCACTTCCAATACCGTTGATTTTTTCCAATTCGGCATCGATGTATTCCGGACTGGCGATCCTAAGGGCGCGGAGAAACATTGATGAAAATATGGCCTTCTTAGTGGGGGTATCATGTCCCGAGTAAAAGTGTACGTAGGACAAATTGTTTGTCGTTTTCCGATAGATACTAAACTTAAAACCTGGGCTTTCCCTATGTACACGCACATCCAAAAATGGGATTGAATTGTCTTGCTCAACTTCTAAAGTAAACTTAATGGAGGGGACTTGATCATTTAACTGAAGGAGGAAGCTATCCAGGTCACGATTCATGGGCCAGATACACAAAATATCGTCGACGTACCGCAACCAAGGGATGCCAACCCCCAGGATTCTCGGAATATAGGTAATTTCGAAAAACTCCATATAAATATTGGAGAGGAGGGGCGATAAGGGGTTGCCCATAGCCATCCCAAAAACTTGTTGATAATACTCGTTATTGAAAGTGAATTTACAGTCTTTGATGCAAAGCTTAATGAGTTCCAAAACAATGTGTGAAGGTAGTGGCAGGTCATACTTATGTAATTCTTGGGAGAGAAAGTCAAGCATATCGTCAATCGGCACTTTTGTAAACAATGAGCAAACATCAAAACTAATCAATTTATCGTTAGTTTCAGTACGTGCATTATTCAATTTTTCCGTAAGATCCATGGAATTTTTTACATGTGAATCAGAGATAGTTCCGAGAATGGGGGACAAGACTTTGACAAGCCATTTGGAGAGTTTATAAGTAATAGAGCCCACCGAGCTAATAATAGGGCGCATAGGGTTACCAGGTTTGTGGGTTTTAATAAGACCGTAAAGGTAGGGCAGAGCAGGTGAAGTGGACATGAAAAGCGGAATTAAGTTCTTATGATCTTTGAGAAGGCGTTTCAAGCCACTATTAAATGATTTGATGACGTCATCCTGCGGGTTCTTCCTAAGTTTGGTGTATGTGGCGGGGTCCTGGAGAAGCTCGTTCATCTTTCCGATGTAGTCCACTTTGTCCATAATAACTATGGTGTTAGCCTTGTCTGCTTTAGTAATATGGAGCTCCCCATCTTTTTTTAATTGTGAGAGGCTATTGCGAAAACGTTTAGGAAAGTTATCTTCGTAATTACCATTCGCCGCACTATAAACGAGGCCTTTAACTATGTTAAACAAATACTGAGGGAGATTACACTGTTTTTCAAAACACGAGAGACTAACAAATTTGTAAAGCCGAAGGTTTTTTAACAATAAAAAAGGACATACCATATCCAAGGGCACTTTTTGCATCGTCACTAATGTTTTTCGAAGAAAGGTTCAAAACACACTTTGAGCTTGCTTTTTTACTCCACTGACTATCTCGAATGAGACTTTTAATTTTTCGATCCAAAATGTTACGAAGTGAAGTAGTTCTCCGACGCAACTCGTTGTAAGGCCATATTTTCATCAATGTTTCTCCGCGCCCTTAGGATCGCCAGTCCGGAATACATCGATGCCGAATTGGAAAAAATCAACGGTATTGGAAGTGATTTGTGTTATCCATCTGCGTTTATGGAATCTTGTCTCAACAAGGCAAAACGAACTTTCTATCGTGTCAATATTAACACTCGTACTTTGTCAAAAAATATTTTAGTACTTCCATTTTTCCCAGGCTTTTTAGGCATTGCTAATGTACTTAAACTTTTGGATATTAATGTAGTATTTTCATATAACAATATTGTGAAAAATATCATAGTAAAAAATAGCCCTACCAATAATTCAGGCATTATCTATAAAATTGGTTGTAAACAATGTGATTCCTTTTACATAGGTCAGACGGGAAAGGATTTGCACACACGTATAAAACAGCATCAATATTCCGTTAGAACAGGACAGTTGTCCAGTTCCCTTTTTGTCCATTTGTCAGAGTTAGCCCACTGTATTGATTGGAATAATGCTTCAGTTTTATTCCATTCAAACAACATTGTTAATAGAAATATTCTTGAGTCTGCCATTATCCAACTTTCAAATAACTTCAACATAAGCAAAGGTCTTTTTCAACTCGATCCTGTTATGTTGAATTCCTTTAAAAAAGATTTAGATAAGAAGGGTAAAACATTAAATCTTGGTAAACTTGTCTTCTACTTTATAAACTTTTAATTTGCATTTTATTTTTTATATATATCGAAACCTGACCATAGGCAGCATTGTGTTAAAACCCGGACAGAGTTCCAGTATAAATTTGTATTTTTATAATCCATTTGATCTTGTGCTAAAAATCGATTAACTTTTAATTTGCATTTTATTTTTTATATATATCGAAACCTGACCATAGGCAGCATTGTGTTAAAACCCGGACAGAGTTCCAGTATAAATTTGTATCTTTATAATCCATTTGATCTTGTGCTAAAAATCGATATTTTTCCTTACAAATTTGTACGCCTCACTGGTAATCCTTTAAGGTTTTAATTTTAATTTTTTTTTATTATTTTTACTTCTCTGTTTATTGTATATATGTATGTATGTATGTATGTATGTATTTGTATATATAGATATGTATGTATATATATATATATATATGTGTGTGTGTGTGTGTATGTATGTTATTTATTTTTTCTTTTTTTCTTTCTGTAACCTATATATAGGCTTAACCCTTTTTATGTACTTCAGTGTTCCTGAGGATGTCATTAGACGAAAGCGCTTGAGCACCATTATGTGTTTCCTTTCCTTCGTGGTTTTATTCATCATAAATATTTTTCACGTGTTACCTTCGTGAAATAATTTTCATATCTATATATATATATATATATATATATATATGTAAAATTGTAGAGAAAGGGGTGTTCTTAGGGAATCGGTATTTAAGAATAAAAATTATGATCAGCGCCCACGTCAAGATTATGAAAATTTAATATCAGACGTTTCGGAAGGCAAACTCTCAGGTCTGTTTCATTTTGCAAAATTGTTTAATAACTTTCCAAAATGAAACGGACCTGAGAATTTGAATGACTGCGTACAAATTAAACATACCACTGATGATGGGAGTTTGACTTCCGAAACATCTGATATTAAAACTTTATGATGTTGACATGGGTGTTGATCATCCTTTTTATTCTTATATATATATATATATATATATAAATGAACAATGAATAATTCCTATATAATGTTTATATTCAATTATTAATTTTTACATAAGGACCAAACTCGCATAACGCAAGTTATCTGTTGTTCAATTCATACGTCCATGTCCTTTCTTGACCTTTATCTTGTGTTATTTTTTTAATTGTTCCCTCGCAAGATACTCGTCATGCTGACGTCCGTGTTCGAATTCCGCTGACCAACACGGAAGGCGGGCATCTAATTACGAAATCTCCTCGCTTGTTTAATTCTAATTCAAAAGCATGATTATGCTATATATCGTTATGCGTGTTATGTATATACATGTGTGCCCATGTACTTTGTGTTAAATCTCAAAATAATAGTTATCCTAATGTAAATATGAAGCACTGTAAACTATAGTTAACTGTGGTCAATTGTAATTAACTATAATGATTTAATATGATGTAATTAATTTACTTTAATGAAACTGTAGTTAACGATAATAAATGAATGTGAATTAAATGGTAATTATAATCATAGTTATACGGTAGTAAACCAAAATTACAATGTACTCAATGTCTGACCCGACATTATGTCGCCATCAGGAATGTATACGCGGCGATATTGTTATTATTTTTTTTATTATTATTTTTTCGTTGGGATAAATTTTTTATGTGCTTTCGACTTTGCCAAATAATTGGTGACTTGTTCTTTTTTTTTTAAAAGTTGCAGTGTTCATGTTTTGTATACATTCTCTCTTCGTTATAAAAGATGAAGTCATGTCTTGTAAATCTAATTGTAAATCTTAAACCTTTAATTTTTGCTCATATGCATATCTTAGTATACAGATGCATAGTTCAATTTCCGTTTCTAATTAACTCGGCGGATCAGAAAAACAGCAGATCTGAAAATACGCGGTTTAAGATAAAAATATAGTTTCCTCTTTCTATATCCTGTTATCTGTTTAACCATTGTCACAACAAAAAATTTACTTTATATTTAACTATTGTGCAAAAATAATACAGCCTTTTCAACATTTAATAATGATGATGTTAGTAGAATCGGGGTATATATACCCACATAATTTCTTCCATGTTCATTCAGAAGTAGACTCAAAGGCTAAGCACTACCTGTAATTTTAGCAGTAAATTACAGTAAGAAATAGTATTTATCTTCTCCTTCGAGCCTTGCTCTCTTCAGAGAATTTAGTCATTAAAATTTCCCGATACGTTATAAGAAGAATCCGGGAATCTTCAGAGAATTTAGTAAGCCTCCCAGAATCCTCCCAGCCACTATAGAAGAACTCGGAGAGTAGTATAGAAGAAACTACTGCAAGTAACAAATCCGTTGCTGCCACCTAACAAGAACTCCCGTCGACTTCGAACCAACCCAGACCATAGACGGAGGGGTTAACAACTGGCGACCTCTGCATCCAGGATTCTTTCAGTCTTCCAGACCCTGGAACTAAAACCAACATCCAGTTGACCAGCGTGTCACGACTTCCAGTTCATCACATCCACCCTTGAACCGGTGTGTCACGACTCCAAGTTCTCCACGCCTAGTTTTCATCCAAGAACAAGTGGCCAGCAAGACACGTCTTCAGAACAGGACTTCAAGGATTTCGCCGTAGGAATCTTGTTAAGTACAGAACTCTTTTTTTTTAAATAATCTCTAAACATTTGAAAAGTCAATATTATTGACAGTTATTAACACTAGGGAACAACATTTTTGTTTCTTGAAAACTATTTGGTGTTTCTTATAGAACTTTTGATGCTGATTCCAAATATGGTTTCAGAATTTTTCTATCCCCCATAGTTTTCGAGAAGATAATATTTCCATTTACTCAGAGTTTTCCCAAAATATTAGTTAAAATTAAGTGTACTAATTTAATTTTACTTTCTTTTTTTTCCAGGTTAACTATATTTAATAGTATTTTTTGCATTAAAAAAATATAGCTATTTAAACAAACAGATTTTTAATAAAAATAATTTTTTTTTTCAAGTTTTGCTCAAATTTTAAAATTTTTCATAGAAGAAAAAATTGGTTTTTCATTCCAAAAAGTTTTCCGTGATTTCAATAATTTTCCGCCAGCATGAATCGAAACTGTATTAATCCCAGAGATGCATTTTGCTACGTATGTGGAGAACTGACCATAATGGCACAGAGGAAGACGATGACCCCACTCGTGAAGAAGGCTTACGAACTTTATTTTGGATGTAAGGTAGGCGACCAAGACAAATCCTGGGCACCTCATATCTCATGCATTTCCTGTGCCGTCACTCTTAGGGGTTGGATTAAAGGTACCCGCAAATCTATGCCATTTGCCATACCAATGATTTGGAGAGAGCCCAAGGATCACCTAACGGATTGCTATTTTTGTATGACTAACGTTTCAGGATTTTCTGCCAAAAATAAACATAAAATTCAATACCCAAATCTTGCATCTGCCATGAGACCAGTACTACATGACGATGATAACCCAATTCCAACTCCCCAAAGTCATGGACACTGGATGAAGAGTCTGAAGTTGAACCAATGGAAATTGATGACACTAAAGATACAGACTTTCAGCAACCTGAATCAAATAAACCACGTATGATAACGCAGGTTATGCTGAACGATCTCGTGAGAGATTTGGACCTTCCGAAAAAGAAAGCGGAATTATTGGGCTCCAGGTTACGTGAATGGAATTTGCTGGCAAAAGATACAAGCATATCGGCGTTCCGCACTCGCCAAAAAGATCCGATGCAGTATTTCTCCTCGTCAGGTGGTTTATGCTACTGTAATAATGTAAATGGACTGCTGTTAGCTCTCGGTCATGAGCACAAATCTGAAGATTGGCATTTATTTATTGACTCTTCGAAGCTAAGCCTCAAGGTTGTACTACTTCACAATGGAAATAAATACCCTTCCATTCCTGTAGGGCACGCTGTCCACATGAAGAAGTCTTACGAAAATATGAAACTCATCCTTCAGCAGATTAATTATGACCAGTTTCGTTGGTATATATGTGGGGATTTAAAAGTCGTCGCGCTTCTTCTGGGAATGCAGCTCGGTTATACGAAGTTCTGCTGCTTCCTTTGTGAATGGGACAGCAGAGCCAGAGATTCGCATTATTTTGTAAAGCATTGGCGACTTCGTCAAAAATGTATCCCAGGACTGAAGAATGTCTCATGAACCCTTAGTTGACCCCAAGAAAATATACTTACCGCCACTTCACATCAAACTTGGCATCATGAAAAATTTTGTCAAAGCAATGAACAAGGAAGATGAGGCATTCAAATATTTGAAGAAAAAGTTTTCACGACTTAGCGATGCAAAGATAAAAGAAGGGATCTTTCTTGGTCCCCAAATCAGAGAGCTCATGAAAGATCAAAAGTTTGATGATGCCTTGAGAGGAAAAGAAAAAGTGGCATGGGAGGCCATGAAGAATGTTGTCACAAATTTTCTAGGGAACATCAAAGCCTCTAACTATGAAAAAATAGTGCAGGACATGATTGAAGTATATAGGTTATTGGGATGTAATATGTCACTAAAAATCCATTTCTTGCACTTCCATTTAGATTTCTTCCCTGAAAACCTCGGCGACGTAAGCGATGAGCATGGAGAAAGGTTCCACCAAGATATAGCTACTATGGAGAAACGCTACCAAGGGAGGTGGGATCCGGCAATGTTAGCTGATTACTGCTGGACATTGATGCGAGAAGCTCCTAATGAAAACTACAAGAGAAAATCAGTGACAAAGAAGTTTTAAGAAGAATATTTTAAATGCCAATCTGCCACTAATATAATTTTTATGAAGTATTTTTACTAACTTCTATACACTTTTTTAATAAATATTAAAATACAAATTTCTCAGTAACCTTGGGTGATAGAGAAATTCTACGGCTATATTCGGAATCAGCGGAAAAAATCCTATAAGACCGATCTGTTCACGTCCAAGAAAGAAAAAAAAGTTAAAATTTGTTCCCCAGTGTAATTAGTATCGAGCCAGAATTAACGAAAAACACAGTGAACACTCCATACACCAGTGATACATTTCTTTCTAGTGAAACAGTTATTTCCGCTATTACAGTTAGTCGAGTATAATTTTATTTAATGTACCAACCATAATATTACCATACCTTCACGTACATTCGAGTGAAATCTTGTTTACATTTTTTTATTATTATTTTGTTTGCAATCTTTTAAAATTTTCCGCTAGTTAGGGAAATTGTGTGTGCATTTATTTAATGTGTATTTTTTAGAAACAGTAGTTAGGAAACCCCTTAAGTGATCATTCCATAAATTAAGATCGGTCAAGCAAGTAGTATAGCCGAAAAAGGGGAGAGTGCAAGAATGTTGCAATGGTGCAAGAGATAATGATCAATGTTGCAAAGGGGAAGGGGTATGTTGCAAAGGGGGTAGGGGTTTGTTGCAAAGGGGTTGGGGTATGCAATGAAGGGGGAGGGGGTATGCAATGAAGGGGGTGGGGAATGCAATGAAGGGGGTGGGGGTATGCAATGAAAGGGGAGGGGGTACCCCTGAAGGGGGAGAAGGGAGGGAGCTTCGGGGGGGGAGAAGGAAGGATGACCTCCCCCCAAAGGGATTGCCTTAACCTAAGAGAGAAAGAGAAAGGATAGACGGAGGAGGGCTTTGGGGGAGAAGTTGGGATGTCCTAACCCCCCAAAGAGAAACCTAACCTAAGTCTTAACCTAAGAAGAAAAAAGAGAGAGATCTTTATTCAACCGAAGTTCACATCCATCTGGCCGCTCCGAAGCCAAGAGAGGAGGCTTGGGTTGCCAGATACCATTTTTTATTTTAATTGATCAGGTATACATTATTAGGGTGAGTTGCTAAACACCACCATTTATTTTAATTCGTTACCAAAGCAAACGTACTTTCTCTTTTAAGAGAAATAAACGAAAACCAATATTGACAATAAAAAATTCAATATGTATATTAATTATTGTAAATAAATAGAATTTGCCTTCTACAGCACAAAAAATAATATAATACGGAACGTACAATCGTCAAAATAATAGTTCAGATGAAATACACACAAACACAGAATTGTATTTGAACAACTTTCTCCGTACCTATATATATATATATATATATATATATATATATATATATATATATATGTATATATATAAATAAAAGGTAATCAATAAAAAGTAAAAGAGTTAATTATTTAAACATCGCTCTGTCTATTTTTTTTGTCATTCCTTATATATAATATATATATATATATATATATACACACACACACACAAACACACAATTGTATTTGACCAACTTTCTCCTTACCTTATATATTCGGAAAGAAGCAAAATCGAAAATTTCTGATTTCCAATTAGTAATTTTTTAAACTTTTTACAAAGCAAAACTCCTAAAATACAGAAGTACAATGATATGCAAGCATGCATTTCATTCGAAACTTGTACAGAAGATTTTTTAATGTTTCCGCTACAGCTACCACTTAAGTTTTCTGAACTCCAATTAGTAACTTTTTAAACTTTTTACAAATGACTCTTTAAGTGATACACTAATATTAAAAAGGAAACTTTACAAAACCGACTTCTATTGCACAAGCAAAACTTTTAGAATATTCTTCATTACACACCTTTCATATACAGTATATATAAAGAAATACAATAACGTTGTATTTGCTTTCTTCCTTTCAAAGCGTCTCTGGAAGAAAAATTCTGAGCAGGTGCGTCTCACTGTAACTACAAACCTAACCACAAAAGTTTCAATTTGACCTACTTCCAACCAGCTCGAGAAAAACCTCTTCTAACAAAAAATGTTAAATTTGACATTGTTATTATCATAATGAATTTAAAACAATATAAATATGTTTATAAGCAATATGTAATTGTGTTCCAATAGGCTAAATTATTTTTTAAAAATATAAATAAAGGCTTGAAGAGAAAAGAAAAAAAATATATATATGAGAGAGAGAGAGAGAGAGAGAGAGAGAGAGAGAGAGAGAGAGAACGACACACACACACACACATGTTGTATTATTTAAATAACATAGGAATGAATACAAAATATTTAGAATTTCTTTATTATAAAATCCTCTCGAATACATTAGTGATAATAATTAACTCCTCGCCAAATTGTTCATTCTAACAATGGTCGATCTTTTCACTCCGCCTTAGACGTACAGTTTAAAGTGGAATCGCTCTAGCGGCTGAAATGTCATTGCTCGATCTTTCAACCAGCGTAGTAAACACCAGGAAACTTAGGGTACCCATTTATCAGCCAGCCACACAGAAATTCAATAACTAAATACAATTTTACCACACTCCTACGCGAGAAGTCAAGCTGAATACAATAATCGAATAGTGTGACAGAAAAACATGCACAAAACATGAATCTTGGGAAAAACTTTAGATACCCCTATGAAATATTCTGAAATCCAATTAGTAACCTTTTACAAATGACTCTTTAATTTATACACCAATACTAAAAGGATAACTTTACAAACCCCGACTTCTATTGCATAATCAAAAACTTTTAAAATATTCTTGACCGCTAGGATGGTGAGGGTGAAATTTTCAAATTTATCCGCGGCTTCCTCCGCAAATACAATCATGCTTAAAAACACACAAAGATGCTTTCGCTAGCTACAACACCAAATACAAATTTATAAACATTTCCTTTTCATTCGAGGGTTTATTCTAGCAGGAAAACCAGGGTGCCCATTTATCTACCAACCAATTTTCTACCTCGTTGTTGTAACCGTTAAAGAAATTTTTCTCCAAAAAATATATTGTATAAAATGAAAATAATTATTCCAAGGCTTTTTATGTTCAGAAATACATCTCGTCAGGGAATGATTGCTACCTCTTTCACATCATAATTTCATTGAGATAATTCAAGCTCATATACATGACCTACATTGTCTATAAGATCTGTTGCGCGTGGAACACAACCTTCAGATGATGTGAACATCTGCTCTGTGGATCAGTTCAAGAAAATGGATAGGCCGAACCTTGCGATGTAGGAATTTTTTCCATTTAACCGTTACCACTGATATATCCTCGGTACGGATTGCAATACTTATTGAGGTACTTCTTTTCCTTGTATCTCCCTCATGTACACCTTCTACATTGTGTCCGCCAACTAATACAGAAACTCTTTCCAAAATTGTCGTGAAAGATGCAAAAGTATAATGAAACAAAAAGAACAGCTTCAGAGTTCATTCACACCATGCAAACACATCTCTTTTATATAGTGTACACCTTCCACATTGTGTCCGACATCTATTACAGAATCTCTTTCCAATTTTTTGCGAAAGATGCAAAATGTGTAATGAAAAAGAACAGCTTCAGAGTTCATTTACACCATGCATACACTTATCTCGTGTACACAGTTAGTGGGAAATAAAACACACCAATTAAACTCTAGACTCATTCAAAATATCCTAAAGTAAGCATATAACACCCCTCAATTTCGGCGACCAGATGATGTAGTGGCCCGTGGTACGAGTGCCACGTAAAACTGTAGATCCCCTTCATCAAATGATCTAGATATTGCGAAGGCAGTTAAGCAGTCCACAGCAATCAATCGACAGAAATCACTGACGAAGCATTGTTGTATACATCCGGTTACAACAACCAAATATGAATTATATAACAACCAAACCTAATGGTTACTTTGATTACGACACAACTGGATTCAAGTTTGTAACCCAACCACGGTTAGTGAATTAACTTTTAGATTAACCTTTTGGACTAGTTGTACAAATTATTTTTTATGTACGTACGTATGGATGTGCGTATATATGTATGTGCAGCAGTTGTACGAGTACATTTTATGCATAAGAGACAGATTTGTGGATCAAGATATGCTAATAATATTTAACTAAACGTAACTATCGTACGCAATACGTTATTTCTGTGACCCTTCTAAACTAATTTCTGTTCTTATATATAAATAATTTGTCATAATTAAATTTATACAAATGACTTATATTAACATAGTGGCGGTATGCATTGTATAAATTATATCATTGTTGCGAGTTATCATTTAAACTAAACATGCTTCTTAATTCGACATCGTTGAACCCGTGTAAGAACTTGAAAACCTCGAGGAGTTGACCGCGCAGCCACCGAGTTTCCAGCGAAAACAATAGGATACCCATTTATCTACCAACCACCCAGACATTTTCGTACATTTCCACAAACTAAACACAATTTATTCACACTCCGGCACACGACATTGTATAAAGGCAGGTGAAACTTTCACTCTAATTCATTACAAGATTGGAAATAGAGGATGGAGCCGTGTTAGTTATCTCTCTTTGCCTTGACCAATTGCTAAGTGGTGAACATGATATCTGACGTTCCAAACGGGTTTAAAGCACGCAAGTTGATAAATATATCGCTCGTTAAAATTGCATCCAGACGTTCCGGAAGAGCTGGTACATCTTTGCATAATTCCTTGGAACGTCAGATATCATGTTCACCACTTAGCAATTGGTCAAGGCACAGAGAGATAACTAACACGGCTCCATCCTCTATTTCCAATCTTGTAATGAATTAGAGTGAAAGTTTCGCCTGCCTTTATACCATGTCGTTGTGACGTTATTACCAAGCTCTTTCAAGTCAATCAGATCCGTAGTTTGTTTGAATCTGTTTCCAATAAAATGACGAATACGTCATATAACGTCTAAATATATATAATTACCAAAATACTAAAATGATTTCTATTTATTATATATATATATCAATCTGGAGAGTCCGCATGCTACCATCGAATCGGTGTTACACAAACGTTTCGTTCAATGCCTGACTGACATACAACTTGTATGTAAAATTAGCATGATTATTCATCAAGAAGAATACTATAAAATGTGTTTTGTAAGAAAAGACCTACTTCTCTCCTTCACCAGCACAATACCCCTCTAAAGAAACTAACTCATTTGAGAATAAAGTTATCACAGTAAGAATTCATTTACGTCTTGTCCTTTAAAGAAACATTAATAAATAGGACTGGAAACCATAAGGACCAGAGTGAAGAGCTTTCAGTAACAGAGTTCGAAGAGGAAGAACTATCAAGCCTCAAAAAGTTAATTGATTTAATACATAATAAAAAGCTGTTTAAAGTTAACTAAACATTATGTAAGCTTAAGTTTAAACTGACTTAATATCAGTTTGAAGAAAACTACGCCTATGTTTAAACTATGAACAGGGAAGTGCGTTAAAACCTTGAAATCGTAGTATCAAAATTATTACGAGTTTTGCCAAGTTTAACCCTTAAACTCTACCCGGGGTACTATTGTGCCCCAGTACCCCCGGAATTCCTGGCGTAACTTTTAAAATGGGTATATCTCGTGCTTATTCTTTCCTAGAAATTAACAGTTTGTAATAATTAAATTCATTCATTTGATTTATGTCTAAGCTCCGCCCCCTGTATGTTCGTCACGTGACTCCTGCTACTACCTGGGCATTCCTGCGTGCTCATTTGAGCGGTGCAGGCCATGGATTTCAGATGTGTATTCTCTCATATAGACGAAAAATAGTGATGCTACCTTTAATATTGCGTACTCGAGTTTTATGATGTGATACTCGGTAAAGTGTGAAGATGTGGTGAACAGTGAAAGACTCCTATTCTACCATCTTTTAATGCTTTTAAGGCTACATTGAACCGTGCGAAGGAAGGATATTTTAGTAATACGTGTGGAATGTACTGCATTCTATTTCTCATGCATATGTCACGTGGTACAAGTGTTGTATTGAATTAAGTTGTAGGACTAAACTTTATAAAAGCTTACATATACCGTGAAGTAGAAGAAACAACACGTGCAGAAGAGAAGCAGCTGCTATGGTTAGTGAGTCTTATTGATGAGTGGTGCGACAAGCTAAATTATAATATATTGCGTCATACCGTACCCTGCGACTGAGAATGTAAATCTTGTCATCATGGAGAATCTTAAATATTTTTACCACTACATTAATATATATCATGACGAGGATTGTAGTGAGATTGTGGCTAAAGGTCTGCGTGAGTATTTAATAAAATTTAGAGAAAGTATCGTTTGCTATGCAAAAAGGAAAAAATATGGGCACATGTTTCTCTCAAATAGTGTGCCGGAGTGTGAATAAATTGTGTTTAGTTTGTGGAAATGCACGAAAATGTCTGGGTGGTTGGTAGATAAATAGGTATCCTATTGTTTTCGCTGGAAACTCGGTGGCAGCGCGGTCAACTCCTCGAGGTTTTCAAGTTCTTACACGGGTTCAACGATGTCGAATTAAGAAGCATGTTTAGTTTAAATGATAACTCGCAACAATGGTATAATTTATACATTGCATACTGCCACTATGTTAATATAAGTCATTTGCATAAATTTAATTATGACAAATTATTTATATATAAGAACAGAAATTAGTTTAGAAGGGTCACAGAAATAACGTATTGCGTACGATAGTTACGTTTAGTTAAAAATTATTAGCATATCTTCATCCACAAATCTGTCGCTTATGCATAAAATGTACTCGTACAACTGCTGCACATACATATATACGCACATACATACGTACGTACATAAAAAATAATTTGTACAACTAGTCCAAAAGGTTAATCCAAAAGTTAATTCACTAACCGTGGTTGGGTTACAAACTTGAATCCAGTTGTGTCGTAATCAAAGTAACCATTATGTTTGGTTGTTATATAATTCATATTTGGTTGTTGTAACCGGATGTATACAACAATGCTTCGTCAGTGATTTCTGTCGATTGACTGCTGCGGACTACTTAACTGCCTTCGCAATATCTAGATCATTTAATGAAGGGGATCTACAGTGTTACCTGGCACCCGTTCCACGGGTCACTACATCATCTGTTCGCCGAAATTGAGGGGTGTTATATTCTAACTTTAGGATATTTTGAATGAGTCTAGAGTTTAATTGGTATGTTTTATTTCCCACTAACTGTGTAACGAGATAAATGTATGAATGGTGTAAATGAACTTTGAAGCTGTTCTTTTTCATTACACTTTTTGCATTTTTAGCAACAAAATTGGAAAGAGTTTCTGTGATAGAGGTCGGACAGAATGTAGAAGGTGTACACTGTGTACACGAGATAAGTGTATGCATGGTGTGAATGAACTCTGAAGCTGTTCTTTTTGTTTCATTACACTTTTGCATCTTTCCACAACAATTTTGGAAAGAGTTTCTGTATTAGTTGTCGGACACAATGTGGAAGGTGTACATGAGGGAGATACAAGGAAAAGAAGTACCTCAATATGTATTGCAATCCATACCGAGGATATACTGTATCAGTGGTTACGGTTCCATGGAAAAAATTCGTCTTCTGAAGGTTGTGTTCCACGCGCAACAGATCTTGTAGACAATGTAGGTCATGTATATGTGCTTGAGTTATCTCAATGAAATTATGATGTGAAAGAGTTAGCAATCATTCCCTGACGAGATGTATTTCTGAACACAAAAAGCCTTGGAATAATTATTTTCATTTTATACAATATATTTTTTGGAGAAAAATTTCTTTAACGGTTACAACGAAAAAGGTAGAAAATTTGATGGTAGATAAATGGGCACCCTGGTTGTCCTGCTTGAATAAACCCTCGAATGATAAGGAAATGTTTACAAATTTGTTTTTGGTGTTGTAGCTAGCGAAAGCATCTTTGTGTTTTAAAGCATGATTGTATTTGCGGAGGAAGCCGCGGATCAATTTGAAAATTCACCCTCACCATCCTAGCGGTCAAGAATATTTTAAAAGTTTTTGATTATGCAATAGAATTCGGGGTTTGTAAAGTTATCCTTTTTGTATTGGTGTATAAATTAAAGAGTCATTTGTAAAAGGTTACTAATTGGATTTCAGAAAATTTAATAGGGGTATCTAAAGTTTTTCCCAAGATTCATGTTTTGTGCATGTTTTTCTGTCACACTATTCGATTATTGTATTCAGCTTGACTTCTCGCGTAGGAGTGTGGTAAAATTGTCTGTAGTTATTGAATTTCTGCGTGGTTGGCTGATAAATGGGTACCCTAAGTTTCCTGGTGTTTAATACGCTGGTTGAAAGATCGGGCAATGACATTTCAGCCACTACAGCGATTCCTACTGCAAGTAACAAATCCGTTGCTGCCACCTAACTAGAACCCCCGTCGACTTCGAACCAACCCAGGCCATAGACGGAGGGGTTAACATATATGTATCACCATTTCTATGGTTGGGCCGTATCCATGTTTGTGCCATTAGAAGTTCGCTCTGAGAAGCAAATATTTCTTAAATTCATTCCTTTAAAGTACAAACAAGACAATCGTCGGTTTAGATCTTTAACATTTCCATCAGAATATTACCCATATCTCCATTTTTCATTTGTTATAGAATTTATTATAATTAATTATTGTTGTCTTGCATCTAACCCTCATCCCTAAATTTTATTAGATCATCCATGCACATTGAATGTGGTATGATTTGAACCCTTGTTTATACTTCTTTACTCATTTACTTAATTCTTCCTCAAATGCACCCAATTCCTTAATATTTACTGTATACTGTATAAGTATATATATTTAATTAATAGTTTCACTCACTCTTGTACCATGGCTGTAAAACCTTCATTACTTTGTCTTTCTAATTCGTTTCCTCTCATTTCTCTCAATAATGACTTATACTGTACGTACGAATTAAATAACTATGACTTATTAATTATGAATTAACTTATTACATAATTTGATAAACTATGACGTCATAAAGTAACTTAATTCCCTTCACATTTTCCATACCTTGAATACTGAATCATATCTTTGGTACGTGGATATGTTTAGTATTCAGTTTGTGGTAAATTCTTTAAAATATAATAAAAACTTTACACTCTATAAGTCATTATTTATATGTTGTGTCCTGTCTAGTGTTATGCAGTATAAATATTATTTGACCATATTCACTCATATACTAATGTCTTTGCTTAGATTGATAATATTAAATTCTTGACTGAATTTCCTTAGAACCATATAAATTCATTCATTTCACTCATTTATTCTTGACCTACTTATGTCCTCTCAACATATCAATCCAAATTTACTCGTGTCCGTCTATATTACGCACATAATCTATTGTGTGACGTACTAGTATGTGTACTTTATGCATTCGTACATGTCCGCTGATCTTCATTATGTACGTAGCTACCTTACATGTAAATACGTCCACATGTATGCAGTCAATTATTTAAAAATTTAACTTTTTCTTTTAATTATTTAACCTCTCGCAAGTTACTCGTTAATACTGACACGAGTGTTTGAGTTCCGATGACATCGCCAAAAGCGAACTTCTGAAACCGAAACGTTCTCTCTTGCTTGCTCCTAATTCGAAACGTTATTATGTGTATTATGTTATATATGTGTGCCCATGTATTTTGAGTTATACTCCTATTCCATCTTTCCCAATACATCCTGATTACCTAATTAAATCCCAGAATAATAGTTATCGTAATTGTTTATAAATATAAAACAATATAAAACTATAATTAACTGTGCTTAACTGTAATTAACTAATTGACTACTTTAATGAAACTGTAATTAACGATAATAAGTGAATGTGAATTAAATAGTAATTATAATCATTGTTGTAGTAAACCAAAATTACACTGTACTCAGTGATGTACTTGGGTTGTACTCAATGTGTGACTCCGACATTATGTCGCCATTTAGGAATGTATACTCGGCGAAATTATTAACTTTTTGTTATTTATTTTTTTCGTTTTATTTTTGAATCTTTAAAAATTCTGATATGTGCTTAAATTATGCTTGACGTAAAGAATTCTTTAGATTTCCAGTTAAGGTGGGAGCTTAACCTTCAACTGCACTCCCTCAAAATTTAGACTTATTTATTTCTTGTATTGTAGATTAAAATTCCTGCCCTAGTCTTTGCCCGAGGAGGTCGAGCCTCCTCACTTTAAATTCCTGCCTTAGCTGGTGTTGCAATAGGTCGAACCTCTCCCCTTGTAAATTTCTGACCATCAGCGATTATCGTAAGAGGCTATAAATTCATTTCCCTCCTTCAGTGCCTCGTTCTGTATATACTTCGTGTAATAAAATTTTTTTTTTGAGTGAACGAAGACTCCCTTTAAGAACTAAAGTGTTTCCATTCACTCCTTCGAAAAATTTGGTAGAAAACTATTCTCAATCCTGGTTACTAGGATGCCCTACGGATACAATTCCGTCTACAAAACGAGGGGACCACTTACCGGATTCAGTCCATCATCAGTTCCTACATTCGAGCGGAGACCCCGCACGACATTTGGAGGTCCCACCGAGACTGAGACATTTTAGTTTCCCTTCGCAAAACCCGTCGTTCATCAGTGGATGTCCCTACTTTGAAAAATCTTTGAAACACGTCATGGAATTTATTTATTCACTCCTCCGTCGTCGATTTTCACCACTTCAAGCAACTTCAACCTGAACCCCACCGTCTGCAACCTCACTTTGAGTTAATTCATCGTTGACCTTCAACCAACTTTCGTCTACTGTGAAATTTCTTCATTGTAATTCTCTCTACAATAATTACGCCTATACGATGGATGATATGGAGTTAGCGAGCGTTGACGAGGAAGTAGATTTAGGCGTACGCGTATCTAAGGATTTAAAGGTTAGGAACCAGTGCCTGGAGTCTTGCGCAAAAGCTAATAGGATGTTAGGTTTCATAGCGCGTAATTTCGAATTTATATCGAAGGATATTATATTGCCCCTTTACAAGTCCCTAGTCAGGCCTCATTTAGAATATGCAGTTCAGTTTTGGTGCCCGTACTTGCGTGAGGATATTGATAGGTTAGAAAGGGTTCAGCGTCGTGCCACGAAACTTATTCCGTCATTGCGCAATAAGCCTTATGAAGATAGGATTAATGAGTTAGACCTGTATTCACTCGAAACTAGGAGATTAAGGGGGGAGCTTATTGAAGTTTTCAAAATCGTTAATAACATCGATAACGTAAATTTTGACAAATTGTTCACTTTTGATAATAGTAATACTCGCAATAATGGATTTAAGTTGCGTGGCAGGCGTTTTATTACTAATATCGCTAAAAACTTCTTTACCTTTAAAGTAATTGATAAATGGAATAATCTTCCCGCGTCAGTCGTTCATTCTACCAGCGTTAATATGTTTAAGAACCGTCTTGACAGACATTTTAAGGTATTAACGTTGTTTAATTTAATTTAAAAAACAACAAAGTTAGCAACAGAAGCTCTGGTGGTGGTGCTCGAGGATGAGTCTGTTGACGATGAATGCCAGCTTGTGACATGCCAGCGTGTGATGCCAGCAATAAAATTATTAAAAAAATAAAAATAAAAATTAGACTAACACGAATGTAGATGTAGCTCATAGCGTAAACTAACCCACCTTTTGTTTAACTTACCTACTTTTTTTTTTTTTTCCTCTCTTTACTTTGCATGTCTCTAACTCTTTTCTTGCATGTTTGTAGTTTGCATGGTATGACAGTGAGTTAAGACTGTGTTTGCATGGTTTGTAAGCGTTCTTATTTTACTTCTTTTCATCTTTCACCCCTCTCCTATTCTCTCCGACTATTTTTCTGACTTGTCGGCAGTGGCCGGCGGATGATGATGGTGAGACACTTTTCCTCTTTTTCTGAATGAATGTTAACCCATGAGTGATAGGTGTTGCTCTTACTTAACCCCTTATTCTCTTCTCTTCTCTTAACCCGCTACTCTTTCCTTTCTCTCGGGCTAACCTTAGAGTGGATCTTAGGGTCTTTGTTAGCCTTAGCTTCTGTAGATCTGTAGATCCCTATAAATTTACTGCAAAAATTTCCCTTGAAGAACTTCTCTCGATTTGTAATCTTCAATGAACTTTTGAATCATTGTTTGTATTTTTCTCCAATCAACCTCATCGACCGTCTTCCCGTCCAAGATCTTCCTTCAACCTTTGTGTGCTTTATTTCTCTCTTGGATGGCGTCACGGTTGTAGATGACGTCACCGTTCCCTCTGCACCCCTTTCTGCAACTACGACTGGCCTTCAAAATGTTAGAGCACTTTAAATAATTAATGTTTTTTTAACGAAAATATCATGACTTAATCTAACCAGTCGTCAAAGGCGTACAGTTGACCTAACCGGGCATTCAATTGACCTAACCTAGCATTCAATTGACCTAACCGGGCATTCAATTGACCTAACTGGGCATTAATTCTTGTTTTTTCTGCTACTTTTACAGATCTGCCGGGATCCTTCGAAAAACGTATTCTTCGTAAACTTGCACTTTTTACCGTTTGACCGAAGCTTTTGGCAACGAAAGAACTGGATATTTTTATCAAGGGAACACACTTTCCCAAACTTAGATCACTTTTTCATAAACAGTAGCAGTTTGTGACTCTGGCTAAATTTAACACAATCCTCTATAACTAGTTTAAGATAGTTAAAACACATTAATTATTTAAATTAATTTTTTTTTTTTTTTTGCCAGTGCCAGAGACGCTTCTCAGTTTTGTGCTCCGTCTTACTATCAAATTAACAGGGTTTAAAGTCAGTGAACCGGTATGTTACCTATACAATAAAATTTGTAAATGTGCCAAGATTACCCAGTTACAATCTTATTAGATGGTCCACAATACTTAATTAATAATAATACATATAATATATCCTCTAAATTTTCTAACGACATCCGGTACTACCTTCTTGGACCTGTGAGGAGGTAAACAGTGACCTTGAAACAGCGGGCCTACGAACGAACGAGCGAGTGAGCCCTTTAAAAAATTATGAACGAATGAACGAACTAAACGAATGAACGAGTGAATTTTAATTACATAAATGGTTCAAAATATTTTCAAAAGGTCAGGGAAAGGCTCTGAAATCTTAAATGAAAGACCAAGCAAATAAATTAGGTTTTATTACTTTAGATATATTTACAAACTTACACGCTTACGTGATTTAAAGGGACAAGGAGTGGGCACTCCTTTTAGCATCCCCATCTGGTTCCCCTCTCCCGCCCTACCCGCACCATATATCATACACTGCGAATCTTCCGTTTAATAGTAAAAGTTTTGACGGTGATCGCGGGAAATGTATGTTTCATTACGGTATAATCGTACAGTAACTCCGCTTGTATACTTTTTGTGTCATAGTAATAGCTACATAATTAATGTGAAAAGATGCCTGAACATCGAACCGTTGGTATCCCGAGCATGATTTAAAGGGAAGAGAAGTGGGACCCCTTTCGGCGTTCCCCCCACCTCCACCCCCAATCACCCCCCCGCAAGCCGTTACAGATACAATGTAGTCGTCTGCTGTAAATCTTGTAGAAAATCCATTGTTATGTTTTATATTTGACAAAGTAGATCATATTGGGTCAGACCTTCTTGTACCTGTCTGTCATGATTTTTATGATTCAGAAGAAATAGAACATGCGAGGGTACAATTAAACACCCTGTTCGGTGCTTCCCTCCCAACTCGTAGAGGTAATTCTAAAAACGAGAATACCCTGAAAGACATTATAAATAAAATGTCGACCCTCCGGGATAATGAGAATAATATTACCTTTTACGTTACTAACTTCCATAGTAGAATACCTCACAAAGAGGAACAGGGACGGTCCAATGCCGAGAGTCGAGGCATCATTGCCCTCTTCCCTGCCTCCCACTGCAGAGAAGAGGTGTTCGATTGCGCCTCGCGCGGTGCTCATTCCCCCCCCCCCCCTCCCACCGAAGAGGGAGAGACACGCGCGGCTGTCAGGGTATAAACACCGCTAACAGACCCTCACCAAGCCACAGAGTAAGGGAGGGGCCTTCTATCACCCAAAGGTTGTGCCACCCACCCCCCAGACAGGCGAACCCTGCCTCAGGGAGATCGAGGGAGCAGGACGGGTGGGTTACTGTTAACAGGCGCCATTCCCGAAGGTTTCCTCAACCAGTCTCCGCGGCGAGGCCACCGATGGAGAATCTCACCCTATTTGTGTCGCGAATTCAGCTCTCGAACGAAGCAAGCGATATTCGACACATGATGGAAGAAATCATTGGTGAACATAGTATACTGATAGTTAATAAACAAAACACGAAATCTCCGTATTATAACTTTTTTAATGTAATAATTAAAGGTGTAAATGCGCATTTCAACCCGTATAATATGAGTCAATGGCCAGACGGTATTATTGTTAAGGAGTTTATTCACTTTTCCAGATTTGATAACAGGAAAATAATAATAATAATAATAATAATAATAATAATAATAATAGGCGCCCTAACGGTAATGCCTGAAAGTTGTACTGTGTATAATAATAATAATCTTACTAATAATAAATTCTCTATCAGTCATGGTGGATAACTTGTTGAAAATAGTCTCATATAATGTAAGGTCAGTGAGGAATTCAACTGTAGATGTTCATAAAATCTGCGACAGTGCAGATTTGATACTCCTGCAGGAGCACTGGCTACCTAAGCAAGAGCTAAAATTCCTCTGAACCATTCATGATTACTTTATGTACCATGCGTCATCAGCAGTAGACTTGTCAGATGAATTAATGTACGGTAGGCCTTTTGGTGGTGTTGCTTTCTTATTAAGGAAAAATTTGTCAAAACATATAAAATTTTTAACAAGCGATAATGTAAGGTTGTTAGGCATTGAATTACAAGTGAACAATGATTGCATATTAATTGTAAACTGCTATTTACCATACAACAACGGCAGTAATCTAGATGAATACATTGATTTGCTGTACAAAATTAAGTCATTATGAGATAACCCTAAATATTCTCATTGTATAATAATAGGGGACTTTAACGCACATGTGAACTCGGAATTCTTTGTAGAATTGGGTAACATGGCGAGTCGGCCAATTTAAGTATAAGTGATGTAGATGTATTAGGGGTAGCCAGTGGTAATTTTACATACGTTAGCGATATGAGTGGTACCACCAGGTGGATTGATCATTGTCTCACTAGTAATAATCTAAAGGATCGAATTGTTAGAGTTCATATTCTGCATGATTTCCTTCTTTCCGATCATTGACCATTAGAAATATTAATTAACGTTACCAATTTCTGCGCAACACGACTTAACAAGAACTTAATAGGTAAGAATAATCCCGTCGATTGGTCTAATGTTACGATGCAGCAGAGAATAAAATACAAAGACAGAACAAGTCACCTCTTTAATAATTTAGAAATTTTGCACCTTGCCTGTAATAATTCTTGTTCAAATGATTCTCACTGTAAACTCATAGATAGGTATTATAGTAACATAATATCCCTGTTAAGAGAAGCAGGAAGCCCCCTGATTAAATCTTACAACTATCATACTAAGATTATTCCTGGATGGAATGATTTTATTGCCCCCCTGAAGAGGGAATCAAAGGACGCCTATGATTTGTGGTGCTTTCATGGTAGACCCAGATTAGGACCAGTATACATGAATATGTGTAGAAGTCGCGGTCAGTATAAGGCGGCCATAAGGCGATAAGCCATAAGCCTGTGAAGCTCGCATAAATAACGATAATAACAAATTTCAGAAATTTGTTAAGAATCAAATGGGTGTCAAAAATGTCCTCCCTCCGACAATCGATGGGGTGTCGGGGGAGGATGAAATTGCAAAGCTGTGGAAAAACCACTACTCTAACATTCTTAACATTGTGAGTAGGGATAATCTTAAGATAGATTGCAGCGAAACGATTGTGGGGGGGACAAGGGAAAATACTTTGATATCATTTTCTGAAGTAAAGAGGTTAATTAAAGAGTTAAAGACTGGTTCTGCGTCAGGGGTAGATGACTTATCGAATGAGCACTTAAAATATGCAAATGACGTAGAATGTCTGCATATATCATCGCTCCTATCAGCCATGCTTGCTCATAGCTATATCCCTGCAGAGTTCATGAGAGTATATGTCTTGCCCCTGGTCAAAAATAAGTACGGAGACATTCTGTCCAGCAATAATTACAGGCCTATTGCTGTCGCTTCCTGCTTCTCGAAACTACTAGAAAAACTCTTGTTACTCCGATTAAATGATTTCCTATGGACATCTAATCAGTTTGGCTTTAAAAGGTCCCACTCAACTGACCTGTGTATCTATGTACTTAAAGAAACAATATCTATCATAAATACATTGACAGTAATTCAACTATTTATAGCTGTTTCCTAGATACAAGTAAGACATATGATAGGGTGAATCACAATATTTTATTTGCAAAACTAGAAGACAGGAAGGTTCCCATGTACATATTAAATTTATTGAAATTTTGGTATTCCCACCAATCTTTCACTGTTAGGTGGGGCAATGTACTATCCGAGTGTTTTGGCTCCTCTTGCGGGGTGAGACAAGGCTTCTTGCTCTCCCCTATGCTGTTTAATGTGTATATCGACGGATTAATTGCTTCACTTAATGAGGACAGTGGGGTGTTGTATAGATAGCACAAGGATAAATAACTTAGTTTATGCCAAGGATATGGTGTTAATAAGTCCCTCTGTTAAAGGTCTGGATCGGCTACTAAACGTCTGCGAAGTGTATTCGCAGAAACATGATATTCTTTTTAATGTTACAAAAATTAAGGTTATGCAATTTCATCCTAAAAGCTGTAATCAGTCAGCTGATATAAGGTTTAAAATGAATGGTGAAGTAATTGAGGAAGTACAAGAGTTTAAGTATTTGGGTCAAACTATTACCAGCTCATTGAGTGATGACTCGGATATAAGAAAACAATCTCGAAGCCTGTGTGCTAAAGCGAATATGACCATAAGGAACTTTCGTTTCTGTACAAGTGAAGCTAAAGACACACTCTTTCGTATTTTCTGCAGTAATATATACGGACAGCAACTCTGGGTGAATTATAAAACAGGTTCTGGCAGAACCCTAAATTTGTTGTACAACAGGTCTTTTAGACTCTTACATAAATTACCCCCGAGATGCTCAGCTTCGCAAATGTTTGCTACCCGCAATGTCCCGAACTTCCCGGAGGTAACAAGACGTGCTTAACACAGTCTAATGCAAAGAATTAAAAAATCAACCAACCCGATCATCCAAGCTATCCATGAGTCCTGCCATTTATCCTCTAAGGCGGCGGCCCAGTGGTTCCCAACCGGTTTTGGCTTATGGCCCCCTTAGGAACCTTATTTTTTCCTGTGGCCCCCATAAGCATTATTTTCAGTAGGTAATATGCAGATTTAACTCTATTTTACAAAATAACATTTTCCTGTGGCCCTCTTCAAATGTGGCATGGCCCCCAGGGAGCCATATGGCCCCCGGTTGGGAAACACTGCGTGACGGTGACGGTCTAAGCTGTGGACTTCTTGGTACGAAAACGTCTGTCTGTAGCTCCACTTAACTTCGACAGTGCAGTATTATTTCTAATCAATTGTATATATTTCTATCCTTAGTATATGAACTGTCATATGGACTTTAATCTGCCAATAAATCTTTTCATTTTCATTTTCATTTAAAGTACTCTAACATGCTTGTTTTTGACCTTTTCCGTTTCATGTACTGTTTCTGATTTTTTTGAAAATACGAAGTTTTATGTAGATGTTTACACTGATTTAAAAAAATGTAAGTCCTTTTCTGGAGAAATGAGCGATTCAAAAGTTAGGTTGGGTTAGGTCAACTGAATGCCCGGTTAGGTTAATTGAATACCCGTTTAGGTCAACTGTATGCCCTTGACGATTGGTTTGGTTAAGTTGTGATATTTTCGTTAAAACTAACGAAAATATCATGACTTAACCTAACCAATCATCAAGGGCGTACAGCTGACCTAACCGGGCATTCAGTTGACCGAACCGGGCATTCAGTTAACCTAACCGGGTATTTAGTTGACCTAACCGGGCATTCAATTAACTTAACCGGAGAGGAAAATAACGGTCGAAATCTATTCACGCAAATACTTTTTGACATAAGCCAATATTACTAAGGAATACAATAACTCTTACATTAGTTTTCAGTTGTATTGTTATAGTTTTTGACCTATTACAAAATTACAATAACAAACATAACTTTTGAACAGCTCATTTCTTAAAAAAAAGACGTAATTTTTTAAATCACCGTAAAAATCTAAATTAAATATCTTATTTTCAACAAAATCGGAAACAGTACGTGATACGGAAAAAATCCTTTATTTTTCATTTCTCCAAAAAGAGAGTTATTTTTTAAATCAGTGACCAAAACTACATTAGTATACCGATTTTCATCAAAATTCGCTGCTAGCCCACAAACGGAAAAGACCCAATCAGAGTAATTTTAATTTATTGTTGGATAGTGTAATACAGTACGAATAAGACGTTCAGTCATTGATTCACGTACTCACGTATTGATTTTTCCCAAAATTATATACTGAAATTTTAAACTCTTTGTATAAAATTATTTGCATTTTAGATTTGGTTATTAATTAATATCATTTTAGACTTTGTTGTGGGAAATGGATGCGATCAGTCCTAATACTGATATATATATCCATAACTCACATTTTTTATTTAGTAGTACCCGGTTAGGTTTTTCTTTTTTTCTTTTTCAATTTAAACTTTTTCATAAATTTTAGTGAAAAATTTATGTTTATTGTCGTTATATGTACTGTAGCCCTTTTTTTCAGTGTGATTTTGAGCCCGTCTGACCCAATTTCGACTCTTGTCTATGAGAATTCGGCGTTGGGAGATCCAAAAATTACTTGTCGAGCGCTGCTTTGGATATAACGCAGAGTCACTCATTTTCGTTCTCCTTCGTTATCTCGTACTATAAAAAATTGTTTCATTGTTTATCTAATTTTTTTCTCAATTCTTTTTATTCAAAATACTTACAATTTGTTCCATTTTTTTCTCATTTCTTGACTCTTACATGTTTATTTTCTGTTTTTACACAGACACTTTCGTGACAACGACACGTGTTATGATGAACTATGTCCAAACCATTGCCCTCGTGAAATACACTAATGGTGGTCTTGGAACTCCCTCTTCAATACTGAAACGTATAATTGATGTCCCTCATTTTCGTGGTCACGTTAATAATAAACTTATAGAACCCTTCTTTAAGGAGTGGTTCAGTAAAATTGAAGATTTGTTTAGCGGTTGTTAGGCTTCAGATGCCGATAAAATCGGTTTTGCTTTTGATACTTGTGATCCCACTCTTGGCGACGCCGCGCGCGTCCATAATTTTCTCATTAATTGGTCAAATACATTAGTATATAGTTTGCCTTCGGTAGAATTTAAACGTTTCTGACATTTAATATACTATAAAAGTCTGTATGAAATCACGAAGTATTGTGGCAGGCAGGGATCCGTCAAATGTTTCTTTGACGTTAAAAGTGTAAAAGATAGAACAACACGCCAGTTATTGACTTTTTTTCACTCCCTTGTTCATGAGGCATGTCGCTCTCCTTTAGTGTTGAGCGAAAATGCACTCCTCAATAATGTTTCTGAGGAGAATCGGAGTGATTCCACAGGGCCCTTCTGAGTAGTATGGGCGCAAAAGGAGAGAGTGCAATGCAATTGCAAATGTTGATCATTGTTGTAAAGGAAATGTTGCATAAGGTTATGCAACAATGGGAAATGTTGCAAATTGTTATGAAACAAGGGTGGAGGGGGAATGTTGCAAGAGCAACAAGGGGTTATGCAACTTGGAGGCGGAGTTATCCCCCAAGAGAAAGAGAGGAGAAGGAGAGAAAGGAAGTGAGATGTTCGCCTGGCAGGAGCCGAGCGGCCTTTGTCTTAATATGTTCCTAATCAGCCACTTGGTTTAATAAGCCAGTTGGCTTATCTGGCTGAGCTGCCAGATTGCGCTATATATTTAATTAAAGCATATATTAAGGCTTATTCCGCCAGTTGGCTTAACCAACCAGTTCACTTAGAAGGCGTAAATGGCTTGTTCAGGTGTACATTATTAGGGTTGAGTTGCCAGATTGCGTTATTTATTTAAATAAAGCATATATTCTGGCTTGACCAGCCATTTGACGTAGATTACCTATATGGCAGATGTATATATATATTTCCTTTTCAGCTGCCAGATTGCGCTATCCAGATATTTTGGACAATTGGATTAGAAATCCGTCAGCCATTTTACAAGGCAGATTTGATGTAATTAAATGTCGTGTACAACCAAGAGAATTAAATAAAACACCATAACATCATTCTGTTTATTTAGCCAAATTAAGAGATTCAATTTCACGAAATATATAGAAAATGAATATACAATGGAATATATATGATCAAAAATTATAATAACATAAGAAATACGAACGATGAATATATAAACAAAATAGAAAATAAATATACACTCAAACGATGGAATATATATAATAAAAAATATAAAATAATAATAGCATAAAAAATACGAACAAGGAATATATATATATATATATAATAAAAAATATACAAAGTTATGTAGTATAACCATCAATATATTAATACAGGAAAAAATATATATACAGTTATATAAAATAATTAAATATATTGAAAACTTAAAATAAAAAATAATAATATACAAAACGAAGGAGTATAATCACCAGCATATTAGTACAGGAAATATATATATATATATATATATATACACATATATATATATATATATATATATATATATATATATATACACACATATATATATATATATATAATATATATATATATATATATATATATATATAGATGTGTATATATATATATATATATACATATATATATAGATGTATATACACTATATATATACATATATATATAGATGTATATATATATATACATACATATATATATATAGATGTGTGTATATATATACATATATATATACATATACATATATATATAGATGTGTGTATATATAATATATATATACACATATATATATATATGTATATATATATATTATATATATACATATATACATATATATATAGATGTGTATATATATATATATATATATATATATATATATACATATATAATAGATGTGTATATATATATATACACATATATATATATAGATGTGTATATATAATATATATAATATATATATATATATATATATATATATATATATATATATATATATATATATACATATACATGTGTGTGTATATATATATATATATACATACATATAATATATATATATATATATATATATATATATATATATATATTTATATATATAATGTTATAATGTTATAATGTTTCAGACCAACAAAGACCCTAGGATCCACTCATGGCTGGTCTACCTAACTGTGTTCGTGTATTGTGTATGTCCTCCTGGTGGCGGAGGGGACCTACAATTTTACGTGGGTTCCGAACCACAAGAACATAAGAAATTTATGTAAAAACTGCCGGTAAATTGGCAACGACCAATTTTTACGAAACTAAATAATTATCAATTTAAAACTAATTAATTATCGATTTAAAACTAAAGATAGAATCTCTGATCCAGAGGATCAAGTCATAATAGACTACTATCCACAAATATGTTACACTCTATATCTATTTATAAAGGACATGCAAATATATCGGATCCAAAGAATCCAGTCAATTTCATTACGATATCCATCAAGTCACGGTCCATATCGATAGCGGACCAAGTCAAAATTTACAATCATATACATTACAATATATACACTTACGAGAAAAAGAGTAGGTGTGGCTGTAAAGACTGTACAGTAATGTAGAAATGTGTGTGCACCCATTTGGGGTCTCCCATTTAAAGGTGTTTGTGGGGCAAGTGAAGATCATGAGTTTTTCAATACCTCACAGTACTATGGGGGGCACCGCACCGCTCGGCAGAGGAATCTCTTTAAATGGGGTGTGTAAGGACAAAGAGTATCCCCTAACCCAAGACGCTGCCTCCCTATATCCCACAACACTTGTGTTGAGCTGTGGGATCTATCCCCAGAAAGCCTTAATTTTACTACCTTAAACTATACCCTTTCTATCAACATATGCGTCTAATCGATTTTTAAACATGTTTATAGACGTGCTACTAATTACTTCTACCGGCAAACTATTCCAGCTATTTACTATTCTATGCGTAAAAAAGTTTTTCGCAATTGCTGTCTCGAACCTTCTACTTGTCAACTTACACCCGTTATTTCTAGTCCTATTATATTGAGATATTTCGAAAAAGCTATCTCTATCTACGTTATCGAACCCATTCATAATTTTGAAAACCTGGATTAGATCACCCCTTAACCTCCTGGTCTCGAGTGTTGTCAATTTTAACTCCTTAAGCCTATCCTCGTACGACTTTGACCTAAGCGACGGAATCATCTTAGTTGCTCGTCTTTGAACTCTTTCGATTTTGTCTATATCTTTGCGCATATACGGATTCCAAAATTGGACCGCGTACTCCAAATGGGGTCTAACTAATGATTTATAAAGTGGAACTATAATATCGCGCGATTTGTACTCAAA